>LPNX010589698.1:1216053-1436779 GCA_001517045.1 Pseudotsuga menziesii | reverse complement strand
CCTTTAGTGTTAGATGTTTTCAATTTCTATTGCATATTGGGAAAGATTGATTTCTGGAGTCTAGCTGTCTGTTGTGGTACCCCAAGCCATAGGAATTTCTCTCTGTAACAAAGAGGATGAGCAGAACCAGGCTATGCCTAGGGTGACATCAAGGTCAAACACCGGTAGCAATGTGTCCACACCTCCGCGCACTACTCCACACTCAGAAAGATATACACAGTCCATGTCAACGTGTTTGACATGCCAAGAAGCATCCAGTAGTAAAGAAACATCAGCAAGAACAAGGCCTAGGATGGCGGGAGATGATATGAAGCTACCTATGTTCCATGGAAACGAAACTGATGACCCAGAGCAATATTGGTTCTTATGTGAGGTAGTATGGACTACCCAGCATACTACAGGTGACGATGTAAAGAAATGGAAATTAGCCACCACCCTCTAGGGTCATGCGCTTGATTGGTATATGAGATTCATACAGGTTCCGTAAGGGGCCACTTCAAATAATTTGGATGATATTCAGAAAGGGATGTTTAAAGAATTCAAGAAACCAAAACCTAAAGCACTGTATATTATGGAGCTGGAGGAAATTAAACAATTCCCTAATGATACAGTTTGAGACTTTGACCAAAGGTTTAAGACGCTGATGGCACGGGTCCGCTTCAATATGAGTGACGTCCAACAAAAAGAATGGTTCATTGTGGCATTGTTCCCTCATATCCGACATCCATTAATGCACCAAAAGATCGCAACATAGAGCGAGGCTCTGGAAATTGCAATGAAGTTGTAAGCTTCACCTGTTGGAGAAACTGCTATTGGCATGAACCAAATCCAGGTGCAGCTGGAGAACTTGGCACTTCAGTTGCAGGAAATCAATAAGTAGAAAGAGGAACATGATGACCTGTGGTGCACTCGGTGTCAAGTCGGTGGAAACACCAAAGATACTTTCCCTACCTTTCAAAACTATCTACTCTTCGGAGCACCAAATCCATTGAGTTGCAATGGTGTGCCATGGTGTCACATATGTCAAGTATATGGGAATCAACATGAAGACTGTACCTACATGCAAAAAATGGTTATGAAGCTAGAAATATTATATTTCACCTTTTGTTGCTCAGTTGGGCATGAGGATAAGGAATATAGAGCTTACAATCTGCATCAATAGCAGAACAATGATTCATATTTCGTGAAAGGTGAAGATCCTCTCCTGGTGTAGCAGCCACAGCTGCAGGTGGTGCGGCTACCACCTCAAGTCCAGTATACATCACCCATGCAAGTGTAGTTTATTCTGTCATAGTTGCAACTCATATCACAATCACAGCTTGCGCCACAGCTGCATTTTGAGCCGCGACCATATTACAACCAGATACCGATGGCTCCGCCATAGCCGTAGTATGTCCAAGCATCACACTATGTTTAGCAACAATCAAATCCACCACAGTAGCAAGTCACACAACCCCAGCATCAGCAGCAAGTAGCTCAATCATAGTACCAACATCAAGGAGGATTCCACTAAGGATTCAGGGTAAGAGGAGGTTTCAGCAGAGGAGGAGGACGGAGTCATGCATCAATCCAGTGTTACAACTGTGGGACATTTGGGAACTATCAGAGGGATTGTCCTCATTTTAATTATGTATACTACGTAGTAAGAGATCATATTGTTGAGAATTTCCCTTAGCTAATTGCGAAATGGAAGGTCAGAAATGTTCCTTTGTTGCAGAATCAGAAACAGTTCCAGGCCCAGAATTAGATACAGAAACAACAACAACTACACAACCAAGTTCAGCCCCAAATTCCAATGCAAAATCAGAATGTAAATCAGTCAATGAATCCACCACTGAACTAGAATATTCCCTTGAACCAACCCCTATCGTAGAACTAGAATCAAGGGTTGACGGTTGTGACAATTATAGCAGAACCATGAACAAAGGATGTTGATGTTGGGATTGTCACTTGAGGAGGCATGACGACTAGAGAAGATGGACCATGTCAAAAAATTCAAATGGATGGAAAGAATAAAGTACAGTTCGATATTGCGACAGAGAGAGATACCTTTTTTGAGGCTCATGAGGCGATTGGAAGAAATCCTGGTAAGCCACTTGTTTTTGGCATGCCTTCCGCTTTTGATTCTTCATTAGAGGATGGACCATCATGCCATCATGGTACTTTACAATAGTTCTTTGAGAGTTGTTTATCCCTAGCAAGAGATCCTGATGCTCTAATTAATATCGAGAAGTTGTTGCACCATCCATATAGAGAGTTGCAGGACTCTACAGTGAATTCTTTACAAAGGAAAAAGACGGGAAAGGAAATGCGAATGAACATCCAGATTGGGGACTATGAGGTTGATTCAGTCATTCTAGATCTTGGGTCAGATGTAAATATCCTGGAAAAAAATATGTGGAAGAAGATGGGGGAGACAACACTTAGTTGGTCCCCAGTGTAGCTGAGATTGGCCAATCAGGCCAGAGTCCAACGCATCGGCCGTGTGTCGAATTTGGTCGTAGATGTTGAATGAATGAGGACTTGTGCTGATTTCGATGTAATGAAAGTTGTTGATGGAGGTGGATCCTATCCCACACTACTAGGGATTGGATGGGCCAATGATAGCATGGCCATGATCAATTTTAAGAAGTAGTTGATGACCTTTGAGAAATAGGATATCCGAGTCATCACCCCTATGGATTCGAATGAAGCTGGAAGGTGATATATTGAACCTATCAAATATGAATCTATTAGAGGATGGGATCACACTTGCAATATTTCTGAATATTATATCCATCCTAGTGTTGACGGAGAACTAGGTTGGTGTAGTGCTAGGTCCGCGTCCTCTGATTTTGACGATGCGCTGGAAAATTGGCAAAACCAGATGCATGAAGTATAACTTAGAAAATGTGGGCTGATCATGCAATTGCTACGGCATGTGGCGACTGAGATTGTTGAGTTTTCGATATATGAAGGGCTATCAGAACTATTTGGATTCCTTGAGGAGTTTGAAGAAAAGGTGTTTGAGCCTCAATTCTTACTGGAATTAGGAGAAGCACTGAAGGCCACTCCAGCACGCTGGTGGGAAGCTCATAAGGAGACAATTTGTGAATGGGAACAGTGTCGATGGTTGATGACTGTGCACTTCAGAGATATGGAGGTATATCATACTGGGAGATATGATGGAAAAAATAACCCTTGTAGTCATCTAAGGGAATACAAGACTCTGTGGGAATCATGACCTAAGGATGAATGGGTCCATGCTTTTATTCACACACTAGATGAAATGCCAAGGTCTTGGTACATATTAGTAGAACTAAGCAGTGAAATAACTACTTGGGAGGATATGGCTGTTTGCTTTGCGCATACCTTTGGCTTTGTAGACGCCGATGCTGAGGTTAACAATGCACTACTAATCTTTCAGGATGTAGTCTTGAAAGTTGTACTAGTTGCATATCCTATGGACCCACATGAGCGTTTCCCTATGCAATCGATGATGGAATGCTACAACAATTCTGGTGACCTAGAGGATGATGATGAGTTGTGCAATATTAATATTCCAAATGCTGAAGGAAGTCGAGATGTCGCAACACTGGATGTACCGACTGATCCCATGACTCAACCACTGAAGATTAAGAAAGTTAACATTGGGATGGAAGAGAATTCAAAATTTGCAAATATTGGGGACTACCAGGACAAGGAGACCATGGCAAAGATCATAGACCTTTTGCATGACTTTCAGGATCTATTCCCAACAAAATTCTTTGAGATGAAGGGGATACTTGGCGACTTAGGGGAAATGAGAATCCCACTGAAGTTGGATGCTAAACCAGTGAGGCAACAACCGTATTGCTTGAATCTATGATATAAAGAAAGAGTTAAGGCTAAGCTCAATCAGATGTTAGATGTAGGAATCATTGAACTGGTAGAAGAATCATAATGGATAAGCACTATGGTGGTACAGGAGAAGAAAGCTGGTGAAGAATGAATCTGTGTCGGTCTAAGGAAGCTGAATGATACTTGCATGCATGATCCCTTTCTAACACCATTCACTAATGAGGTTCTTGAAAGAGTAGGTAGTCAAGAAATGTACTCTTTTACAGATGGATTTTCTGGTTATCACTAGATAAGAATTGCAAAGGAGGATCACAATAAAACCACATTTGTCATCGAATGGGGTTGTTTTCAATATAAAGTGATGCCCTTTGGGTTGAAGAATGCACCAACGATATTTCTCGGGTTGTTGTCACCATATTCAAATATTTTATTTAGAAATTCCTGCAAGTATATATGGATGATTGGACAGTCTACGGGCTGATTACATATCACTTGAAAAACCTATGCTTGATGCTGGAAAGGTGTCGACAAGCATTATATTGCATTAAATTCAAATAAGTGCATCTTCTACAAACCATTTGGGATGTTGTTGGGTCATATCATTTGTAAGCTACAGATTTTGGTTGATCCAGCTAAGATTGCACTCATTCTAGGCCTGCCACCACCTACAAATACAAAGCTTCTTAGAGTGACATTGGGACACACTAGGTACTATCACAACTTCATACGTGGTTATGCTGTGAGTACTTCCCCCATGGAGAAACTTGTAAATAAGTATGATGCATTCATATGGAGCCAGGAGTGTTGAAGCAGCTTCGACACATTGAAGGATAAGATGGCTTCGACACCCATCCTAGTGTTCCCTGATTGGAACAAGGAGTTCCATGTCCATGTCGATGCCTCATCCGTTGCGATGGGAGTGGTACTCGCACAACCAAGAGAAGGAGATTTGTATCACCTGATTTATTTCACTAGAAGGAAGTTATCCTTTGCTGAGAAGAAATATATGACCAAAGAGAGGGGTTGGCGATGGTATATGCACTGTAGAAGTTTAGGCATTATCTCTTGGGTGGTCACTTCAAAATGTTCACTGACCATTCGGATTTGAAATATCTGGTTAATAATCCTATGTTGAGGGGAAAGATATGTCCCTGGCTACTTCTCTTTCAGGAGTTTGATTTCGAAATAATCATGAAGCTAGGATGCCTAAACACTGGTCTTGATCATCTGTCCTGCATTGAAACAGGCGAAGAGCCCACCAATATTGACGATTGATTGTTGGATGCAAAACTATTTAAAAGTTGATATTGCTGTTACGGAGAGAAATTCCTATGGCTTGGGGTACCACAATAGACAACTTGAATCCAGAAATCAATCCTTTCCAATATGCAATAGAAATCAAATATCTAACACTAAAGGATCAGAGCTTGTACCTTATTCCAGACGATTGAAGTAGATCCCCGTTGAGCTTTCTAACTTCAGCTTGAATTGATGAATCACTTCCTCAACAACAAGTAAACAAGACAATCATACTATATATATTAGTGTTAGATCTATTCTAGCATATATAATCAACAATGTATAAGCATTTGAAATCATCCGTGGATAAAATATTCATTCAAACATACATTATCGGATAGGAAAATATATTTATATTAATATAAAATCAGAGATTACAATGAATACAACCTTTGTCGACACGTTTGCGAATCGGAGAAACTGAATCCCCCACTTGGGCCTCCACCACCTCAATCCTCCATCTCTCGATAGCAAGCTCACAAGAAAAAGGCAAGCTTGGGAAGAACACAAAAGTGCTCCCAGGGACAAAGGGATGCAGACTCACGCACAAGTTCTGACAACAATGGACTATAGTTTCTTTGATCTCAATTCTCTTTTTCCTTCAATGTATCCAAAGAGTTCCTTATATAGATTTTCAAAGGGGTAATGAAAGGTCGAATCCGAGCGATCTCAAGGCATATGGAAGGCCAGGAGATAAGTGAGTCGGATCCATGTCAAGGAAAACTCCAAAAGGATTTGGATTTTGTACACATCCTGATGTATGCGGTTTTAGGGGTCAAACCCACGTATATACGCGATAAGGGGTTTAAAAGTGGCGTATAGCAATGATAATGTGGAAGGACTCGATCATAAGGTGCATGAACTAGTAACTATATCGAGAATGGCCGACATGCAAAGTCAAGATAACTGAGGAATGGCCGACTCAAGTTTCAACTTCCTTCGAACAAGAGCATAACGGTGAATGGTGACTGAATCAAGGCAGCATAGACTCGATATACAATACTGGGACATCTCTGCGACACAGGAGGCATCGACAGAGGCTCCATGGGGACTGGAAGCTTAACTAGTCGGTGGAGATAAACTCAGATAGAATGAGTATAGATCCTAAATTCAAACTATAAACCCAACCAATGGATGTGATATACAATGCTCTTTTCGAAGGCGACACAACTCGACAGTTGCCAAAAGATAACATCTTTCCTTGTCTGGCTTTTTGGTTTTTGATTTTTTTGGACTTTTTCAAATATTTAAAAAACTTGAAAAAGAATAAAACTACTTTATAGTTATAGAATAGGAGGAGACGAGTGCCTTATGGGAAAACAAACTAGTCCCAAGTAGGTGAACATACCTATGCTCAATTCAAGGACACATGTGTAGGATAGCAACACTCGGGGGAAAGTCCCCTCCCTGTAAAAAATGGGGATCAAGATGTAAAGGATATGTAAAATGGCTCTGCATGGCTAGACATGATACAAGCTCGTGCTATATGGTTGATAATCAAAGTTAGGGAAGCCAGTGTAAGGCTCAATGAGGCAGGCAAATCTCATGATAATGCAATTACAACTTGACATATACAAGGGAGTCTCGGGGAAATGACTAGCATAAAGTTCAAGAGGAGTATGAAGCTCTTGCTCAAGGACATGGCGGGACTAAAAGGGACTCCCAAAACTAAGAGAGGACTCACAGCATCGGTACCAAATGCAAAGGGGATCTAACTAGGAAACCCATGTATAGGAAAGCTCTACCATTCACATAATATCACTTATAACAGCAACATGAAGGTTCTGTGATACCATGGAATGGGTTCGTACCTAAGGTTAAAATGAAATAGTCATAAGGTCATGCAAAATGCAAGCGGATGTGAAATACTAACCTATATGCTAGTTCAGACATAATACCTGTGATAGGAACAAATGGGTCGAAACCTTGGAGAGAGTGTACAAAAACTAGAGCCTACATTACAACCATATTAGTCTAAAACAACCCAAAATAGTCAATAAAGAATCCAAACTATAGGATATAGGGAGGAATGATCATGACAACTACACCCAAAGGAAACAATGCAGTGAACAATGGGACATAAAATGGAAAGTAAGGTGTGGACCCAATGTTCATGCATCCACTACCACCCCTGTGAGGGTGACCACTGGTGTAAAGACCGAGCGAAGGGAATAAAAATCCTCCACAAATGGAGTAGAGGATGGAATATGACCATTCCCAAATCTATGAGCACGGTAAGGGGTTGTGATGCCCCCAAGTCTGACACTAGGGTCTGTACTAGGACCAAGGACATGTGATACTATACCAGGCATGCCGAAAATAAAAGGACCCGAACTCAAGAGAGCATAAATATACTCAAGTAACCGCGATCCCAAAGGCCAACTAGCACACAAAGAGCACACTCCTAAGAAAATATACACCCAAAATACAAGCAAACCAAGGGGAGGATATGTGAGCTCCCGAATGCAGCAGGTATGTCTCGCCTAAGAGAGGCTTGAAACTCCCATACACTACAAGCGAAGGTACATAACCAATTATAGTGGCCCTCAGCTTCAATGCATAAAGTGACTGCGCTGCCAGACCTCTATTTGGCTGGGACACCTACAAAATAACCCCTGCAGAGTACCCCCTCGATATCCTAGGTAAGGAAACTAAGGTCACCTCAATATAATCAATGCTCAGGTGGACAGCCGCAGGCGAGATTGACCATATGGGGAGGGTAGCAAAGCCTGAAACTCTCGAAATAGCCCCCAGATAGGAATACAATCCTGGAAATATCTCCGGTGCTACTCAGTTATGACTAGGGGTCATCCCAATCAATAACCGCTCACACTGCCTCGTGCTTAACTCCCTTTTGAGAGGAGGATCCTGAGAAACACTGGTTATAACAAGGAATTCAACACTCTCACCTGGACAAACACATACATGTTGTTGTTTAGTGGTCTTGGAGAATTTACTGACAATGAACTATTCCAAGACCCTAAAACCTAATCTTGTTGGTGCACCTTATAAAAGAGAAGAGTGTAATTCATTTTATTATGCGTTGATTTTAGTTGGATGTAATTACTCAAAGGGAAATGGCTATGAAACTAGTGATATGAAGACTTAGTAGTGAAATAAAAGTGCACACCATAACAAACAATGCTAAGTGCAATCTTTGTCAAATGAAAAACAGGGTATGCCACTACATGAGATTCATAAATATATATTCCTTTCTGAATGCCAATGCAATCCTTCCTATATGAAAGCCTAATGGCACAACTCTCATCCAAGCAATCCAATGCAAGTACCTCCTCAAATCCATATCTAATATGCAACTAAGAGTGCAACTACTTTGTATTTTTCAATATAAAAGAATGAAAAATGCAATAAAAGTCATCTAAAACTCTCAGTCTCTGTAGCAAGTATAAAAGACAAGCCCAGCAAGACACCAAGACAAAAAAGAGTAATGCACTAATGGAAAAACAAAAAGGATAAATGACTAAAACTACTTTCAAAGAAAAATCAATGAAAAAGCGGTCTCTCGTCATAAAAGAAGCATCCAACAGACAACATCAGACCCAAGGAAGACCCAACCACACTCACAACCCACCTAGCAACTTCCCACAACATCAAACTCACCAAAAGGGAGGATGTATGCGACTGTTTAAAGAACAGCTGCGTATATACGCGACTTTTGGCCAAAAACCTGTTTGTATATGCAGATTTTGGCCAAAAAATGCGTGTATACGCGACTTTTGGCCAAAAATCCATGTATGTATGTGACTTTTGGCCAAAAACCTGCGTATATAGAGAAGGCAGTGGTAAAAACCATACCAAGGGTCAAACCAATAAAGGGGAGTGTCAATGGATGAACATACTATAAAATGAAACATAGAAACAAGGAGAAACAAAGAGCAAGTCAATAATATCAAGTACATTGTGCCCCCAACCCTAAAGAAAAACAAGGAACATCCCCAACGGAGTCACCAATTATGTTACGGAGAGAAATTCCTATGGCTTGGGGTACCACAACAGACAGCTTGACTCCAGAAATCAATCCTTTCCAATATGCAATAGAAATCAAATATCTAACACTAAAGGATCAGACCTCGTACCTTATTCCGGATGGTTGAAGTAGATCCCCATTGAGATTTCCAACTTCATCTTGAATTGATGAATCACTTCCTCAACAACAAGTAAACAAGACAAGCATACTATATATATTGGTGTTCGATCTATTCTAGCATATATAATCAACAATGTATAAGCATTTGAAATCATTCATGGATAAAATATTCATTCAAACATACATTATTGGACAGGAAAAGATATTTCTATTAATATAAAATCAGATATTACAATGAATACAACCTCTGTCAGCACGTCTGCGAATCGAAGAAACTGAATCCCCCACTTGGGCCTCCACCACCTCAATCCTCCATCTCTTGATAGCAAGCTCACAAACAAAAGGAAATCTTGGGAAGAACACAAAAGTGCTCCAAGGGACAAAGGAATGCATAATCATGCACAAGTTCTGACAACAATGGACTATAGTTTCTTTGCTCTCAATTCTCTTATGCCTTCAATGTATCCAAAGAGTTCCTTATATAGCTTTTCAAAGGGGTGATGAAAGGTTGAATCTGAGCGATCTCAAGGCATATGGAAGGCCAGGAGACAAGTGAGTCGGATCCATGTCAAGGAAAACTCCAAAAGGATTTGGATTTTGTACACATCCCGATGTATGCGGTTTTAGGGGTCAAACCCACGTATATACGCGATAAGGGGTTTAAAAGTTGTGTATAGCAATTTTCACATGTTTACAGGGATGGTCTAGGAAACATCAAAGGACAAAAAATGGTCCAAGGGGTCTAAGGAGTCTGCAGAGGGACAAAGGGAGGCCACACAAGTGTGATTCACCTGGTGTGGTAAAATCAGCTATAACAATCGCAGATGACCATTATGCATCGATAATTTAGTTCTTGGAAATTGGAGTTGCGCTAGAGGAAATGTCAACCAGTGTGAAGAAGCAGTTGGTAGTGAAGGCTTCAGATTTCTAGTTGATCACTAGGAATTTATACAAACTTGGACCCGATGAGATCCTACGATGGTCTGTTCTACCTCATGAACAATGGAAAATTCTAGCAGAAGCACATGTAGGAGTTGCGAGTGGAAATTATGGAGGACGGGCTACCATGCGAAAGGCACTGTATCCCAAGATATGGTGGCCTACTTTGCATAATGATGCTATAGACTATGTGTGGAGCTATGATGTCTGTCAACACGTCAGGAAACCATCACGACGAGATGAGATGTTGCTTTTACCACAGGTAACTTTGCAACCTTTTTATAAATGGGTTGTGGACGTTGTGGTTCCAATCAACCCACCAGGAAAACGAACTGGTGCGCAATACATCATCACAATGATGGACTATCTGACAAGGTGGGCGGAGGCTACACCGGTTGTGGATTGCATCGCTGCGACAACAACAAAGTTCATATTTGAAAATGTTGTGACCCGGTTTGGATGCCCTAGGATACTAATGAGTGACTAGGGAAGTCACTTTATAAACCGCACAGTAAAAGCACTAACAGAAGAAGTGCGGAAGAATTATAGGTGCAACATAAGAAAAATACCCCATATCATCCATAGGAAAATGGAGCCGTCGAGGCATTAAACAAAATATTGGAAACCGCGCTAACAAAGGTATGTAATACTAGTCGTGATGAGTGAGATTTAAAGATTCCTGTAGTATTGTGAGCATATCGCACCACTTGCAAGAGATTAATGGGGAAGACATCATTCAAATTGGTATATGGAAAAGAAACAGTTATGCCTATGGAGTACATTGTTTCTAGTCTGTGCATTGTAGCACCAACTGGCATGGAAGATGAAGTAGCACTTGAGGAGCGAGCAACACAGCTAGTCCAATTGGAGGAGGTCCAGTTCATCGTAGGCTTCCAGCAGCATGTCGAGAAGGATCAATAAAATGCGTGGCATGACCGCCACATTAACCAAACAATTTTCCCAAGGAGATTTGGTGCTGTTAGACTGTAATGACCCAAAATTTCGTAAAAATTAAATTTTTTTAAAGGGACATAAAATGTCTTAAGTCACAGTTTAGTAACTGCTAGCGGTTAGCGAAAAATGAAATAGTTAAACAAAATTTAAAGGTTAGTTTCAAATAATAGAAAATCTGTACCAAAAAGGATGTAATATTAAACACTTGTGTTAACTTTACATCTTTAATTTTCAACTGTGATAGAAAGAGGACATGCATTTAGTTGCTACTAGATATATTGATGATTTACTTTTGTTAAGTAGGTGAGAAACCTTCTTTGAGATTGGGGCTTACTTTGCATTCTGCTAACTCAAATGGACTACTGGTTCTTACAGGTTTAGCAGGTAAGCGTAAGATCATGTAGGTGTTTATTTTAATTTACGTCGAGAAAGTACTTCCCTAGCATGTTAAGATGCTAGTATAAGAATCGATTATTTAAGCTGTAAGTCTCTGAAGAGGTAAAGTAAATTTCTTTCGTTGTTTTGAATCTATGACAGTATTTATATCTAAATCCATATTGACCTTTTATCCTGACATAATCAATTCTTTTAAAATAGTAAGTTCTTCCAAGGTTCCTTCAGTTGTAAAATGATTATATTTTATAAATTATAGTACATTGTCAATTATAGATTCCCACAGTGAGCATAGAGCTCATGGTCTTGGTAGATAATTACTTTGACTGTTTCATGATCTTACTACTATTTTCACTTTAATACTTAAGTGTACTTATCTTTAAGTATGAACATATTCTTATGTTTTTCGATGGTAAAGTTTACAATGAGTGATTAGCTTTTTATGAGAAACTCTTTAAATAAAGTTAGTCTTCAATTTTCTTGAAGACTCCCTCATTTATCAGCATCAAGTTTTTATGTGGAGAAGTTTAAGGCTTTTCCAGTCTATTAAGAACCATATCTATACCCTATTTTCCTTTACTAGTTCGGACACAATACCAAACTTGTTTGATTTGTTGCAAGCAAGAATATCTTCTTGGAATAGCTAGTAGACAAGTTGTATTCATAGTATTTAGATTATAACCATGATACAATTATTATTGCAATGTTATAATACTATGTTGATTTATAATTTATCAATATTAAGCTATAACAATTATCCTAACTTATAACCTAAGATAGTTTTACCTACCTATCCACTACTATAATGTAGTTGAAATTAAAAGCAACAAAACTTATAAATTTTGATCCTATACTATAATGGTTCCAAGGCATGATATAATCGATGGTATGATTGATATTATTAGAAATCATTTGAGCTAGTTTAATTGATCGATGGCATGCTTTTATTAGTTTGTGAAGTATTATCCATGTTTTAACTAAAACCCTCGCGATACTTTGATGGGTAACATGGGATTTTGAAGTCGTGATGTAAATGTGGTTTTTGTTATGAAGTTTTAGCCTTACGGCTTAAGCGATGTAAATGATTTTGTTTAATATTTATCAAGATCCCAACTCTGAGCTCAGAGATGCTAAATGACCTTTGTCTAGTGTTACTTCAGTTTTCCTTTTTACATTTGAACTAAGTGAAATGAAGACTGTGGAACAGTCAAGTTGTACAGTAAGCTGGGTTTTACTTTTCCTGTCAGTAATGTATCTTATTTAAAGTTTAATATAAAATAATTTTGTATAATCTGTTTTACTAGCAGGCTTGGGTTTCGACCCTTTGACTTTACAAACTATAGGCCTATCCTTGATTAAGGATTTTATATTGCAATTGGTTAACTATTTCTAGTTTAATTGTCTATGATTTACATATGTAATGTCTTTATTGATATTCGATATTTATAATTGTTTTTAGAGCACTGTTTATGAGATGATATTTTAAATTCTGGAACTCAGCTTTTTAAGGGTTAAAATTACTATATAACCCTACAGTTTATGAAGTCCTTGTTTCTACTTACAACATTCTTGACTATGTTTTAAAAATAGGATAATGGATGATGAAATGACTTACAGTTATATGTTCGATGCTATCTCTGTTAAAATAAGAAATCCTAAACAATTTTTACAGTTTTTGCTTCTAGTTTTTAGTTAAGAAAATACTTAGGGTTTTAGTGCAGCCTACTTGAAAACTAGGATATTGTTAACTTTTAGTAATATTTGTAATTTAGAAAGGATTGTAGAAGAATCCTTTGGTCTTGGTTAAAGACACACACTAGCCTAGAATGTTAATGTTTATAAACTGTTTACAAATTCCTTTTCACATGGTTTTTAGATGCTAATTTACTTACTTTACTTCTATTAACTACAATTTCAATATTTTATCAACATACTAATGTTGGAGCAGGGCCCTGCAGCTACAGGAAAAGATGCTATAGCGGAACAAGAAGGTCAAGAGGAAACAGTACCTGAGCGGCCAAGAAGAGAGAGCTCAACCACTGCACTTAAGGTAGTGGCGAAGACAAGAGGGCTCAGCTACCCTCATAAATGGAAAAGGAGCAACGGGCCAAGGTATTGAAGACAAAGGACAAAAGGAAGCGGCGCTTGTACCCACGATCAGCACCGGGAAGCGTGGAAGACTGCAGAAAGCTATGGTGTGACGGAAAGAGGAAGCTCAAAGTACAAACACGTCGACTGTCACAAGTTAGGGTTTTTGGGTTACTGTTGGGAAAGGCCCACAGTGTTGTATTATGGCGAGACCTTCAGGCCTCCTATAAAGGCATGTATTTTGTATTGTAAAAGGTTATCTGTTTATACATCTAGCTAGCTATTCAGACAATTAGTGAGTCAGTTGGTCTGTTAGATCATAGACAGTTGAGCTATGGTTCTGTATTCAGTCCATAGTTATCTTACTGTAACCAGTAGCTGGCTCCTAGAGCATGAATGTAAAAATATGTAGGGATTGAGAGAGAGAGAGAGAGAGGAAGAGTATATTGTAAGAAGGAAATATAAGAAGAAAAGAGATCTAAGAGAGAAGGGCTCCCGATGGTGTGCACAGAGTTTCCCAGAAGATCTCAAGCTGCATAAGAGGTTGCAGCGGAGCTGTGTTTATCCTCTCAAGATATAATATATAAACCAGTTCCTGTGGACACAGCTTCCTTCCTGGAGGTGAACCACGTAAAATCCGTGTGTTGTGTGACTGTTTCATGTGATTGTGCTTACTTAGTTACTATCTGTTATTCATTACATGAACTTTGCTATCAGTTAGTGAATGTATGTATGCTCTCATTTAGTCTACAGCATTATAGAAGGTTAGATGCAAGTTGAATGTATCAATTATTCCATATATGAGTTTACCAGTGCTTGATTCACACTGTAGAGCTAGCAGTTACGATATTAAGTCATTCCAGTATACTTAGTTCAGCAAGTTGAGTATAGTTGATGTTAAGAGTGTTGGACTGTGGAGGTTCAAGTAAGGTTGTTTAACACCCTGCGAAGGTTGACCAAGCTATTTTACCCAGAGAGAAAGCCTTTGGACCTTGAGAACCACAGTGAGTCTTACTGTAGAAGATATCACAGTATAGAAAGGCGATATCGCACCATCGGAGGAGCTGCGGTGTGAGATATCGCAGGATAAGAGTTGAGCAGAGGAGATAGTTTGCGCATCGTCCTGAAAGCTGCGGTGCACTAAGAGCCAGTCCTCTAGCAAAGTCAGCTAGGAGGAGAGAACCAGCGCCTCGCAGAGAGGTCCCGCTGGATAAGACGAGACAAGAACCACTAGGATGCTACAGAACCTGGTTCAGGACACTTGAGTCTTCAGCCAACCCATCCAAGATCACTTCGGGTGAGAATTCAGGCCGCTCTGTGGTCTGTCACCAAAAGGGCCAGTGAGCTAGGGGTATTGTTGGTACATAAAAGTAAACCCAGGTCTGCCCAGTAGTAAACCAACAAATGGTTCCGTTGCCAGATTTGAACACATTATAGAGCTAATGTTCTGTTAGAATCCTACTAAAGAAGAACTCAACCAGTGGGTTGGGTCTAAGGAAAAATAATTTGCTGCGACAGAAAACAGGAGTCCTAGGTTGAGTACCGAGGATTGGTTACAAAAACATATCTTCACAGACCTGCATGAGATATTTTTTGCGACCTATGGAAATGAGTTGTATGACTGGTTATCAAAGTTAACTGATAATCATATATTCAAGCAAAAAAGAAACATTGTGTGGACACAGGAGCTGATTCACACCGTGAAGATCATAGACAATCCCATTTCACGGGCATTCGACTTCTGGCTTGCGAGTTTGCTGGAAGGCTTAATTACAGAGTTTGCGGTTGATCAAAGAAAGAGTTTCAGCGAAGCAGAGAGGTACTTCTTCAAAGGATATCATGGTAAGTACCTCAACTCTTTATATTTGTCCATTAAGAAGTTATTACATGAAAAAGGACTACTCGATATATTCTCAGATGAATAAGTTCAGTAAGTGTAATGTCACAAGAGTTTGAGAGTGATTTTGATGACATTGGATGTACACGTAGTGGTAAGAAATATAAAGTAGATTCCAGATCTTCTCTTTTGAAGACATTTCAGATAATACTAGACAACAGAGTCATAGTAATATAGAAAGAATAGTAGGGGGTATCCCTTACCACCCTTATACCCCACAGAAAGCAACCGGGACTCAGAATAATATCGTAGGAACTACATCTAGTAGTTCAAATACAGTACATACTACCGTTACATCACCTACATCTACAACATAGAGTGGTAGTAACACAGTGAATCAGCATCCACCACGTAGAAACATAATGGGGGATGACATGAATTTACCTACCTTTAAGGGTACAGGGGCAGAAGACCTAGAACAACATTGGTTCCTATGTGAAGCTGTATGGACCATTAAAGGAATCCAAGATGATAATACTAAACTTGTATAGTTGGCCACTACACTTAGAGACAGATCCTTAACATGGTATATGAAATATACCTCAGCGCAGATCAGAACACTTGTACAGGTCAGGACCACCATGATCAAAGAGTTTAAGAAACCTAAGTCTGAGTCGTAGTGTATCATAGAGCTTAAAGACATCAAACAGTTACCCTCAGAGTCAGTATGGGACTTTGATCAGAAATTCAAAGCCCTTATAGACCAAGTTAGCTTTGAGTTTGCACCATAGCAGCATAAGGAGTGGTTCATCGCAGCGCTGCTCCCTCATATCAGACTGCCACTAATGCAGCAGAAACTCCATACATAGGATGACACATTGGAGATGGCAATGAAACTAGACACTTCACCTCTAGCCGAGACTAGTACACGTATGACAAACCTGCAGAACCAGTTAGCTAATCTCACCTTACAGTTGCATGAGATTAAGAAAGGAAAAGAGATTGCATAAGAACTATGGTGTACCAAGTGTAAAGGATAGGGACATACTAAATATAACTGTCGAGTATTTACCAAGTGGGGATCCTAACCCCTTAATACAGAATCAAGGGCCGTGGTGTGAAATCTGCAGAACAAGAGGACATAGACCTCAGGAATGCCCTTTACTTCAGAAGTATGTACAGACCCCTAAGAAATTATACTATAACTTCTGTAAGTCCGTTGGACATGATGAAAATAACTGCAGAGCTTATGATCTCATGGTCGAGAGAAAGCATGACTTCTACAAAGTCCAAACAGAGACACCAAGTCCAGCAGCAGGACCACAGCATGAATCGGCTCGTGATGGCCGTGGTGGAGGATTCAGAGGAAGAGGCGAGGAGGAGGCTTTGGCCGTGGTGGAGGATTCAAAGGAAGAGGCCGTGGAGGAGGCTTTGGCCGTGGTGGAGGCTTTGGCTGTGGCTGTGGACCGATTACTTGTTACAATTGTGGAGTTTTAGGACATTATGCTAGGGATTGTCAGAACCCTACTACAACATGTAACTATTGAAAGTCCTATGACCACGCTATAGAATAATGTCATGTCTTGATAGCCAAGATCAGCGATCCTAAGCCAGCAGTACACCAGAACATTCAGCTTATTGCTGCTGAGCAGAAAGAACCAGAACCAAGAGTCAACATTATGACTCACAGTGGTGCTTCCACTAGTATGACATCGCAGGATGCCGAAAAGAATACAGGTTCAGAGTGGGTGCGCAAAGCTACTAATAAACCAACATCACTTGACCTGGAGAAGAATAAAGAAACATTCCAGAAAGCTAAAACTTTCTTTAATGACCCTACACCTTCAGGATCATAGGTATTGCCTTGTAGGGGTGTACCGCAGCAAACACCTTGTGGCATTAGCCCTGTGCAGACATCGCAGGCTACCACATCCGGAAGGTGCGACGAGGATGAGTTGACAGGAAGTGTACAATCCTTCCTATGGAGTTGCTTAAAACTCGTCAGAAATGAGAAAGCTATTGGATAGATTTAGTGCATCATAGATCAGTGTCAGCCATCTTCTTCCACAAGCAGTGTGCAGTGTGCTAATCATAATATTATAGGACACACAAGAACATGAAGAGAGATGAGACTCACAACACAAGTTGGAGAATTTGAAATGGATGAGGTAATCCTAGATTTAGGATCGGAAGTTAATGTTCTGACTAAGCAGACATGGGAACAGATGGGTAGCCCTAAGTTAGCCAGATCACCTATCCATCTAAGACTAGCCAATCAGTAGAGGGTATCACCACTGGGTTGATTACCACAAGTGCCAGTTGAGATTGACGGAGTTCGCAGCTTTGCAGACTTTGAAGTTATAGAAATCATTGGTGATAGTAGACCATATCCATCTCTACTAGGTATTGATTGGGAAATCAATAACATGGCTATTATCGATTTAAATAAAAGACAAATGACCTTTAAGGATACACAAATTCAGGTCATCACACCGTTGGATCCTTTTCAGGGTCCTAGATATATTGAACCTATCTAAGCAGAGGAAGAGGCGCGTAATATGGACAGCCTCTATCAGATGATGGCTAATCAGAGTGATTACATCAATTCGACCATAGAAGGAAACATTAGCTGGCGATGCGACAGTACATGTGCATCAGACTCGGATGTTGGCCTAGAGAACTGGCAAAACAGACTTTATGAAGTCTCAGCTCGCAGATGTGCGTTTATGACTAAGTCACTGCGATGGATTGGTGCAGAGATTCAGGATATTTTGTTCTTCGATGGCTTAGCGGATGTCAATGAATTTTTACAGCAGTTTGAACAAGAAATTCCTCATAAGCAGAGGATGTCAGTTATTGACCTTGCAGTAAGAGCCACACCTGCAAGATGGTGGCATGCACACAAAGAACATATCGCATCATGGGATGACTTCAAGAGATTGATGGTGATCAGGTTTTCTAATGACAAGGAGTGTCTACAGCAGAAATACACAGGAGAAAGTGACCCCAGGTCACATATTCAGATTTGTGAACAGAATTGGTTGGACATTCCCTATGATGAATGGGTTCACCTATTCATTCACACTTTAGACACAGTGCCAAGGAATTGGTACACTGAGACTGAGTTGCGTAGAGGAACGACTACATGGGCACTTATGATAGACAGCTTTGAACTCACTTTTGCTTTTGAATCTAAGTATCCAAGTATTGATCAGGCCCTAGACGTTATAAAGATTAAGATATTTGAGGACTATACCCTATCAGTGAATGCTCAACCCAAGTGGGCCATCAAGTTAGAAGATGCGCTCGAGTGTTATAACTTTGCAGCAGAGCTAGATGGTGAGGATGAGAATCCTTGCAGTATCAACATTCCAGAGTCAGAAGGGACTCGCAATGTTGATGGACTGAAGCTAGAGATTCCTGCTATCATAGACCCTATCAAGATTAAAAAGATCAACATTAGCACAGAAGCAGCACCAAAGTTTGCCTCTATTGGAGACTATTGGGATGATGAAACGGTAGGACACATTGCAGATATATTACATGACTATCAGGACTTATTCCCCACAAAGTTCACAGAGATGAAGGGAATAGTAGGAGATTTGGGAGTCATGAGGATACCTTTGAAAGAGGATGCTAGGCCAGTAAAGCAACATCCATACATATTAAATCCTCAGTATAAAGAAAAAGTTAAGGATGAGATCGATAAGATGCTAGCAGCAGGCATCATTGAGCCCGTGGAAGAGAGCGAATGGGTTAGTCCCATGGTCGTACAAGGAAAGAAAACCAAAGGAGACATTAGGATTTGTGTCGATTTGCGCAAACTCAATGACGCATCGCTTCATGACCCATTTCCGACACCTTTCACTGATGAAGTCTTAGACAATGTGGGAGGACAGGAGGTCTATTCCTTCACTAATGGCTTTTCAGGCTATCACCAAATCAGAATCCGTCCAAAGGATCGATATAAGACCACCTTTGTGACAGAATGGGGCTCATTCCAGTATATGGTAATGCCCTTTGGTCTTAAGAATGCACCAGCTATTTTTTCAAGAGTAGTAGTTGTTGTTTTTAAAGAATACATCCATAAATTCTTAGAAGTCTATTTTGATGATTGGACTGTATTTGGATTGATCGACAAACACATAGGATATTTAAGGCTTATGTTAGAGAAATGTAGGCAATATCATATTTCTCTTAACTTGAAGAAATGTATATTCTGGGCACCATTTGGTATTTTGTTGGGTCATATTGTCTGCAGACAAGGCTTGATGGTAGATCCTGCAAAGATTGCCATCATTGTAAATCTTCCAGCGCCCAACTGAGTCAAGCAATTGAGGACAGTGCTTGGTCATACCGGTTATTATAGAAAATTCATCAAAGGTTATGCAAAGATCACGACACCTATGGAAAAGCTGTTAAAGAAAGACGTGAAATTCCTATGGAATAAGGAATTCCAGCACAGTCTAGACACTCTTAAAGAGAAGATGGTTACAGCACCCATCTTAGAATTTCCAGATTGGACCAAGTTATTTCACATACATGTGGATGCATCTGGCATCGCACTGGGGATTGTCCTAACACAAACAGGAGAAGGGGGTATCGATCACCCTATCGCATACTCAAGCAGAAATTTATCCACTGCAGAAAAGAACTACACCACTACAGAAAGAGAAGGTTTAGCTATGGTGTATGCTCTACAGAAGTTCAGGCACTACCTATTGGGTGCTCCATTTAAGATGTTCACTGAACATTCCACTTTAAAGTACTTGGTCAATAAGCCAGTGTTAGGAGGAAGGATCTACAGATGGTTACTCCTCTTTCAGGAGTATGATTTTGAAATCATTGTAAAACCAGGAAGATTAAATGCCGGACCTGATCATCTACCGTCAGGAGAAGAACCAAGTAATTTAGAGGATAATTTTCTAGATGCACAATTGTTCTCTACTCAGATCGCAAATGAGTATTACGCTGATATTATTCACTTCCTCACCATAGGATGGGAACTAGCTAAGTTTACTAAGCATCAAAAGAAGCAATTAGTTGTTAAAGCAACAGACTTCACTTTGATCGCAGGACAATTATACAAGTTAGGTCCAGATGAAGTCCTGCGCATATGTGTTATGCCACATGAGAAAGAGGCCATTATCAGAGAAGCACATTTAGGTACCGCAGGAGGTCATTTCGCAGGAAATCCGACTACGCATAAAATTCTAGCTGCAGGATTATGGTGGCCTACTTTTCATAAGGATACTAAGGAGTTTTTCAGATGCTGCGATATCTACCAGAGGGTAGAAAAACTCTCGCGAAGAGATGAAATACTGCTGCGACCACAGATTATGCTGTGAGCATTTGACAAGTGGGCTATAGATTTTGTGGGTCCTATCAACCCACTAGGAAAATGAACTGGTGCGAGATACATCATTACAGTAACATAATACCTCACCAGATGGGTAGAGGCCAAAGTAGTAAGGAATTGTGATGCTGCTACAGTTGCACAGTTCATTTTTGAAAACATCATAAGTATATTTGGATGTCCAATAATTTTGATGAGTGATCGGGGCACACATTTTCTGAACCGCACAATTCAGGCCATGACGGAGAAATTTCAGATACAACACCATAAGAGCACTCCCTACCACCCACAATCTAATGGTACGGTGGAGGCCTTTAACAAGATTCTAGAAAATTCTCTTACTAAGATCTGTAACAGCCAAAGAAATGATTGGGACCTCAGGGTTAATGTTGTATTATGGGCTTATAGGACTACATGCAAGAAACTTACAGGACACACACCTTTCAGCTTGGTATATGGACAAGAGGTTGTTATTCCCATGGAATATATTATTCTCAGTTTAAGAATTTCTCAGATTACCGAGATGACTGATACAGACACGATCAATGAAATACTAGCGCAGCTGCTTTCCTTAGAAGAAGACAGATTCATTGCAGGATTTCATCAGAAAGTGCAGAAGGCACGAGAAAAAGCTTGGCATGACAGGCACATCAAGAGTAAGATTTTTTAGATAGGAGACCTAATGCTCCTTTATGACAGTAAGTTTGTTAAATTTCTAGGGAAGTTCAAGATGCATTGGTTGGGGCCATATCAGATTCAGCATGTTACAGAAGGAGGTGCCATTCAGCTCAGTAAACTGAACAGGGATCTTGTTCCTACCTTGATTAATTGTAGTAGACTTAAGCTTTACAGTGATAGACACTCCACCTCTTAGCCCTAACTCAAACAGTTTATGTAAGTGCAGATGTCCAGTGTAGTTGAAAGGAGGCATCGCACCGGTAATGAGTCTACACCGGCAAGGATAAAAAAATTAAAATTGAAAAAAAAAAATTGTAAGTATGAGGAAAGTTTATGTTGCACAAGTCATAGGACGCTTGCAGGGTTTTGAACGTTGCGGAGTTCATACCAGCATTTTGGTTTCGATGATGTGGTGTGACATCGCAGCAAGGTGATGTTTCTTCGTGCCATGTCGTTAATTTTGAAAAGGGACAGAGGGACAGTCACTTCGCCTTCTGACAATCAGTTAATGAAGATACGACAGGTATACGTTGCCCTAGATTTGGCAACAGTATAATGATTTTTCCATATTTAGTAAATCTTGGTCGAGACCGGTGCCTGCACACAATTTTTGAGGGAAATTTGATCGAATTTCAGCAATTAATGAGGATTGAAATGGTGGGTGTTGTCTTGTCCATGCAATTAATACCACCGACGGGTCCAGCCTAGAGGACCGTTGCTTCAGAGATTATCGCCTTCGTTATAAATATAGAGATCATTCATATAGAAGGGTTACTTTTGTGATTTCTGAGAGCTATAGAGAAATTTGTAGAGTTTTCCCTGTGCAGAGATACTCCAATTACAGAGTGTTGGTTTTCCCCAATTTTGTAGCCATTGTCAGTCCAGAGTACTGCACCGAGTGGGTTCTGTCCGAGACGGAACCTTTAGAAGACATTGTGTAACGATTCGAGCGTGGTGGTCTCATGTTTTCTATGACTACGCTGCCCAGGGTTGTGAAATTAGGTAAACCACAGGTTAGACAGCCGCCAAGGATGAGGAGTCAAGCGCAGGATGTAGAAGATGTCATCAAATTCTTTGCTACAGAGAAGCAGAAAGATGAGAAGATCACTGAAGATAAGAAAACAGAGCAGAAGAATGATGAGAAGAAATCTGCAGGCAAGAAGAAAGTAAAAATGAGAAAAAGAAGGCAACGGGAGAAGGAAGATGACCTATCTCATCAGCTAAGAGAAGAACAAGAGATTGCAGAAGCAAAGAAACAAAAATATGGAGGTCATAGGCAGCGTGAACACTCGGAGTGATTTGTTGAGAAGAAAAGTGCAAGGGAAAAACAAACCAAACAAGCAGAACTTCAGTGTGCAGATAAAGGCTTGTTCTCGGAATGTAATTCATGGTTTATATAGCTTTCGTATAGAAGGATCCAGACTTAATGAAATGTTTGAGAAGGATGGAAGATAAAGAGGAAATGATACGGGTTCCAACCCAGATAAAGAGGAAATGATATCTGTGGAAGATTTATCAAAAGCTCAAGATCCTTAAAGGAGCTGATGACCCAAGAAAAGACCTATATGCAACTGTGAAGTATATCTTGTGCACGGGATTCGATGGTTATCCAGGTGAAGCAGTCACTTGAAGGTCTCACCAGCGATGAGAGCAAGAGCATGCCAATAAGGGAAGGTAAGATAAGAGAGAGCTACGAACTAAGTTTCCAGAAGAATCCACCATTAGTCAATCTATGCTTGAAACGGCACAAGAGTGTGTCGAAGCTATGAACAAAGAAGTCACAGGACTTAGGGATAAATTCGCAAGGACTTCACAGGAAGCCAAGGAAAAGCTACAGCAAGAGAAACCAACTGTTAGTGTCTTAGGGATGAGCCACAAGTAAGTGTTAGGGGACTGTTGGAGCAGGGCCCCGCAACTACAGGAAAAGCTGCTATAGCGGAACAAGAAAGTCAAGAGGAAATAGTACCTAAGCGACCGAGAAGAAAGAGCTCAACCACTGCACTTAAGACAGTGGCGAAGACAGGAGGGCTCAGCTACCCTCATAAATGGAAAAAGGAGCAACGGGCTGAGGTATTGAATACAAAGGACAGAAGGAAGCGGTTCCTGTACCCATGATCAGCGCCGGGTAGCGTGGAAGACTGCAGAAAGCTGTGGTGTGACGGAAAGCAACAGCTCAAAGTAAAAACACGCCGACTGTTACAAGTTAGGGTTTTTGGGTTACTGTTGGGAAAGGCCCATAGTGTTGTATTATGGCGAAACCTTCGGGCCGCCTATAAAGGCATGTATTTTGTATTGTAAAAGGTTAGCTGTTTAGACATATAGCTAGCTATTCAGACAATTAGCGAGTCAGTTGGTCTGTTAGCTCATATACAGTCGAGCTCTGGTTTTGTATTCATTCTATAGTTATCTTACTGTAACCAGTAGCTGGCTCCTAGAGCATGAATGTAACAATCTGTAGGGATTGAGAGAGAGAGAGAGAGAAGAAGAGTATATTGTAAGAAGGCAATATAAGAAGAAAAGAGATCTAAGAGAGAAGGGCTCCTAGTGGTGTGCGTGGAGTTTCCCAGAAGATCTCGAGCTGCATAAGAGGTTGCAGCAGAAATGTGTTTATCCTCTCAAGATATAATATATAAACCAGTTCCTGTGGACATAGATTCCTTCCTGGAGGTGAACCACGTAAAATCCGTGTGTTGTGCGACTGTTTCATGTGATTGTGCTTACTTAGTTACTATCTATTATTCATTACATGAACTTTGCTATCAGTTAGTGAATGTATGTATGCTCTCATTTAGTTTATAGCATTATAGAAAGTTAGATGCAATTTGAATGTATCAAGTATTCCGTATATGAGTTTACCAGTGCTTGATTAACACAGTAGAGCTAGCAGTTACTATATTAAGTCATTCCAGTATACTTAGTTCAGCAAGTTGAGTATAGTTGATGTTAAGAATGTTGGACTGTGGAGGTTCAAGTAAGGTTGTTTAACACCCTATGAAGGTTAACAGAGCTATTTTACCCAGAGAGAAAGCCTTTGGACCTTGAGAGCCACAGTGAGTCTTACTGTAGAAGATATCGCAGTATAGAAAGGCGATATCGCACCGTCGGAGGAGCTGCGGTGTGAGATATCGTAGGATAAGAGTTGAGCAGAGGAGATAGTTTGTGCATCGTCCTGAAAGCTATGGTGCGCTAAGATCCAGTCCTCTAGTAGAGTCAGCTAGGAGGAGAGAACCAGCGCCTCGCAGAGAGGTCCTGCCGGATAAGACGAGACAAGAACCACTAGGATGCTACAGAACCTGGTTGAGGACACTTGAGTCTTCAGCCAACCCATCCAAGATCACTTCGGGTGAGACTTCAGGCCGCTTTGCGGTCTATCATTGAAAGGGCCAGTGAGCTAGGGGTATTGTTGGTACATAAAAGTAAACCCGGGTCTGCCCAGTAGTTAACCAACAACTAATACTGGAATAATAATAATATTTATTGTTTTCTTTCATACCTATTTTTCTATTCAGTTACCTGAAGTAAATAAATGCAGACAATACATAGCACTCCTATTTAGTAAAATTCATAAACAATGAAGTAAAATCTAATTACTGTTTTCATTCAAATAAAAGAATAATTTCATTCACCTAAGCAATCTAGTTGTACTATAGTACAACCTGAGTTCAGGTGTGGAAAAATACAGCTTGGAAATTTTAATTCTATCTGTTTCACTTTTCACATAATCATTTCTATTTCTACTATAATCTATAATTTTACTGAATCCAACATTACTCAGTTACTCTTCATTCATAAACCCTAAAATACTAACATGCCTGTAGTAGAAAAACTAAGAAATATTTAACTGAAGACAATAAAATAAAATAGAACCTGTTGAGGACAAGATGACAACAGCTTAAGGAGGCTGTTCCTCCCAACCAAACTCTTGGAGAGCGCTCAGACAATGATTCCTCAGGAACCCCGAGCTTGTTCCTCATCTTGTTGGCTGAGAACTGGGTGGAGAATGCAACCGTAAGACCTTTGTCACCTGACTAGTCCAATTACCTCAGTAATCAAAATCTGCTCGTAGCAGTATGAACTTTAGCTTATAAGCTACAACTAGTTCAATCTCAGCATTTAATCCCTCAAACACACTCCATTAATCCCCTCCATTGAATTTCTCTTGAGTAAATTCATTCACCCTGAATGATCACCTCTCTAGAATGAGTAGCCTCAGCTCTCTTCAATGGAAAATTTTATAGAGATGCCTAGGTCTTCTTGCTCACATTTCATTTAATGAGCCACCTGCTCTGATTCCACTTTCTTGGGGAATCATGACCACAAATATAGGGAAGTTTCCACCTACAATAGTTGGAAGTGGTTTGAGGATGCTGGCACTTGTCAGTTTGCTCTCCACCCAGTATCCTCCACCAATTAACCAGTAAACACTCTTTTAACAGCTTCCCTAAGCTATTGTCTCCTCATTTGTTTATTTATAAATAAAATATTCTGAATTTACATTAAATATTCTTGACCCCACTGGGTCATCAATTACAACTTAGCATAAAATTTAACACAATGTTCCTCAAATATTATAATTTTTTTTTTTGAAAATTGGGGCATGTGACATACACACCCCCTTAAATTATAACATCATCCTTGATGTTATTTATTCTTCATCTTCAGAGTTCCCCTGAAATAGAATTGGATATGCATCCTACATATGAATTTCCAATTCCTAGGTGGCTTCCTCTGGACTATGGTGCTTCCATTGCACCTTCACTTGACCAATGGTGCGGTTCCGAAGTGAGATCTCCCTCCACTTAAAAATACAGTCCGGTTCCACCAGAAAATTTCCTTCAGGTTCCACCTGCACATCATTCCAGTTAATAACATGAGTAGCATCATGCACATATTTCTTTAATACAGAAATGTGAAAATTATTGTGAACTCTTAAATTCGGTGGTAAAGCTAACTGATAGGCTACCTGTCTGATCCTGGATAGTATTTCAAAAGGACCACAATAATGAGGTGTTAGTTTGGCACAACTAGCCAACCTCAGAGAATGTTTTTTGGGTCTCACCTTAATGAAAACATGTTCACCTACCTGGAACTCCTTTGGAGTTCATTTAATGTCTGCTTGACTTTTCTGTCGATCTTGCACAATTTTCAGATTACCTTGTACCTGCTTTACAATTACTTCCATTTCTTTCAATAATTCAGGTCCTAATACTAACCTATCCACTGGATTACTCCAAGAGATGGGAGTGTTACATTTCCTTCCATACAGAATTTCAAAAGGACCATATCTAGCTGAAGCTTGATAATTATTATTGTAAGCAAATTCTACTAGGTATAAATAATCTTCCCATTTAATTGGCTTCTTCTTTACATACATTCTTAGTAGATCTTCCAGTACCTGATTTACTCTTTCATTCTGTCCATCAGTTTGATGATGGAAGGAGGTACTAAAATTTAACGTGGTATTTAATCCTTTAAACAAAGATCTCAAAAAATTACCTATAAATTTAGGGTCTCGGTATGAAATTATGACCTTCGGTATTGCATGCAGTCAAAAAATTTGTTTTAAAAGCATATGAGATATATTTGCAGCTTTATAAGTGGTTTTTACATGTATAAAATGGGATGCTTTACTCAATTTGTCAACCACTACCATTATGGAGTCATTTAAGTTCTGGTTTTTAGGCAGTCCAGTAACAAAATCAAGGCTAATTATCTCCCATTTACAGCTAGGGATAGGCAAAGGATGAAGTAGCCCAGCTGGATGCTGATGCTCAGTTTTTACTTGCTGACATTCAAAAGAATATAGCAATATATTCTGCCAGTTTAGTCTTCATTTTTGGCTAGAAATAATCTTTTCTTAGCATGGTTATAGTTTTCTGATAACCTGGATGCCTTGAACAAGGAGTTTTATGAATTTCGTCTAAAATTAATAACTTAATCTTAGGTACATTAGGTGCATATATTCTGTCTTTATACAGTATTAATCCTTTTTCATTCAAGCTGTACCATGTACTTGGACTTTCTATTAGATTTTGTTTTTCTTTTGCTTGTAACTTTAGGTAATTTTCATCTTGTTCTATTCCCTCTTTAAGCTGTTCTTCCAAATCTATTGTATAAGTGCTGATGGCTGCTGTAAAATTCAGATTTGCATTTCTACTTAATGCATCAACAACTTTATTCTCTTTCCCTTTAATGTGTTGAATTTCAAAATCATATTCACTTAGAAAAGCTAGCCACCTAGCTTGCCTAGCATTCAGGTTAGGTTGATCTAACATATATTTTAATCCCTTATTATTCGTCATTAAGATAAACTTTCTTCCAATTAGATGATGATGCCACATATTTAAAGCATGTATGACAACAACTAATTCCAAGTCATAGGTCGCATAATTCTTTTCATGAATCTTCATTTTCCAAGACTCATAAGCTATGAGATGTACTTCCTGAGTCAATACTCCACCTAAACCATCATTGCAGGTGTCAGTACATACTATAAAATCTTTATTTGAATCAACAATTCTTAAATTGGTGTGCTAGTTAATAAGGTTTTTAACTTTTTAAAACTATATTTACACTTCTGATTCTAATCAAATTTCTTTCCCTTTTTCTGCAAACAGGTTATCGGATTTGCGATTTGCGAAAACCCTTCGATGAACCTCCGGTAATAACTGGTGATCCCCATGAATGACCGAACATCAGTTACGTCTTTTGGGACTGGCCAATCTTCGATTGCCTTTATCTTTTTGGGATCCACCGAAATTCCTTCTTTAGTCACCATATGACCTAAGTATTGGATTTTATCTTTAAAGAAGTCGCATTTACTAAATTTCTCAAAACGTTGATGTTCCCGTAACTCTTTCAAGACAATTTTTAAGTGTTCTTTATGTTCTTCTTCAGATTTCAAATAAATTAATATGTCATCGATAAATACAACCACAAATTTATCCAGATATTTATGCATTACATTATTCATTAGACACATAAAAACAATTGGAGTGTTAGTAAGCCCGAATGGCATAACGACAAACTTGTAATGTCCATATCGAGTCCTAAAAGTTGTTTTAATGATGTCTTCATCTTTAATTCTGACTTGGTGATATCCAGACCGTAAGTCAATCTTTTAAAACACCGTGGCTCCACGTAGTTGATCAAACAGATCATCTATGCGAGGTAACGGGTATCTATTCTTGATAGTCATCTTATTTAATTGGCGATAATCTATGCATAGTCATAGAGTTTCATCCTTTTTCTTAACAAATATGATAGGTGCCCCCCAGGGAGACATACTGGGTTGAATGTAATTCTTGTCAATAAGTTCTTTTAACTGTGAATTAAGTTCATTTAATTCAATTATATTCATCCGATAAGGGGATTTTGAGCTGGGCACTGCGCCAGGTACCATCTCAATGGTAAAATCTAATTCCCTCTTCATAGGTAGTCCCAAAATTTCTTCCGAAAATACATCTGAATATTCCTTTAAAACTGGTATATCCTCCAATTTTAATTTATCTATGTTGTTTAAGTTTTATTCATTGGTTACTGTTACTACATAAGCCTTACAACCTTTCCTAACAACTCTCTTAAGCTGCAGAGCAGAAATATGTCTTACGTCTATTTTCCTAGGGATTCCCTTTAAGCTTATTAATTTTCCATCATTATTTATACAAGTAAAGGTTTTATCAAAGAAATTCAAGACCACCCTATGCTGCTCTAACCAATCCATACCAATAAATGTGTCATATGAACCTAAAGGTAGTACATTGAACTTAACAAAAGTTTCAAATTGATCCATAGTTACTGCACAAATCTTTACGAAGCTAATTACCTTTCTATTTGCACCAGTAGCTAACTGAACTAACCAAGAACTTGCAAACTTTTCAACTAGAAGTTTACACTTTTCTACCAAGTTAGGAGAAATATAGCTTAAAATAGCTCCTGTATCAATTAAAATAGATATGGGTATTTGATTTATCTTACCTTCCACTTCCACCATGGAAGTTAGATAGTCTACTTGCCGATTCTCTAAAGCTGTATTGATCCTGGGCATTGTCCTCGCTAAATCACCAATAGTCATCTCCTCCTGTATTGTGTGGATATTGCTGACAATATTTTTTCAATAGGGACAGACTGAGGCATAATGTGGACCATTTCATTCCCAACACTTTATGGGTTCTTTTCGTTCAAAGTTCCTTGTGTAGTTACCTTGATTGTTAGTAGACTCTTTATTCTTTTGATTGTTCTGATTGGTCTGTGAATTACTCTTATTCCAATGGAAATTCTTATTAGGAAAATTTATGGTGTTATTATTTTTAGAATTTTGATTAGGCACAAAGTCTTTCTTCTTTTGATCAAAGTTATTATTCCTTTTGGCCTTTCAGTTGGCCATATTCTCCTTTTTACGATTATGTTCATAATAGAAATTCTCTTTTCTCATGGCTTCTTCCAGAGTTTTCAGATTGTCATACTCAATCCTATCCTTTATATGATAAGGTAAATAGCTGAGAAACCATTGTACCTTAGGTTTTTCGTCCACAATGTATGACACATACCTAAGCAGACTTAGAAACTTACTATTCAGTTCTTTCATATTGATTGTACCTAGTTTTAACTCATAGAATTCTTTATCCCTTTCTTCATAGTACTGTTCAGATAAAATTTTATTTTTGAAGTATTTCTTGAATGTGCCCCAATTTATATATTTCTCTCTTATATATTTCACTCTTTTTAAGTCCTTCCACCATATATCAGCTTTCCCTGTAAGATTATAAATAGCCATCCTAGCCTTCAGTTGATTAGAATAGTTATAAATCTAGAAGTACTTCTTCATCCCGGATAGCTAGGATTCTGCTCCCTCCCCTTTTTCAGTTTCTCCATTAAATGTTGGCAGCTTGATCTTCTTGAACTCCCCAAAAATTTCTTCATAAGGTTTGTATTTCCTTTTCCTAGTATGGTGGTTATCCTCACTACTGTCACTAGTATAATCAGAGTTATGTAGATTACCATATACTTCGGAAAATGAGCTACTTTCATGTTTAATCTGTTTAGTCTTTTTATACTTATGTTGATAACCTATATCTTCATAATCAGCTCATTTACCCTTCCCCTCAGTATGAAATATTTCTATTAAGATCTGATTCAGCTCCTCCCGAGCTCTCAGAATCCTCTCATTTTCTTTCTTAACTGATTCCATTTCTGATTTAATTCTTTAATTGTTTGTAGTAGTTCGGAATAATTATTGGTTATATCTTGTTGTATAGGTTCTTTTTATAGATTATCTCATTCAATGTAAGGAGATTCCTCTTTCTCATATTCTTCCAATCTTTCCATACCTGTCATTAAATCATAAACAAATTTCTCTATGTATATCATTCAAAGAAAACAACATCAACATAATGATTTAAATTTACTGTTCCATATAAGTAAGTTGAGCTTCATTAAGGCCTAGTGTTTGAACCTTGTGCTCCGATACCACATGTAATGACCCAAAATTTCGTAAAAATTAAAATTTTTTAAAGTGACATAAAATGTCTTAAGTCGCAGTTTAGTAACTGCTAGCGGTTAGCAGAAAATGAAACAGTTAAACAAAATTTAAGGGTTAGTTTCAAATAATGAAAATCTGTACCAAAAAGGATGTAATCTTAAACACCTGTGTTAACTTTACAGCTTTAATTTTCAACTGTGATAGAAAGAGGACTTGCATTTAGTTGCTACTAGATATACTGATGATTTACTTTTGTCAAGTAGGTGAGAAACCTTGTTTGAGATTGGGGCTTACTTAGTGTTCTGCTAACTCAAATGGACTACTGGTTTTTACAGGTTTAGCATGTAAGCGTAAGATCATGTAGGTGTTTATTTTAATTTACGTCAAGAAAGTACTTCCCTAGCATGTTAAGATGCTAGTATAAGAATCGATTATTTAAGCTGCAAGTCTCCGAAGAGGTATAGTAAATTTCTTTCGTTGTTTTGAATCTATCACAATATTTATATCTAAAGCCATATTGACCTTTTATCTTGACATAATCAATGCTTTTAAAAGAGTAAGTTCTTCCAAGGTTCCTTTAGTCGTAAAATGATTATCTTTTATAAATTATAGTACATGGTCAATTATAGATTCCCACAATGAGCATAGAGCTCATGGTCTTGGTACATAATTACTTCGACTATTTCATGATCTTACTACTATTTTTACTTTAATACTCAAGTGTACTTCTCTTTAAGTATGAACATATTCTTATGTTTTTTTATGGCAAAGTTTACAATGAGTGATTATCTTTTTATGAGAAACTCTTTAAATAAAGTTAGTCTTTAGTCTTCTTGAAGACTCCCTCATTTATCAGCATCAAGTTTTTATGTGGAGATGTTTAAGGCTTTTCCAGTCTATTAAGAATCATATCTATACCCTATTTTCCTTTACTATTTCGGACACAATACCAAAATTGTTTGATTTGTTGCAAGCAAGAATATCTTCTTGGAATAGCTAGTAGACAAGCTGTATTCATAGTATTTAGATTATAACCATGATACAATTATTATTACAATGTTATAATACTATGTTGATTTATAATTTATCAATATTAAGCCATAACAATTATCCTAACTTATAACCTAAGGTAGTTTTACCTACCTATCCACTACTATAATGTAGTTGAAACTAAAGGCAACAAACCTTATAAGTTTTGATCCTATACTATACTGGTTCCAAGGCATGATAGAATCGATGGTATGATTGATATTATTAGCAACCATTTGAACTAGTTTAATTGATAGATGGCATGATTTTATTAGTTTGTGAAGTATTATCCATGTTTTAACTAAAACCCTCGCGATACTTTGCTGGGTAACACAGGCTCTTGAAGCCATGATGTAAATGTGGTTTTTGTTGTGAAGTTTCAGCCTTATGGATTAAGCGATGTAAATGCTTTTTTTTAAGATTTATAAAGAGACCATCTCTGAGCTCAGAGATGCTAAAGGACCTCTGTCTAGTGTTACTTCAGTTTTCCTTTTTACATTTGAACTTAGTGAAATGAAGACTGTGGAACAGTTGAGTTGTACAATGAGCTGGGTTTTACTTTTCCTATCAGTAATGTATCTTATTTATAGTTTAATATAAAAGACCTTTGTATAATCGTTTTACTAGTAGGCTTGGGTTTCGACCCTTCGACTTTACAGGCTATAAGCCTATCCTTGATTAAGGATTTTATATTACAATTGGTTAACTATTTCTTGTTTAATTGTCCATGATTTACATATGGAATGTCTTTATTATTATTCTATATTAATAATTGTTTTTAGAGCACTGTTTATGAGATGATATTTAAATTCTGGAACTCAGCTTTTTAAGGGTTAAAATTGTTGTATAACGCTACAGTTTATGAATTCCTTGTTTCTACTTACAACGTTCTTGGCTCGTTTTAAAAATAGGATAATGGATGATGAAATGACTTACAGTTAAATGTTTGATGCTAGCTCTGTTAAAATAAGAAATCCTAAACAATTTTTACAGTTTTTTCTTCTAGTTTTTAGTTAAGAAAATACTTAGGGTTTTAGTGCAGCCTACTCGAAAACTAGGATATTGTTAGATTTTAGTAAATTTTGTAATTTAAAAAGGATTGTAGAAGAATCCTTTGGTCTTGGTTAAAGACACACACTTGTCTGGAATGTTAATGTTCATAAATTGTTTTACAAATTCCTTTTCACATGGTTTTTAGATGCTAATTTACTTACTTTACTTTTGTTAACTATAATTTCAATATTTTATCAGCATACTAATACTGGAATAATAATAATATTTACTATTCTCTTTCACACCTATTTTTCTATTTAGTTAGCTGAAGTAAATAAATGTATAGAATACATAGCACTGCTATTTAGTAAAATTCATAAACGATGAAGTAAAATCTATTTACTGTTTTCATTAAAATAAAAGAATCATTTCATTCACCTAAGCAATCCAGCTGTACTATAGTACAACCTGAGTTCAGGTGTGGAAAAATACAGCTTGGAAATTTTAATTCTATTTGTTTCACTTTTCACATAATCATTTCTATTTCTACTATAATCTATAATTTTACTGAATCCAACATTACTCAGTTACTCTTTATTCATAAACCCTAAAATACTAACATGCCAGTAGTAGAAAAACTAAGAAATATTTAACTGAAGACAATAAAATAAAATAGAACTTGTTAAGGACAAGACAACAATAGCTTAAGGAGGCTGTTCCTCCCAATCAAACTCCTGGAGAGCGCTCAAACAATGATTCCTCTGGACCCCCAAGCTTGTTCCTGGTCTTCTTGGCTGAGAACTGGGTGGAGAATGCAACTGTAAGACCTCTATCACCTGATTGGTCCAATTACCTTATTAATCAAAATCTACTCTTGGCAGTATGAACTTCAGCTTAGAAGCTGCAACTAGTTCAATCTGAGCAGTTAATCCCTCAAACAAACTCCATTAATCCCCTCCATTGAATTTATCTTGAGTAAATTCATTCACCCTGAATGATCACCTCTCTAGAATGAGCAGCCTCTGGTCTCTTTAATGGGAAATTTTATAGAGATGCCTAGGTCTTCTTGGTCAATTTTCATTTAATGAGCCACCTGCTCTGATTCCACTTTCTTGGGGAATCATGACCACAAATATAGGGAAGTTGCCACCTGCAATAGTTGGAAGTGGTTTGAGGATGCTGCCACTTGTCAGTTTGCTCTCCACCTAGTATCCTCCACCAATTAACCAGTAAAAACTCTTTTACCGGCTTCCCTAAGCTGTTGTCTCCTCATTTATTTATTTATAAATAAAATATTCTGAATTTACATTAAATATTCTTGACCCCACTAGGTCATCAATTACAACTTAGCATAAAATTTAACACAATGTCCCTCAAATATTATAATTTTTTTTTTGCAAATTGGGGCATGTGACATAGACGACAACAAGTTCATGAAGCATCCAGAAAAGTTACAAATTCACTGGTTAGGCCCATATCTCATTCATTCCATTACTTCTGGGGGTTTAGTTCAATTGCAGAAGTTAGATGGAGCAGTGCTTCCAAAGCTCATGCACAGTAGCCGCTTAAAGTCCTATAGGACAGGGGCGGAGGTGCATATTGCCTGAAGCACCACATAATGAAAAAGAAAAAGAGATAGGATATAAATAGAATAGAAGGGAGCTCTAAGAGGAAGTGGCTGCGCAAGTGTAGGAGTGAGTAGCATAGTTAGATAGAGAGACCGGGATAGCCACAAGGCTGCGATTGGGTCAAATCAACAATAAATGCAGAAAATTAAGAGCAGTTAGCCATCGACACTTGTTGAAGTGATGCACATTTATGGCTGATCCGACCGTTAACATGCCAAGATCGTCGACAGATTCAGGTCGTTAATGCTGGATTTGGTCATGATGGCCACAGTGGATTTGGCAATGATGAAGCTGGATTAATCATTTCACTATAAGGAGCAAGATGCAAGATGAAGGCAGCAGTGTGTGCAGTTGAGCTGAGTGAAGTGCAAAGTTAAGTGAGTTGGAAGAATTGTGAACTGTAGCTAGGGTGTGTGATTAGGGTGTGTTAGATCACTTAGTAAGATTTGTTGGTGCGACATGCTGAGTAACACCGACATGGTGGATATTTCAAGTGAGCAAAATCCACCCATCCATCCAACTGCCATAGTGGAAGAAATGATGAGTATGCCAGTCAGATCATCTTCAATTCCCCAAGGCAAGTAGAAGTCTCAGAAGCCAGGATCAACGCTGCTGCAGAAGAGGAAAACACGCACCTCCATTAAGGCACACGGGGAGGGAACTATGCAGATAGGGCCATCTAGTTCAGGAGTTGTGGAGTTTCGGTGCCCAGGGGTGTTTCCATCAATGATATCCCTGGATACGTCGCTCCTATGTGACCTGGTGCAAAACCCTGGTGGTTAAAAAAAAATCAAAAGTATCAATCAAAAGTACTACCACTACCGGAAGGGATGACATGCACTACATAAATTATCCCCACCTTGATCAAGATGAAGTATGAGGACCATGAATTGCTACTATTCAAGAACATAGCAGATGATCCCTATGCGTCCTTGCCTTCGGTTCCAGGTGCACCCATTGAGCATATTCTGCACCCATGGGCACAAGGATTAAGTAAATCTGGGTTGCTAGGGCTTATCAACATGCCCCATTTCAAACGTTTGAATGAAGCAGATGCATGCATCAAATAACTATTGGCGTGTTTTCATGGTGGGACATTGTGGTTGGATATCCCAATCATGGTTACTGTGGACATGATTTCAGAGATCACAGGGCTGCCAAAGGCTGGGACATACCCCGCCTAATATATCAGAGGAAGAGACAATGACAAGAAGCTTTCTCAGCAACTGAAGGATAGATAAGGATTGCAGTGGGATGGCCATGCATACCATATCGACATCATAAAAAAGTGGGAAGTGCGTGTTGGTGCCTATATCTTAGCTAGAAAAAATGTCTGGAAGAATCGCTCGGTCTAATGCAATTCGAGGGTGATTGCTTGTGTGCAATAGTGTGCTGAGGGAGTCCAAGTGAATTGGTCCCTCTTCTTGTTAAATCAACTGATGGAGGATGCGGTCATAGCTTAGGCAGGGGAGCGACCTTTCTCTTATAGTTGGCTGTTGATCCTCATTGCTTTGGTGGCTTGGATGGAGGAAGAATACTACCAGCATATGTCTGTTGAAGCGGTTAAGGTGTGCAAAGGTGCACTATACCAAAATTTATGGTGGGTAGAAGAGACCAATCAAAAAAATAATTGTGTGATCCATTTATGGATCTACTTGGAAGTGCTACAAGCCACAGTAGTTAAGATTCCACTTTTTTTAGATGCAACAACTGTAAAATATCATAGGATCATGTTGTTCGCCATCAGACACCATTCAATTCATACCCAGGCATGACGAGACCCTAATAGGAAATGGATTCCAATGCCTTATAAATTGACTGATGATGAAGTGGACACAATAGTTCAGGACTGGCCTGCTGAATGGCATGAACCAGTTAGTGCTGAAGAAATATTAATAGGACCCCCAGCAGATGCCCCTGTAGAGCCTGTGCGGGAATACCATTGTACTCATGACTCAAACGGAGAGTCATCGACTAACACTGACCCAGAAGCCCAAAACATCCTGGAGGAGTGTAGAACCAAATGACGCATGGAGTTTGAAGTGGGCCGTAGCACCTGATCAGTGTTGGAATCCTAATTACATCGGCTCATTAAGGCTATCACAAATTCATCTGATGCCATTGCGCAAGCAATGTGCCAGTCCCACGATGAAGGATTTTTCAGGGTAAGAGCCAAGTTATATTCTATTTATGATGTCGTTGTGAAGACAGCACCAGAGAGTACCGCTATGCAGGAACTCCCATTGATTAGCACTGAGTCATGGGCCAGGAATGCTTAGGTTTCCCCAATTGCAATCGACGCAGGAAGTGAGTATGTGAACTCCTCCTTGCAATAGTTGTAGGGTGTTGTAGTGGATATCAATAAGTTTTTGAACCAAAGCATAGTACATATACAATAGGTCACCAACCAGGAGTTGGCCAATAGGCAAAAAGAGCTCAGTGACGGGTACTTGTAGTCGCATGAGGAAGCTATGAAGCTAAAGGTAGAGGTTGAATAGTTGTGCCAAGTAAAGGAACATTTAGTAGCAACAAAAGAACAAGAGTTTGCAGCATTGAAGATGACATAGCATGAGCTGAAGAGGAAAACTCCTGAAGAGATCATTGACCTGAAAAAGCAGACTAACCTCCTGATTGTTGAGAATGCGCAGCTGGTTTCAAGTAGAGGTGAGGTAGAAGCAACTGTTGATGAGGCATGTCAACACATCTATGAAAGCACAATGAAAATTGAGGAAGACTCCAAATCCAAGTAACTAGGTGAGGTCATCATCCATCTCCAACTGTCCAACAATATTCTCAATGTTATGGTCTACCCATAAACGCCACCAGAAAAGGTGGCGGAGCTGATGAATGCCATCGAATCGATCGCGACATAGTTTGAGGTGATGGAACATGAAGCAAAGAATATCTTAGAGGCCATGACACAATTTTTGGGAAGTGTCATCCAAGATGAGAAATTAGACCAACTGACCAAGCAAGCATGGGAAGCTGAAGGATAGTTGACAGCATTAAAGATGACATTAATAACAATGCCACCCATGATTCATCTTACGCAGTTCACCAAGATGAGAGAATTGCAACAAAGAGTTGCAAAGGCATAAGAACAGTAGCGCAAGTGCAATGACTAGCTAGATGAGTTCCAAGAGATTGGAGCACAGTTGACTATCAAAGAAGTCACTGCACTACAGGCTGTACAAGACGACAAGAAGACGATGAATACCAAGTTGGTATAGCACCCTTTGAAGCAGGACATGCTGGTTTGTCAAGATGAATATGAAAAGGTTCAAGCACAGGTCGAGCATATCTCATAGCAGTACGAGGACTTCAAGACAAAGACGATGAAGTACACCTTATCCATCTGACGTGGTTCAAGGACGAGCCACAAAACTATGTTTGGGGCTTGTTGGGAGGGATTTTGGGGTAAGTGACTTGTGCAACACCACGGAGGGTGCGCAAGTTCACACGACACCGCGTAAGGAAAAAATAGCACGATAGGAGGAAAACAAACCATTTTTGAATATTTTATGCATCTTTTTGTATTTGTTGACCACATTTTGTGGATATAGGTCATTAGTGGTTAAATATGTTAGGAGTTAGTTAAAAGCGGACCATGAATGTAAAGGAACAAGCCTATATATAGAATTAGAATTTCAAATGAGAAAAATAAGTGGTAGCAGAAAGCAAGTGATAGATTGAATCTTGTGTTATCTGTATATGATCTTGTGGGTCAATCTTTCTCTCGCTGTGGAGAAAGATAGCTGTTGTTTTGGATCTGTTGTGCAGAAAGTAATATGATACGATGGATGTTGAGATGAATCACTATTGTCTTTTGTTTCTTTATGTATTTATGTGGCATGATGTTAATGGAAAATGTGTAGCGATGATTCCGTCTTCTGAATAAATAATGTGATACTATTGCGATGAATAAATATTGATGCAATCTGTTAGATCTGTGGTTGTAGTGGTAGATATTTTATGAATGATGCCATATTTGATGAATGGTTCTATTAGATCTGTTAGGTAGCCGATGAACTGATTCTTCCCTAAATCCTCCTCCTTACTGCAGAAACTTGGTTCCGACAGGTCTCCCTTGAACGTCTCGGTTGAGAATTCATCCACTCTGTGGGTGTTGTTGGGTAGGGTAAAACCTATCTGGGTTGGTGCTCAGGGAGATCGTGCATCTTGAGTTTCAATAGAGTGGGAACCCCATTCGAAAGGGATTTGTTGGGTGGTTTGTGCAAACAATAGGTCGAATCATGTGTTTGAATGAGCATTTGTGAGATAGAACTACTCAAAAGAATCTAAGAAAGGGTGGCATATTTAGAGAATAAGACATAGGGAAAGGCTAAAGGACAGAAGATTAAATCCTTGTCAAAGAAGCTCTAGAGAAAATATAACCAAATTATATATTTTGAGGACAAAATAAGAGAAAGGAATATTGTATGTGATATTTACAAAGAGAATGATAAGTATGAAGGTTGAGGTCGAGATAGAAGCCTGACACAAATTTTCCTTACAAAGACAAAAGGAAGACTTGAGCAATTGCATATAGTATCTCAAACAAGATGATATAGGAGATAGAATAGTTGAAGTGCATCAAGGTTTGTGGGAAATACTAAAAAATATTCAAATTACCTTTATTTCATGGATGAAATGTTTTTTTAAGCAAATAATACTAGAGATATGTGGCTCAAATTAAAAAGGGATTTTCTGGTAGAATTCCCATTGCTAAAAATGTGGTATACCTACTATACCAATCTACTACAACTATAAAGCAGTTATTATCCTTAGGAATAATAGATTTGAATCTTGTAGTGATGGAGGTGATGTATGTCCTAAAAAAGTAGTGTGTTGAGGAATATGGATAATGTTGGTGTGGTTCGGAAGCTTTTTGGGAGGTAAAAGCATTTATGGAAAAAGTGAGGGTTCTAGTTAATCTCGGGCTACTAATTCCTTGGGATAAGGAAAGAAAATTGATTTCTCAAAAAGAATACAATCATATATTAGACAGGGAGAAATTACAGATTGATATTTTCCCCCCTTCTAACAATGTTTGAAGAACATAACCTATTTGCAGAGAAAGTATGTGATATCCATAGAGAATATTTCAAAGGATGAGATATCCATAGATATTATTTCAAAGAACCTAGGAGGTCTACATCAGAAATAAATCGGTCCTGAGGAGAATTGATGAACCAATGGATAGACCAAAAACGAGATTTCCTTGAATTAAAAGACTAAAACATTAGTCACTATTATGAAACCATACAGGTGCTTGACCATACAACCTAAGTATACAACATTTTAGACATCTTCACATATTAAATGTAAAGAACTGAGTGATTTCACGGAAGGAGAAATTTCTTTTTCCTTGGCATTTGACCACATGCATAGGAATATTTTCTTTTTGACTACCATCTCACCAAGAAATGAAGCATAGAGGAGTTCATTCAACATAAAAACATGGTTTTATCAGGGTTTCAACATATATAACAACCATAGAAAATGAAGTACTTGTACAACTACCACCCATGATGATGAGGTTGAATAAGCCACATGATGCTATTTTTCCCAAGAACACCTAGGAAATAGGAGAATGCAAGCTAGAATCACACTAGAATACACACCAAAATCCAGAGAAAAAAAGTAGAAACAGGTAATATTCCTACGGGATGAGCTAGAGGAACCTCGACATTGCCTGGAAAATGAAACCCTTCCAAATGGGAAATAAGAGTGAACTAAACTCCACGCCGCGGGAAACGAAGATGACAGGGCAACAATAACCAAGAGCATCCAACCATGAATTATAGAAAATGTGATTGTTCACCGTTGTGAAATAAAAGAGGATGACCCCTAGTAGAGGCAATGGGCTACATGATGCAAACCACAAAATCAAACCCCGTGTAGAACCATGCATGTACAACGTACTCTAGTCTACTCAGAAAGCATTTAAACAGGAGAGCAATAAACACACTTTGAACAACAACAATAACCAAGCTAATTAAAGATAGGCCCACTGCCATTTCTGGAAGAAAGAATAACTCTAAGGGAAGACTGAAAATAATTCTACTGACCATGTCGACAAGAATTAATTCATTGATGACCCTGCCATGTTTGTAAGATAGGGAAATTGACCTGCAACAATGGAAACCAGAAACAAACCGTTGAGATGGAAAAACCAAGTTATCACTAATTTAGTAACTCTTCCTGATAGCTACTAGTGAAACCTGATGGATGAAACCTAGTTCATGATAGAAACCAATTGGATTACCTGATAGTTACCATTGAGCTTTGTCAAAACCCCAATGGTCCCCCACTCCTGTTTTTCATGGCGCTTCTCCACTACTTTTGATAATAAAACCCCTTAAATATTGCATATTTTTTTAGCACATAAAATAAACCCCTCAACCCTAAATATGACCCCATTATAATATTTCATTTTTTGATAAGTATTAAGGCCCCAACTTGAAAAAATTTGATATGGTATTGCTATTCCATCGACACACTCATGGATGCAGGACATTATCAATCCAATTCTAAAAAGAAGAAACTACGACCTTCAGAGAGATATTAGGATTATTTTTCCCCAAAACCAGGTCCTGAAACCCTAACCCATTTTTGGCTATTGATTTCACAACAAGATTAAATTCATCTACCACTCTTTCTAAATATTTTGATAGAAAAAAACCATCTCCTACGTAGCCAGAAGGGATTTTTTCCAGTCAATGAAACCCTAGATGGTCATCGATCACATCTTGTTGTGTAATGCCCTTTCTCTAACTTAGAACTACTCTCTAACCACACTTAGGGAGATCTGACTGACGGTCCGACCAAGGATGAGAGGTGTCAAAAAATAGTACCCCACTAGTCTACAAAATATTCATTTCCCTGACAATATGATTTGACCTATTGCGAGACATGTGAATTGTTTCATAGAGAAAACCATGGGGTATGAGAGTGAGGTATACAATAACCATCGAATGAAGGAAAAAAACACCTTATGATGAATGGTTGAAAAAAACTACAAACCTCCCAAGTATCATCCCAAAATAACAAGTTCCATAATGTACTACGAAAAATAAAAAGCTTCCCACCTTTTTAACAAGGTTGGAACTAGGGGAGCGACACTAGTAGTGATGCAGGGACCATAAGTGTATATAGAATAGGTCACATCAACACTCCACAAACCAAACAATAAGATATCCACTTAAATATCTAATTTAATTAATTAATTATATACATAATGTCTAAAAGTATTTCAAAAATTGCCCATAAATTGATTAGGCCTACAACTATCCAAAAAGTGAGCCTTCATGCCCAACTAGTAATGTCTTGTTGACAGGCCATTTAGGCACAACAGTCAACTAAGAGACAACCCGATCCAAAAGTTTTCAAAAGCTGCTCTCAGTCGTTAAATAGTTGTCTCTGACAGGATTAAGGCCCCGTTTCCTTCTCTTAAATCACTCCTAATTACAGGAGCAGATTCAAAGGAAAGAAGTAAAGTTAATGTTTATTAACTGAAACTATACTAGACCTATGAATGTACAAAGGGAAATATTAAAGATGGATATCGAGTTAGTTCATACGTTACACAACTGATGACTAAAAATCAATCTAGTTAAACCAGTTAACCTATGTGTACAGGAATAAATGATTAAGAAAATATTAACAAACTCAACCAACTACATAAATTACACTATAAACATATGTACATTCATAATAAGATTGAAAGATAATTTGACAGAGAGTAAATGTAAAAATATGATTCAATCTAATTTCTATGAGCTAAATCAAAAAACTAATACACACATATGCTAGATATCCTATCCTGATCAGGAGCTTGATAATATTAACCCCAGAATCAACTTGCAATAAATGATATTGTGCAAACAATCTTGAAAACTTCAGAAGAAATTCTGATAAAGAACAAGACAACACACAGAACTAGTATATCACATATATTATAATGATAACATCAAAATTTACTATATGACATTAATTTGCAAGTTAAACTAGCATAGATCGACAATTTAACATGATGCATTTGCACATTTGTTCAAAGAAAAGTAACAAAACATAAAGACTACAAAAAGAAACAACAAGATCATACGGTACTACAAGTACATCTCCATAGTAAAAATACTGCAAATATACTTATAAATATCTTCAGTCAAAGGATGCTATAATTGCTAACAAGAAATTGTCTTAGCTATAGAGAAATGATAAAGTGATCCTGCCTAGTCCCTTTCACCAACCATCGACCCCCCACGGTAATTCATCTTCTGTCTGCTTAAATAAGAAACCTAAATCAAAGTTCAAATAGAAATCTATCTTTATGCTGGCCGCAACTAAAAAAATGTGTTCAAAGATCCATGAAAATGTCCCACAATCCCTCACTTTCTGAGGAAATCGTCGTATAGAAAGTTAATGGGCCCATTCTGGAGAAAACCCATGTGGCGGATTTTTGAAATCTATCTCCATTTGCTCACAATGTGGCCCGAAAAAATGCCTGTCTATTTAGCTACGTGTTTTCTGTAACCGGTTAAAACAGAAATTCGTTTTATTGGGATAGGGTTTTCTTCTGCGCATCCCTCTCCAATAATCTCCCTTCCGATAGCTAGCTTGATCTTCTTGAATGAGTACGCATCCCTCTAGAAACAATGATACGAGGGTAAAGATAAACTTTCAGTCGAATATGAAACAAAAGATATAATTCCAGTTCTTTGTGCTACTGATGTCCACGTATTTAACTGTCTTGCTGCTTGAAGTATTGCAGGGTCTCATACTTCACTTTGTTGCTGCCCAATCTCCTTGTTTTCACAAGTGTTTCCAGCTACCTGTGGCTTTCTACTCATGTTCTTCTTCATTCCTTGACATTCCCAGTGGGGAATCTTCACCAACTGTTTCCAGAATTCTTCTATCTCATAATCCAGCTCTATCCTTTGCTGATACATGTTGCTGCTGCTATGGATTTGCTATTTTAGTTCTTCACATAATGATAAATTTTGGATGGTCTTTGCTGCCATCTCCTTGTCTCCATGTATTTGCCCCAGATTTCTGCAATATATCTTAAAGAAAAGACAAAATTGACTTCAAATAATCTTATCTCAGCCATTTATTTGCAAAACAAAAAGATAATATCCCGATCATCATGTCAACTGTATTTTTCTCAACTTCAGAATGTTGCTGTCTATTACAAACAGAACTGTCATTCATTGAAAATAAAAAATGTAGGCATCATCAATTCTTCGTTTAACCATTATCTTGTTGAATCCTCAATACAGAAGTCTGAATTTTAAACAGGGACGAGACTCACTGTTCAACACTGTACATTACACGCAACATAATGATTTCCAGCAATCAATTGGTAAAGAATGTGCATTATAATGATAAAGTGATCATATCCAGGTGAAATACTTATAATACCTTTGTCAAATGAGAACAAAAATATCACTTCATGTATTACTGTTAAAAAGAGTATAATCTCCCAGAACAAATCAATCACTAATCAACAAAAAACAAACAGACGATTTCTGCAATTAACTTTTTAAATCCAAGTTGTAACAGAGAAATTTCAGAGACCAAATGGGAATAATTCAAAAACCAAATCGTTCTAATAATCATGTAATGTCTTTAAATGGGGATATTCTGAAAATTATCTCGCATATTTATACATGGTTATCGTCTTCATAACGAACAGAGTTAGGTTGAAAATCATGCATGATCAATCTAAATTCAAAAGAATGAATGTTTCACATAGAAACATTTCTTTGAAATTTGAACATCCAAACAGATTAATCGAAACTCTAGCCATTGTAATTTCATCAAGAAGTACAGGGATTATTTCTGAAGTTATCACACTGATCTTGCCAAAATCATGAGTTTCAGAGAAAGGTTATAATGGTTCCAGATTTAGAAATAGTCAAAACAAACCTTTTACACTTTTTACAGGCATTCCAGAATTGATTAAAACCCTGAATTATTTTCTCAGTGAAAATGTTTTTCAACAAACATTATCAAACTGGAATTAAGGTGAGACACTATTATTCTGAAATGTACAACCCAGACTTGTCAAAACAAAAAGCTTTGCAATATCATCGAAAGTAGAAATGAAAATCCAGAACAAAGATAAAATTCACAGCCATTTTTCATCTACGAAATGATTATTAATTTGAATAACAGAGTTCGAACTTACCTAAACTGCGTTGTTAGGGATTTGCAGTCTAAACCAATCCAACATAAATCAACAGCCATGTGAATTTTCCAGAATGCCCAGACTAAACTTTTCTTAACAGAATTTTGAAGGAATCTCAGTTTTCAAATCAAACCCTAAGCATCAATGTGATGTTCCCAATTTCTCATACACAACAGAAAGAACTGAATGTTGCTAAGCTTTCACAATGAACAGAACTGATGATAAACCCAGATATTGCAAGAGAAACAGTATGATGAAAACCTAGCTTGTGCTCAGAGCACAAAGACTAAGCAGATACATAGCTCAAATAGCTTTCATAATTCGAAAATGGCAAAGGAATGAGCTAAACCCTAGGCAGTAATTCAGCATGTTATAATCATCAAACTTAGCAGAAAACATGCACTATCACACAGTCTTTCAGAAATATACAGGGTTCATGCTTAATTGATGTGGCATAAGAAAAAGAAGGGTGAAACCCCAACCCGTATTCAGAGCATAAACCAGGGGTGAACAGAGCTCTGTACTCAGCGAAAATGAAAATGAAACATACTAAAGGAAAGTTGTTAAAATGATGAATCTATAGCTAAAAGCTATAGATTTTCAAAAATTTTCAAATCTTATCCCTGGTGGGTTCCCTTTCCTTCACATCTTGGAAAGGGATCTGTTGGGAAGCCAACAAATGGCTACTTTACGAGGTGAAGCAGTTATCTCTGCAAAAACCTAAAATCTGACTTATGTATGTAACAAGACAAGAAAATTTTTCTTTAACTCAGATTAGCATTATTCTGAAGATAAAAGAACTGTGTTTTTTGATAAAACTAGATTTCAAACTAATACTAAATTCAATTCTTCTACCATTATCCAGAGATTACCTTCAAAGATGATACGAATTTTAAGTTTTTTCAGAAAACATAAGACTCCAAAAGAAATTAGCCCTGGGAAATACAACGCAATTTTGATATTTGACCAGTGTTTAAGATATGATCCCAATACTACAGTCATGACCCTCCTCGGAAGCGTCCATAGCCTCGAAATGGTTGACTTTTAACCATACATCCTACCGTTCTGGTCCCAAAATAAGATAAAATACGAATATTTAGAACTTCTCAATTTATTAATGGGTAAGCTGCATTGGAACCTCTTCACGAGTGTGGGATGGCTTTGGATTCTTATAGATTTTTGTATATATAACAATTTATGATTTGGAATCCAAGTGTGCCACAGACGGAGCCCTCCTGCCCGCAGGCATCCATAGCCTCGAAAAGGTACGTCTTTTAACCCATTCTACCCAATGGCTTATATCCCAAGCTAATAAGTTTAAAGAAGGTTTCATACTCAGCATTTAAGTGCTCATCTACAAGATATTTTCATGTTTATAATGGGGAATGTAATAGGAAACTCTTTACGAGTAAGATAGCGTAAAGGATCGATAGATAACTGATTTTATTTTTAAATTGCAACTGCTTTCCCAGAACTGATTTCTAAATAAGTAATAGAATTCCTAGTAATAGTGAGTTCGATATTCATTAAATCCAATAATTTGAGGATAATGATAAAAGAAACGAAGTAAAGTAAGAGTTTTCGTCTAGTAATTTTTATTTACAATAGTTCAATTTGTTGTATAGATCTCTTTTTATCTGAGAAAAAGAATAGATTTCTAAAGTCTAGCTCTCTCTTTCTTTTATACAATCAAATTCTATGTTTTAACAGAAAAACATTCCCAGATCCCAATCATTTTTTTCTGTTTTGAAAAATCAAAAGAAAAATCAAAAAATAAACTGAAAAGAAAGAAAAGAAAAAGAGTTTTATTTCAGCAAATTACTGAAAAGAAGGATTTCAGAGTCTACGAGAAAACTCTTAGTAAATAAAATGAAATTTTAAATCAAATTATATACACATAACACATGAGTTAATCAAGATCTCCTCAATGGAAAATAGGTTTAACAACATATGACTAATTACCAGCAAAGAAAGAAAATAGGGGATTAAAATAGATTAACGTATTTTAAAGTTTTTTTATCCCTATCCTTCCTTAGTTTTGCCTTTAATTTTTTTTTTTAATCTTTCAATTAAGTCAAAGTTGTTTTTTAATAATTGATGGGATGTTAATCTAATGTGTTTTATTCAGAAATAAAAGTAACAAAATAAATCTTAATGAATATGCAGCTATAAAAGGATGAAAGTTGCTTTATTTTAATGAGAAGATTTAAAAGAGAGAGAAAGTAAAGAATTGCTTCCCCAATAATGACGTTGTCATCTCATTCTTAAAATTATGTTGTCGCAACTCCATATATCTGCATTTATTCAAATATAAACAAACATAAATCATTCTAAATTATAAACCTAATCTAAACTAATAAAATAAAATATATACAAACTAAGCAAATGTGTATTTCCAATGAAGCCATTCTGGTTGCTTGAAACCTGCCAAAGAAAACAAGTCATGTATGAGTATTGGAAGTTGGAATACTTTAAATTGAAATAAAGAAATTAAATCAAATTTTGTAGGTACAAAGCATGAAAGATGACATGGAAACCTTTTGCTAAATGATTCCTCCAACCATGTATAAATCGGGTCATAAAAATTGAGTTGGAGGTCAATAAATTTCACATGAGAATCATGACTAAAAAGAATCTTATCAGAAGTATGATTCAAAATTCATGAAAAGGGATCAGTAAAACATGTATCTTTTAACACAATATCATTATGACTAATTTTTAAAAGAACAAAATGACATTTGGGTATTATTTTGAAATCATATACGTCATTGCGTCTTATAATGTGAAGATTAAAATTGATGACATTGGCTTCAGATATGATTATCATGCTGCAATGAAAAAAATCAATGTTCAATACATCATGAATAAATTGTGCATCCCTTTCAATATTACAAACTAAATCATAATCCTTACTGACAAAAGATGAAATAGATGAATATGCATGAGTCTGATGAGTGACGATAGTAGAAAAATTATGATCTTCTTCATGACAAATTTGAAATAAATCAGAATGGATATCAAAAGGTCCTTCATCCTCAAAAAATGTATTTCTTTGTGTCCTATCAAAATCTGACCATAATGGAGTATTTCATAGAAAATCATTAACATGTAAATGTAATCTATGATCATCAAAAACATCAGGATACAAAGAATAGTAAGATTCAGAGTATAAAAAATTAGATGCTTCTCTGTTGATACAATTTATTTGTTTGACCGTTTTAACAGAAGCATCATTAGTAAAACTATGAACTAATGAATTTTGTGAAGGGATGAAAAGAACTAACTCATCATGAGAAGAAGATAATGAAATTATATCATCACTAGCACATTCAGTTGAAGAATTTAGAATTTGCGATTCATCTTCCATTGTAGTGTGAACAACAAGAGTTTTAGAATTATCACTTAATGTAAAAGTTGAATCATCATCTTTATTCTTTTGTTCTTGAAATTGCTTATCATAAGATTCTGTGATTTGTCCATTTTCAACAATTTCATTTTCAGCAGTGGAATTAGTAAAAATAGATTCTAAATCATTTTCAACTGATGAACTAACATGCATGCTATCTATTGCAGATTTTTCATTCTTTTCCAAATCATGAAAATTAGAGAGAAAGGTAAGATAGAGAAACCAATCCATTGCATCTTTTTCGGAAAGCTGGTGTCTCTCACGAAACCTACAACATATTAACATAAATCTGGAAAAGAAATTAGCAAGAGATTCATCTTTATGTCTACGGAGATTTTCTAGTTCAAGTCCAATTTTCTTGTAGCTATAATCCTCATGAGCATTAAGAAATAGCGTCGTAAAATGTTTCCATGAATGAATTGATTTTGCTGGCAAGAACTTAAACCAACTCAGAATTCTTCCTGTGAAAGTAGCTGCAAAAAGTCTACATTTTTCAACCTCATCAGATAGATCTATGAAATCACAAAAATAATTAAATTCTGAAAGTTGATGAGAAGCGGAAATCTTACCTTCTCCATTGAAGCTCAATCGTCACAAGAAATTAGATATCCCTATAGAAAATCTTTCACCAGATGTACGAAAACTGAAAGCATGATCTAAAACAGTGATATCAGTCATTTCAAAATAAAAAATAAAACTAAATGAAATAAAAAATCAAACAACTCAAAATGGCCTTGTTGCTGATCAGACCCTCCTTCTAGCGCCATTGTTGACAGACCGTTTAGGCACAACAGTCAACTAAGAGACAACCCGATCCAAAAGTTTTCAAAAGCTGCTCTCAGTCGTTAGATAGCTGTCTCTGATGGGATTAAGGCCCCGTTTCCTTCTCTTAAATCACTCCTAATTACAGGAGCAGATTCAAAGGAAAGAAGTAAAGTTAATGTTTGTTAACTGAAACTATACTACACCTATGAATGTACAAAGGGAAATATTAAAGATGGTTACCGAGATAGTTCATACATTACACAACTGATGACTAAAAATCAATCTAGTTAAACCAATTAACCTATGTGTACAGGAATAAATGATTAAGAAAATATTAACAAACTTAAGCAACTACATAAATTACACTATAAACATATGTACATTCATAATAAGATTGAAAGATAATTTGATAGAGAGTAAATGTAAAAATCTGATTCAATCTAATATCTATGAGCTAAATCAAAAAAATAATACACACATATGCTAGATATCCTATCCTGATTAGGAGCCTGATAATATTAACCCCAGAATCAACTTGCAATAAATGATATTGTGCAAACAATCTTGAAAACTTCAGAAGAAATTCTGATAAAGAACAAGACAACACACAGAACTAGTATATCACATATATTATAATGATAACATCAAAATTGAATATATGACATGAATTTGTAAGTTAAACTAGCATAGATCGACAATTTAACATGATGCATTTGCACATTTCTTCAAAGAAAAGTAAAAAAACATAAAGACTGCGAAAAGAAACAACAAGATCATACGATACTACAAGTACATCTCCATAGTAAAAATACTGCAAATATACTTATAAATATCTTCAGTCAAAGGATGTTGTAATTGCTAACAAGAAATTATCTTAGCTACAGAGAAATGATAAAGTGATCCTGCCTAGTCCCTTTCACCAACCATCGACCCCCCATGAAAATTCATCTTCTATCTACTTAAATAAGAAACCTAGATCAAAGTTCAAATAGAAATCCATCTTTATGCTGGCCGCAACTAAAAAAAACGTGTTCAAAGATCCATGAAAATGTCCCACAATCCCTCACTTTCTGAGGAAATCGCCATAAAGAAAGCTAATGGGCCCATTCTAGAGAAAACCCATGTGGTGGATTTTTGAAATCTGTCTCCATTTGCTCACAATGTGGCCCGAAAAATTTCCTGTCTGTTTAGCTACGCGTTTTCTGTAACCGGTTAAAACAGAAATTCATTTTATTGGGATAGGGTTTTCTTCTGCACATCCCTCTCCAATAATCTCTCTTCCAATAGCTAGATTGATCTCCGTGAATGAGTACACATCCTTCTAGAAACAATGATACGAGGGTAAAGATAAACTTTCAGTCAAATATGAAATAGAAGATATAATTCCAGTTCTTTGTTCTACTGATGTCCACGTATTTTACTGTCTTCCTGCTTGAAGTATTGCAGGGTCTCATACTTCACTTTGTTGCTACCCAATCTCCTTGTTTTCACAAGTGTTTCCAGCTACCTGTGGCTTTCTACTCACGTTCTTCTTCATTCCTTGACATTCCCAGTTGGGAATCTTCACCAACTGTTTCCAGAATTCTTCTATCTCATAATCCAGCTCTATCCTTTGCTGATACATGTTGTTGCTGCTCTGGATTTGCTGTTTTAGTTCTTTACATAATGATAAATTTTGGATGGTCTTTGCTGCCATCTCTTTGTCTCCACGTCTTTGCCCCAGATTTCTGCAATATATCTTAAAGAAAAGACAAAATTGACTTCAAATAATCTTATCTCAGCCATTTATTTGCAAAACAAAAAAATAATATCCCGATCATCATGTCAACTGTATTTTTCTCAACTTTAGAATGTTGTTGTCTATTACAAACAGAACTATCATTCATTGAAAATAAAAAATGTAGGCATCATCAATTCTTCGTTTAACCATTATCTTGTTGAATCCTTAATACAGAAGTCTGAATTTTAAACAGGGACGAGACTCACTGTTCAAGACTGTACATTACATGCAACATAATGATCTCCAGCAATCAATTGGTAAAGAATGTGCATTCTAATGATAAAGTGATCATATCCAGGTGAAATACTTATAATACCTTTGTCAAATGAGAACAAAAATATCACTTCATGTATTACTGTTAAAACGAGTATAATCTCCTAGAACAAATCAATCACTAATCAACAGAAAACAAACAGACAATGATTTCTGCAATTAACTTTTTAAATCCAAGTTGTAACAGAGAAATTTCAGAGACCAAATGGGAATAATTCAAAAACCAAATCATTCTAATAATCCTGTAATGTCTTTAAATGGGGATATTCTAAAAAATATCTCACAGATTTATACATGGTTATCATCTTCATAACGAATAGAGTTAGCTTGAAAATCATGCATGATCAATCTAAATTCAAAAGAATGAATGTTTCACATAGAAACATTTCTTTGAAATTTGAACATCCAAACAGATTAAACGAAACTCCAGCCATTGTAATTTCATCAAGAAGTACATGGATTATTTCTGAAGTTATCACACTGATCTTGCCAAAATCATGAGTTTCAAAGAAAGGTTATAATGGTTCCAGATTTACAAATAGTCAAAACAAACCTTTTACACTTTTTACAGGCATTCCAGAATTGATTAAAACCCTGAATTATTTTCTCAGTGAAAATGTTTTTCAACAAACATTATCAAACTAGAATTAAGGCGATACACTATTATTCTTAAATGTACAACCCAGACTTGTCAAAACAAAAAGCTTTGCAAGATCATCGAAAGCAGAAATGAAAACCCAGAACAGAGATAAAATTCACAGCCATTTTTCATCTATGAAATGATTATTAATTTGAATAACAGAGTTCGAACTTACCTAAACTACGTTGTTAGGGATTTGCAGTCTGAACCAATCCAACATAAATCAACAACCATGTGAATTTTCCAGAATGCCCAGACTAAAATTTTCTTAACAGAATTTTGAACGAATCTCAGTTTTCAAATCAAACCCTAAGCATCAATGTGATGTTCCCAATTTCTCATACACAACAGAAAGAATTGAATGTTGCTAAGCTTTCACAATGAACAGAACTGATGATAAACCCAGATATTGCAAGAGAAACAGTATGATGAAAACCTAACTTGTGCTCAGAGCACAAAGACTAAGCAGATACAGAGCTCAAATAGCTTTCATAATTTGAAAATGGCAAAGGAATGAGCTAAACCCTGGGCAGTAATTCAGCATGTTATAATCATCAAACTTAGCAAAAAACACACACTATCACACAGTCTTTCAGAAATATACAGGGTTCGTGCTTAATCGGTGTGGCATAAGAAATAGAAGGGTGAAACCCTAACCCATATTCAGAGCATAAACCAGGGGTGAACAGAGCTCTGTACTCAGCGAAAATGAAAATGAAACATACCAAAGGAAAGTTTTTAAAATGGTGAATCTATAGCTAAAAGCTACAGATTTTCAAAAAATTTCAAATCTTATCCCTGGTGGGTTCCCTTTCCTTCACATCTTGGAAAGGGATCTGTTGGGAAGCCAACATGTCGGGAAAGAAAAATTTACAAGACATCATGTCACTATCACCACCTTCAATGTTCTATGTGAAATACAACTTCACACCTTAAACCATCCTAAAAATTCCAACGCAAAAGGTACTCATGTGCTATCAAATATATGCCAACAAATTACAAATAAAACATCTCTGTCACCCATCCTACACATCACTGATCCAGTACCAGTCCCCAACTACACAAGGAAACCAAATAAAGTGTTCACTGATCTAGTACCAATCCCCAACTACACAAGGAAACCAAATAAAGTGTTCAACCTCACCTACTAAATCCATCCATGTCCCAACCATGGCAATGCAATAAATTTCCATAAAGACTTTAAAATCAGCAAATCAACCATCAATTAGATTACTGACAAGAAGATCAAGTAGTGTAAAATTCTATTTGTAGTAAATTCAATGCCAACCATAACTTAAAAGTGATCTAATAAACCATTAAACTCATAAAAAACACAAGGATCCATTAAATTAATCAAAGGCACAAGGATCAACCATGAGAGCCATTGGATCATGCTAAAACCAATCACAACCACACACTCAAAAAAAACAAAAAAACAAATTTTCAATCCATGCAAATTACATCCAACATTCATCATTAACAGTTGAAACTATAAATCAATAGCAATCTAACTCATTTTACCATTTTGCAATTCACAGTTGGAACTGCTTAGCAGATCATTATCTCACATAATACACTCGACTCAGGTATTCTCAAATCCAAACTTTTATAATTATTTATATTATTCCATCGTATTCGTGTTCAAGATAACCCCTACTACTGTAACCCCTCAACTAGTATATTGTCATTCCTATTGACATGAGATAGTGTGGTAGTAAAAGGTCTCCAGCTTCAGTAGCAACAGTTTATTTTCCTTGTGTTCTTCTACACATGCAAAAAATGGTTGTAAATATGGAGCATGGATGATTTTAAGGAACCATACTTATTTAAAAGCGTATAAATGTTGGCGAATATTACCAATTCTTAAAATGCCAACTATAAAATGATTGGCAATATTTTTCAAAAAATATTTTAATTTCCAAGGATTTTATATCATTTATATAATAATTTGGCGATTTTTAGGGTGAAAAAAGCTTACCCCATCAAAATTTGGTGAAACAGGGCTTCAGAAAATGCAAAATGGCGAATGTTTTTGGGGGAAAACATGGAAAAATAGCCCACTGGGCTAAAATTCGCCCCTAAAATTATCCTTGATATGGAGAGAGTGTGTGTGTTGGTTTAGTCCAAGCACATTCCCATCATTTACATGTTATATATGAGACATTTAAATGTTGAATGGTAAATCTGAAACAAATAACCTATTTTGCTACCAACAACATATCCAAGTCCTCAAATATTACAAACAATTTACAGAGTTGTTCATAATCACTAGAAACAGTTAACACTTGGACTGGGAGAAGCACAAAGGACATGAACGGAATGAAATGACAGGATAATGTTAGCTACTTATCATTTATCTGGTCATTAACATTAAGAAAACTCTCTACTATGCTAATGTTTTCTATTACATGGATTTTATGAGGATAAGAAATCACTTATTTTATCACGGTTTTGTCTTGTTCTCTCCCAGGTTGTGGCCACCATGGAAAGAGGGAATTATGTTGCTTAGACAAGGAGGACACAAAAGCAAGTCACTATAGGTGCACAACTACAACATGATTCATTGAATGAGGATACACAACAAAATGTTGTAGGGAAGAATTAAGATGCAAATGGTGAAGAGCAATGAATTCCAGAGCCTGATGGTGCTACTCCATCTACACTTGTAGTGCAGGTAACTGGTTAAAGAAAGAAGATCAATCTTATTAGAGGTTGTACAAAAATAGGACATCATGAAGGAAATTGACAATGTAAAATACAAAAAGTATTTTGTAAGAGTAGTTGAAAACAAGTATGGGATTGCACCTACCTCAATGCATTATTGGCTAAATGGCCTAACTCATACCAAGAAGAAAGGGCCTCTCATCATGCTAACTGAATAGGAGGAGGAAGAAGTTGCCATTTGATGTAAGGATATGGATAATATGGTACATGGGATGGAGTTAATACAGTTGAAGTCAAATTCTACACAAATATTTCTATCAAGGCCTAATCCATTCAAAGACGGATTTCCAAGGAAGTGACGATGAGGATGGTTCAAGAAAAAACATCCATAACTTGTTTTACAAACGATGGAAGGCCGACATAGAGACAGAGCATTGAATTTATGCCCTGCAATTGTGTCTAGGTTATATGACACACTGTCCAATGCCTATCATAGAGATTCATATAGTCTAGATCATATATGAAACTACGATGAATCTAGGTTACAAGATGGAAGGAATTATTGCATTCGGGTAATCGTGAGGAGAAATAGCAGGAATGTGCAAAAAACTATGCCTAAGAGTAGGGAGTGGATAACCATTTTGTTCTACATAAACGCAATTTGTGCATCAATCATCGGGTTCTATATGTTCAAGGGAAAGAGCTGGTTGAAAAATTATATCAAGAACTGTGAGGTGGGAGCGTGCATGATTGCACATCCAAATGCATGAATGAAAAAAGAACTATTTTTGAATTGGTTGTGCCACTTTTTTGCATCTATACTAGGTGGTGTGTCATGTGAAAAAAACCACTTGTTGATATTCAATGACCATGGTAGCCAAATATCCCCACAAAAAGTTGAAGCAACAAACACTATGGGCATTGATTTTCTAACCTTGCCTACGCATACCACCCATAGGTTGCAACCCCTTGATGTGAGTGTGTTTACACCATTTAAATAATTTTTCAGGTTCGAGAGAGTTTTTTGGATGGAAAAGAACCCTGGGGTGGAGTTTAAAAGTTATGAATTAGTCGAACCTTCTAGTAATGCATGAGAAGGGTCGTCACTCCCTCAAATATCAAGGTTGAGTTTATGCGTATTGGAATACAACCGCTAGACTATGATTCTCTTCTGCATCATATGGCTTGCAACTAATATTTTGAGGTACATGCAGATGATGAAGATGCAACAACGAAATTTGAAAATGTTGCAGACAACATGCTATCCCTCTCTCAAGGACATTGCCAACCATTGGGTGACAACAATGAACACAACAGTGCTACTAAATATGACAATGAAGTTGGTGAATATGTCATGGAAGCTATTCAGTCTGCACATAAAACATGTACATATTCAAAAAATAAAGCTCATAACAACATTGTTGAACCTCATGTTGTTAAAGGTTGCCAAGCATTGCAAATACATGAAGAGTAGTTGGCATTACCATCTAGGTGAAGAAACTTGAATGGTTAGTGGAATCTATGATGGATATGAACAAACATATTGTTATTAACACCAATATAGAAATCATGAACATGCCATCACAACTAGCATTATTGATCAATAAAGTTGTCCATTATTTTGTAATGATGTGGGTTTAGAATAAGGTGATGTAGACATTGAATATCCATATGCAACATACAATGTAGATGTAGCATAATTCCCAGTTGATACTCATACCCCACATAGCGGTACAACACTCAAGTCATTCCTAAGGTGACTGAGAGAGTGTTAAAAAAATAAATGAGAGGATCATCAAATGTTCTTCTCTTGGGAAGTGGTTCATAATTATTCACTTTGGATAACTACATAAAATTATTGGTTGAGGAAGAACAAAAGAAAAGGGAGATGTGAGAATTGAGATAAAATAATAAGCAACTTGGAAATGAGAGGAAGGATGCAAATATTGTTCAGGTCAAGTCATGAAAGCTTGCAAGGATTCAAAGAGAGAAATATAAGGGAGAAAAAGGGCATAATAAAAAACTGGACATGCATGAAAAAGAACTAAGAAAGGTACAAGAGGATCAACTTAGGATGGAGGAGAAAACATTGTCCAACTCATTCAATCATATTGAAAATAATACATGTTTATTCCAAGACCTTATAAGCATACAAATCCACCAATATCTCTCGGCTACTCCCGCTCCACATTTCCTTCATGGCGGGGGGATTCCCAATCCTACATATGCTTTTCCAACTCCTCTAGTTAATATAGGGGTGATGGGGTCAAGCCATAACTATGCATTTTAACTCCCTCCTTGGTTTCATAGACCAAACGGGCCTTAGGAAAATGCAAGCATCTCAACCCTTTCAGCTCATGCAAGTGCTAGTAACTCAACCCATTTGGATCATGCAAATGCAGCCATTTCAACCTACTTGGCGAGCACAGATGTGGGGATCCCATAAATATTGGGAAATGAAAACAATCTTGCTACAAATAAGTGAATGTATTTTGTGCTTATGCCCGACCACTTCCAAGTGGATTTTGTTAACTAACAGTGTTTTGCTAAATCTGGAATGTTTTGTTGTAATCAAAACTAGGACATAAGGGATTTGACACCTATATAACTTATATCCTAGTCTTAATTGAATATCAAGGCCAATTTTACCGATACTATTTATATAAAAAGAAAGTTTTCTTACCCTAAATTTGTTTGCAAGCATATAATCAGGTATGTTTGTTCGTTATCTAAGAGGAAAACATGTATCTAAACCTTTTTTTCAAGTTTGGATTCAAGTTTTCCAATGAATTATACACTCATTTACTTGTTATCAAGTTTACAACTACATTTACAAATGACAGTTTAAATTTACAATTGAAGTCCTAAGTAATATATCAGAGAAGCCAAAGAGGTAGAACACATCCACCAAAATAACCACCATACCAACTCCAACCACAAATACAACTACTACTACAACTACATTTCAAAATTCAATACAATAACATTTAGATTACCATTAAATCAATTTGCATATTTCATTACATTTACCAAGTTGCATAAAAGAACCAAATCTATTACAAAACCATGTCTTTCACAATTACCAAAACCCGTAACATAAAAGAATTCATTACAGGAACCATTACAAATTACAATTATCTTATTACCTAATTCACTACAAGAACCATTGCAAATTACATTTACCAACATACATAATTCATTACAAATTTCCATTACCTTTACATTTTCCAAAACTAGTAACAACAAAGAGTTCATTCCAAAAACCATTGCAATTTACAATTACCAATTTGGAGAATTCATTCCAAAACCATTACAATTACAATTACCAAAACAACTAACTGAACAAGGTCTTACCAAAACCATTACAAATTACAATTACCAAAGTAGAGAGGTAATTTGGAGGTTATGCACAACACCACATCGAATTTGGGACAAAATAACCTATCATCCATAATGAAGGTCGAACCATTTAAATATGCATCCCAATAAAGGAGATAATCCCTTGTGATCTGCTATGTCTCATTCTAACACAATTCATTAATAAGAATGCCTGTGATATGAGGTGAAGAAGGTTGATCATGAAGGCCTTGTGCCATTATGCCTGCAAACAAATCATGAATTCCCACAAACAAATCCCAAATATTCACATGAAATCCCATAAACCCATCAACTAGAGTCAATGAAAATGATGGAATGATTGAGGGATAATAATAATACACATGTTTGGGCCCCAATGATGGGTTTACACCAAGGTTTTGGTAGGTCATTTTGCTTAGTTTTTTTATGGCTAGGCCAATCTGAAAACGTGAAGCCCTGATATGCATAGTGAAGCTTTGATATGCAAAATTTGGAGGGTAAACAATCATAATACAACTAGTCATAATGCGCAAAGATGGTGTTCAAATTCACAAATTCCCTTGAAGCAAAATGGTTGGGGTCACTACCAAAAATGGAGGGTAACCCTGCATAGTACAACTAGGCACATAGAAGGCATTCGAATTCCAAATTACAAGCAATTTAGTTACAACCATACACCATACCACAACCAATACCACAACCATAACAATTGTTTTATCATAATGATTTAGGAGAAGAGAGAAAAGGAGTTCTTATAATCATAAACATAATTCAATGATGTATATTATAGGTGTAGCATTCATATTACTGAATTTGAAGTGGAGGAGGAGAAGCCATTCACATTACACAACAAGCAAAAGACATGCATTTTTCAAAGAATATCAATACACTTGAACTTATAGAGTTATTTTTTATATGCAACATGGTGGGGGATAGATTCCATTCTTGCACCTCTTCCATAAATATGGGGAGAGATTAATTTGAACCTTAAACCTCTCCCATACCAAACATAAAAATTTACTAATTCATCATTGTGGTAATTTGTTATAGTCATGATAGGCTTAATGACAGTATGTTCACCTCACTGTACCTGCAGGTGGCTATGGAACACCTTAAGATCCTAGATAATAAAATCCTAGAAAATAAAGCCTAAATCATTCTTCATTGTTATTTCTAAAAAAATTATAAAATTATAAAATTTTATATCATTTCCAAAAATTTTAACATTTTATGACCATTTTGAGATTAAAAGAAAAAAAATTCTACAACATAAAAATATAATATACATTAATATCTATATGATAATCAATAAACATTTAACACTCAGATACAACACATATATTACATTAAATATGATAACATTAACTCTTTATCATTTGATATATATATATTGCATTTCAAGTTATCACCATATATTTAGTTTCACCATAAAATTTGTAACAACATTATGTAAATTGCTACAACACATATTAATATTACATTAAATATGACAACTTCATCATCTCATCAATACTATTTTTATATCTCACTAAATATGACAACTTCATTCCTTCACCAATACTTTATATATTTAATTAATATAATATTTTATTATTATTATTAGAGAACCAACTCATACAATACATAATGGAAGAATGGAAGACCAATGATAGAAAAAACCAAAATCCACCATCCCAACTAAAGAGTCCACAATCCCCTCAATCACAATCCCCTCGACCAAAATAAATATGACAACTTCATCCCTTCACCAATACATTTAATATATTACATTTAATATAACAACTTCACCTTCACCTTCCATTTGATTTAACCATGCCTATAACAACTTCATGTATGTTTTGATGTAGAACACCCTTTCACGGCTCACAACTTCAACTTCATATATGATTGATGTAGAATGCCCCTTCACAGCTCTCAATTGATTTGAGCATGGAAATTAAAATAATTTTGATCAATCCATTTACTTTTCAAAACGTTTGCCCATTCTTCAAAAGAGTAAACGGGTAAACTAAAAGCCCATTGGTCCACTTAAAAAAACTTAACATTGTATAATTCGTAAACTAAAAGCCATAGGTCCACTTAAAAAACTTAACTAAAGCCCATTGGTCCACTTAAAAAACACTTACCATTATATGATTCATATAAAGACATGAGAAGATACGTAGCAATGTTAAGATTAGACAAGTTTCAGTCTTGAAACCAATTAGCTTTGGCTACATCGCCACAGGTACTCCGTAGTTTGAAGAGATCTTTCTACTGCTTTGAATACACAACTGAAATCAACATTCATTTTACGAATCGGAGACCAAACAGGCTTAAAGATTTATTGTACTCCGATCAAGTTTACAAGGTACGCAATCTTCCTGCAACTTTGTTCAAGTTTTAGCTCGGTAATTATAAAGGTAATTATGTGACGTAGTATTTTCGCCGTATGTGGATTAAATTATGTAGAAGTGCGATGAGTTTGCAGCTTTAATGGAAATTTACCGCTATTTCTATGAAATTAAGTTTTTACAGCAAAGTTTTATTTTCCCCTTTTCTTAGTCTTTCTTCCGTAAAATTTCTGTAAATTGCTGGTGATTGGCCGTTTTCTTTGGAACTACTGCTAATTTTACCCACGGAAAACTAAAACTTTGTTGTTGACGATTCATAGCAAGGAGAAATTTCACCTATGATTGTATAGAAGGAAAATAATCATTCTTGTCTGTGGTTATTCCCAGAGCTTATATTTTCTTGCTCCATCTCGTTTCGTGGATTTAAGCTTTGCAGGGCTTATATTTTCTTGTTTTTAAGCCTAACATGTACTAAATATTCCCCCTGTTCGTTGTGATGTTTCCATTACTTATTCCGTTATTCCATTTTGTTTCGTGCGCTATATCTGAGACTTCCTTCGTTTTTTTAATATTTATATGCATTTACAGTTAATATTTATATGCATTTACGGTTAAAAGATTTTTACCTTTTGTCTTCGTGATTTAGAAACCATGGGGGAAAATTTAGAAAGCAGCGAGAAACCTTCTATTTCTGTTTCATTAAATCGGCCCTTCGGACGCGAGAAACCTGTGCATCGTTTACTCGGTGGAGGCCAATGTATGTACGAAGCCCTTGTTATCCTTCTTTTGACATTTTTAAATGAAGGATTTTTCTATTACTGCCACGTTTCTCTATTATAGGATTTTGGCTTTGTTCTCTTTATGTGAGAAGATAAAGGTTTCCTTTAAAGCTGCCTAAAACTTTATCAATACATGCATACAGTTGCCGATGTCTTGCTATGGAGAAACAAGCGAATATCTGGTAGTGTTCTTGCCGGTGCCACCGTCATATGGCTGCTCTTTGAGTGGCTGAATTACCACTTCCTTACAGTTCTTTCCCTCGCTCTGGCTCTCACCATGTCCGCCTTGTTTATCTGGTCAAATGCCGCGATTTTCAGCAACAGGTTAGTGTTTGCTCTGTCTGTGCTATTCCATCGTCAGCTTCTTAATGGTTTAGCCATTGAATATATGTCCGCTAGAAGTTTAAGATTACAAGTAACTTTGACACAGGTCTCCCCCAAGGATGCGTCCAATTGCTCTGCCCAAGGATATATTTGTTGATACTGCTATTGCTATCAGAGATACAATTAACCAATTTTTTGGGTTTCTACAAGAAGTTGCACTAGGAAGAGAATTGAAGACATTTCTTGCGGTAAATTTTATATCTGATTTCTATTTCCTTCTGATTTCACTAAATTGGTAAAACTATTCTCTTTACACCATTCGCTAAGATCATGTGATTATCTTACAGGTTTCAGCAGGGTTATGGTTTCTTGTTCTAATTGGCAGCTTGTGCAATTTCTTAACCATATTGTACTTGGGTAAGCAGTGACCCAATTTTTGGATTCTTTTATTAGCTTGTCTTTATTTCCTCTGTAATTTCTTAACTTTATTCTACTTAGGTAAGCAATGGCTTATTTTTGTCTTATGTTATTAACTTGTATTGTTCATTCCCTTTGCCTTTCTATGAAGACTTTGAGTTTGTGCTCATTTTACAGATACAAATTGGCCTAACTAACACATTCTCTGCTTAGGGTTTGTTGCTGCAAATACATTCTCTGTGTTGTATGAGAGATATGAAGACCAAGTGGACTCTTTTATTTACAACCTATTAGATGAAATGAAGCGGCACTATGGGAGATTTGATTCCAAAGTCTTGAGCAGAATCCCAAAAGGCCCTACAAAAAAGGGACATAAATCTCACTAAGGAGTAAATGAACTCTCTATGCCGTGAGGGCATGCTGTGTCATTCTGTTTCTGAATAGTGGCACATTTGCTATGGAGATTTCATAGTCTACTTATTACTTGCTAACGTGCTAGCAACACAACTCTAGTGTGGTTATATATTAATTTGCACATCCAGTGTGGTTATATATTAATATAGTTGAATAGGTTTGCAAAATGCTTGACACAAAATATTATATGGTACACACTTGTTAATGTGCCAATTTTAGTAGATCTCATAAAGATTGTTTGCTGGTTAAGTTTTTGGGTACCTATAAAAATTATGGTTTAGTAGGAGTTTCATTCTGACATGAAATATATTTCCCTGATGTGAATTAAGTGTCAATGATGCAGTTGGTAACTTCATGATTTAGTTTAAATGCAATTGCTCGTCACAAATACAAATGGCGGTCTATTTTTTATCTTGTTTCCTTTAGTTGATATGGCTCTGGTTTTCATATTTGTACATGGCGTAGTTGCTATAATTAACATGGGATATTAACTTTTGAAAGAAATTGCAGCCACAAACAAAAAGTTATGGGATATGGAGTTTATATGCAATTTGCATTTTAATATACACTTTGTTTTGGTAGTGTTTCTTTTTCACTGAAGAGTCCATAAACAAAAAGTTATGGGATATGGATTTTATATGGTTTAAAGCATGTTTGAAAGTTATGGGATATGGAGTTTATATGGTTTAAAGCATGTTTGTTGACATAGAAGTTCAGTGTTTTATGCTGAGTTAGCCACATGACTAACAAACCCTCAAATGGTTGAGAATAAAGGATGCATTGTAGTTACCATGATTGATATTTTAAGATCCAGTTAACACTAGTATGGCCTCTGTACAACAGAAAACCTGGTCAAAATCTAAACTTCAGTACCAAATAGTGCCAATCTCTACCTTTTAAGAAACCAAAATGGAATACAAGCTTAATAGGTAGTTTAACAAGGTATATTTCTCATGAGAAACCACTGAATATATTAGACTGAATCTAGCATAGAGTTAAACATATAAGAAGCTCAAGAAGTCCACAAACTAGTATCATAGCTAGTTAAATGAGGGATATTTGTCACTAGAAAACACTAAGGATGGTCTTTGAGCACCCAATCCATGTAATCGCCAACTTTTAATGAGTGTAGACCCATATAAACTCGGGTTTGGTTATTTCCAATACAAACAGAAAAAACCTTGGGAGAGATGGGATGACAGGAGAAAGCATCAAATTGGTTTGTTTAAAGCATGTTGTTGTTTGGGAAATTGAGTAACCCCATCCTATGAGTGAAAAAATTGACTTATCCACAACATATCTTCTTGCATCCATGGTCTATTATATATGATGTTACATTTCCACTTTTGTAATATGTATATGTGTACTCAACTCCATCGTTCTTTATTGCTAAGCACATTTTTTTGGTGACTTTAGTCACTCCACTGTAGGTGTGCTAAGAGTATACGGTTGACAATTATTGAAAGATTGGTTAGTAAGTTATTTGGTGTTTTATGGTAGAGGTGCAAAGTTCAAATCTTATGGAACCTTTTTTTTATTAGAATCCTCTAGTACCCTATCACAAACTCAATGTCTATTTTCTCTATAACGCATAAATCATTCTTTGTATCATGCATCGTAAATATGAGAAATAAAAGAGGAAGCTACAACCCTTTTTTTGTGGAGCTTTCACCCTCAGAGGTTTCTTTAAGGAATGTCTTATATTGAATGTGCTCATGCTCTATTCTTTTCAATACCGCGGAATGTTCTTAATTTCTTAGTTATTTTTTATACTAAAAGTAGAATACTAGTAATGTTAATAACTTGGTCATAAGAAAATCATTACTTGATAAAGCATAGCCAGATTCTATTTGCAGTAGAAGATTCATATATGTTGTAACAAGTTTTGTTTTGGACCATCCATAGTGGTTTATATATTATTTTCAATTCAAGTGGTGGAGTTTTATGTGGAATAGTTGCAATGTATGCTCATAAGCCTTAGGAGGTCCAAGGAAGAAAGAGGACTACACCTTGAGGATCCAGAGATGGACACAATGAAGGTGAGAAATATCCTCAGGATACAAATGGGGGGGGGCTTAACATGGAATATCATTAGAAGATGAATTGGGCGTCAAATTTGCAAGACTAAAAGCACAATGCAGTGACATTTCCTAGAGTATGGCATTATTATTGCTTTGTGTAAGGGAAATTTTAGATCCTTTAAGGGCTCAACCTACTCTAATGAGGATTTTGGCTTGCATGAAAAACTCAAAGATAAATTAGAGCCAGAGAAACAAAATTCAAGCTCAAGTGACACATCTTATCAACATTTGTTTGAAGTAGAATCCAAAGTGGGAATAAATCCTATGAAGGCGAGGTCGATGCTATGAAATTAAATCATTGGTTGTAATAGTTTATTTTTATTTGTTTAATTTAATAGAAGAGAAAAAAATCATTTTACTAGACTAAAACTAGTGGTTCGCGTTCAAACCTAGTGGGGATGCTATATAAAACAATTGAACTAGAGGGTGATCAATTAGTGACCAAGTGGGAGGTTTTCAAAGACATCATTAATTCCCAATTTTATCCTATTGTGTAAAAATATGACCAAACAATTTTATGGCACTATTATCAACAAGAACAATGGAAATGTATACAAGAGTTCATTATGTAGTTCAAAAAAAAAACCATACAATTGGGAATTTCCCAGAAGTCTAAAAGAAGAGGAGAGATTCTTGGTATCTCATCAACTGATAAAGTAGGAGCATTATCTGAATGATTCTATATTCTAACAAACTCTGATTTTCAAACAAAATCTGAAATGGAAAATAGATCTGTGCATACTCCTTCCCAAAGAGTACAAAAATTAAGACAATTTGTTAGACACTCATTTCCCTGAATAGTTGCAAAATTGTGATGTGAATCACACGTCATTCTTCCAATCTGATGTAGAACCTTCCTAGATATGATATGAGGCTAAAAAAACTCTATTATATCATAAAAATTAGCATATGTAACAACAAATACAAAGGATTCAGTGACTCCATGCGGATATAGCGCTAGACTAGCAAAAGGATGGGAAAATGGGGGAATTTGATGTGTAAAAATATGAATGATGAATGGACTTGATAACTAAACCATAAGTGTTTAGAACATATCTAAACATGTGTAACATCAGTCCAAAGATGAATAAGTTCATGGATAACTAACCAGTGAAAGATAAGAAAGACTTCAAACCATGTAATATAAGTAACAATGCATAAGAGACCAATGAGAATAAACTAGTGAACTTGGGATTTGTATAGTATTATGATTATTCAGAGGTATGGTATATGGTATGAATGATATAATTACATGTATATAATACTACAAACATGTTTCTAAATCATATTTATGGAGTGAGGAAGAGCTGCTTAAAGACAAGTCAGGATCTAGTGAAAAATCACAATTATTGAGAGATGAATCTAGGAGACAGATACGTGGATTATCAAAAAAAGGATATGATATTTCTGACTCTTATATATCATAAAATGAATCTATATCAGATACGTAAAAAAATTATTTTACTTTGGCACTCAATACATAGTTTATATCACCTTGGAACTACGCACTATGACAGTGTCCTAAAGAATCAACAGGCTTCTCTAGATCATCTGGAACTTCGATGTTGTGCTTCTCAACAAGATGAGACATGATGTCCATATTTTTCTTGAAACATTTATTCTTTGGATGAAATCCCTTTCTTCAATAATAACACTTGGATGTGCTCCCTTTCTTCTTAACCTTCTTCACTAAATCTTCATCAGTAGGCTTCGAACTTTCATCTTCAATTTCTAACTTTGGCTTTTTCTCTTTCACAATTTGCTTTTCTTTGGATTTGATATTCTTGCTTTCTTGAAACATGAGAGCATGATACTTTCAATTGTAATATCTAAGAGCACCCATCTGGATCAATTTTTCTTTCTCCTTTGTTAGTGAATCAAAGAAAGTACACAAAGAAGGCATTTTCCAATTTGAAACAACAAGCCTAGTAACATGAAAAGTAGACACTAACAATGTATTCAGAACCCAATTTAGAAAGAATGGAAAGGATTAATTGATCATATTTCTTCTCAATCCCACAATGTTTGAGCATTAAAATACGTGACTTGAATTTGATGAAGAAACCCTCAATAGAATTTAAACTACTTGGACTCATTGAGAATAAATCAATCTCCAGCTAATGCGCTCTTAACTCATCTTGACTCCAAAGAGAGACTCGAGTTTGGTCCATACTTGGTTTGGAGTGTTCAAACCATGTAGGTGAAAGATTATATAAGTATAAATAGAGGGGAAAATAAATCCATAGGCTTCATCCAACCTATTATGCCACTTAGCTTTCTCAATCAGAACATTGGGCTCATTCTCCAAAGCTAGAGTAACTCTGTATAGTCCCTTACTATGCAATAGAATGCCAATTTTGGATTTACATTCATGATATTTGAAGGGAGTTAGGATTATAGTTGAAGAATAATCCATACTGCTGAGTTGATGCGCTCAAGAAGAAACTCTCAGCAACCTGCAAAAACAAAACTAGGAGAAAATCTTGTAAGCTTAGATCAAGCTCTTCTTTAGAGAAGAATAAGAGACTGGATGTGTTCCTTGACTTTGTAAAAATTGAGAAACCTTGTGCTTTGATACCATGTAGAAATAATAGATCCAATTTTATGAGAAAATATGCTAAGAAGAATCACTGGAAATAGATCTTTCTACTAAGATAATTCTCACAAGCATACACAAGAAAAATAGAGAGAAGAAAAGAGACTGAATCACATGAATGAAGAGATGAATATTGGACTGTATCCTTACATTGAATAATGATGAATAATAGTGTACATAAATAGTACATCCCTCATAGGTAAAATCGATTTGTATTGGAAACAACTCATCAAGCTCAGAAAGGTAGACTTACTAAATATGATAAACCCCCATAGGTGGCTAAAGCACTTCCCAAATCAGTTAAGGACCTCACGAATTAGAAAAAACATGAGTAAGTTGTCAAGAGTGATGGAAAAACATGTTAATCCTAGAAAATGGAGAGAAATCATAGAGGATGGGTTGGCAAAAAAATATACCAGTTTTCTAGTTGACTAGCTTTACCTTATCCACATAAAAGCTGGATAAAAGCATAATAAGGTAGAATCTATAGGAAAGCGTAGTTACTAATTATGGGATTCAATAAAGTGGTAAAGATAAACCCAAAATCATAATTAAATCATTCCTAGGGTATAAATGGAAAATGTTGAATTTGTAGTGCAAGTGGATGCCAACTATCTAGGAAATTAATAGAAAATTATTCATTATTTTATCATAAGTTGTGAGTGGGTTTATAATATTCCAGAAAATCATGTGTTTGAATGAGAATTTGTCAGATAGCACTACTCAAAAGAATATGATAAAGGATGGCATATCTAGAGAATCGTACATAGGGACAGGCTAAAGGACAGAAGATAAAATCCTTATCGAAGAAGCTCTAGAGAAAAGACAACCATATTATATCTTTTTAGGACAAAATAAGAGAAAGGAATAACGTATGTGATATTTACAGAGAGAATGATAAGTATGAAGGTTAAGGCCTAGCCAAAATCCCAACAAAATTTTTCCTTGCAACGACAAAAAGAAGAGTTGAGAAATCACATATAGGATCTCAAACAAGTTGAGCTAGGAAGAGATAGAATAGTTGAAGTGCACCAGGGTTTGTGGGAAAGACTAAAAAATATTCACATTACCATTATTTCATGGATGAAATGTATGTTTAAGAAAAAAATAATAGAGAGATGTGGCTCAAATTAAAAAGGGAAATTATGATAGAATTCCCATTGCTAAAAATGTGTCATATCTCTTTACCAATCTACTACAAGTACAAAGTAGTTATTAGCCTTGGGAATAACATACTTGAATCTTGTAGTGATGGAGGTGATCTATTCCCTCAAAAATTAGTGTGTTGAGGGATATGTTTAATGTTGGTGTGGTTAGGAAGCTTTTTGGGATGTAAAAGCATATATGGAAAAAGTGTGGGTTCTAGTTAATCTCGGGCTACCAATTCCTTGGGATAAGGAAAGAAACGTTAATTTTAAAAAAGAATACAATGATAGATTAGACAAGGAGAAAATTACAGGTTCATATTTGCCTCCTTCTCACAGTGTTTGAAGAACATAACCTATTTGCAATGAAAGTATGTGATATCCATAGAGATTATTTCAAAAGACATGGGAGTTCTACATCAGAAATAAACTGGTCCTAGGGAGAATCGATGAACCAGTGGCTAGACCGAAAACGAGATTTCATTGAATTAAAAGACTAAAAAAGCAGTCATTATTATCAAACCATATAGGTTCCTGACCATAAAACCTAATTATACAACATTGTAGACATATTTACATATTAACTATAAAGAACAGAGTGATTTGGCTGAAGGAGCAATTTCTTTTTCCTTGACATTTGACCAAAGGCATAGGAATATTTTCTTTTAGACTTCCAGCTCACCAAGAAAGGAATTGTAGAGGAGTTCATTCAACAAAAAAACTTGTTGTTCTGAGGGTTTCAACATACATAAAAACCATAGAAAATGAAATACATGTCCAAATACCACCCATGACGATGAGGTTGAAGAAGCCACATGATGTTATGTTTCCCAAGACTACCTGGGACACAGGAGAATGCAAGCTATAATACACACCCAAATCCAAAGAAAAATGAAGCAACAAGTGATATGCCTATTGAATGAGTTGGACGAACCCTCGACATTTCCTAGAAAATGAAATGCTTGCAAATGGAAAATAAGAGTGAATTGAACTCCACACTGCGGGAAACAAAGATGACAGGGCGACAATAACTAGGAACAACCCACCATGAATGATAGAAAATGTGATTGTTCATCCTTCTAAAATAAATGAGGAGGACCCCTCCTAGAGGTTGTGGGCTACAAGACGCAAAAAAAAAATATAACCATATGTAGAACCATGCATGTAGAAACTCCTCTAGTCAACTTGGAATGCATTTAAACGGGAGAGCAACAAACACACTTTTAACAACAGCAATAACCAAGCCAACTAAATACATGCCCATCGCCATTTTTGGAAGAAAGATGAACTATAAGGCCAGACTAAAAATAACTCCACTAATGGTCCTGAAAAGAATTAATTCGTTGATGACCCTGCTATCTCCGTAAGACAAAAAAATAGACCTGCAACAATGGAAACTTGAAATACACCGTCGAGATGGAAAAATCAAGTTATCACTAATTTAGCAACTCTGCATGATAGCTACTAGTAAAACCTGAGGGATGAAACTTGGTTCATGATACAAACTAGTTGGATTACCTGATAGCTACCGTCGAGATTTGTCAAAACCCGAATGCTCCCCCGCACCTGTTTTTTGCGTTGCTTCTCCACTCCTTTTGTTGATGTATTTGTAACTTCAGAATGTATTCATCTATGTATCTTATGTATCGTAACCTAATGTTTATTCTGAGATGTATATATAATGTAATTGAGTCATGTTGTCATGCCTCGATGTTTCGATCGGGAGGATCAATAATGTAAACAAGTCATGTCAAGTCACTGTGGGTAACCCTCCGATTGTCTAAGGGTTAAAGTCCCCGCAATTCCGGGGCACTAGGGTTATTAGACTCTCCTAGTAGAGGTCGGCCCTAGTAGGGTTTTAGTCGTGCCGATATTAGTATAAATAGAGAGCTAGACTCTCTATTTAGTACACAACTCATACACACTCAAGTGTAGCGCATAGTTGAGGAAGGAGAAGACACTAGGGCTAGATAAGAAGAAGGTTATTGCTGTCGGGAGATCACTTACTATTTTGGGATTTTACTATTTTGGTGTTGATTCTATCTCTAAGGAAGTTGTGGGGTTTTCTCCATTTATGGTTTCCCCGAGGAAAAACATTGTGTTCATTGTCTCTTGTGTTTCATTGTTGTACTTGTTATTCTCTCAGTTAAAGATCCTAATAATGCTAGCTTAATGTTGAAAAAATAACATGGTATCAGAGCTAACCTGAGAAGAAGACACTATGCAGTTGTGGGAACTAGGGCTTCCTAGTTTGTGGATCTTCCTCCACATACTTTCAGCAAAAGTAAGGTGGAATAACTCTCCTCCTTAGGGCGCATCTTTCTATCAAAGAAAAATCCAAATCTGAGGTTTTTTAGTTTTGGACTCGACACTACTGCTGGAAATTAGGGATTTTCACAGAAGATGAATTTTTCAGTGAGCCTAGGCCTGGATTGATCACCTCCCAAAAATCGAAGTTAGGGATAAATTTCAAGGCATTTGGGTGGAGAGAACTCTGGAAAAGCAAAACCCTAATTTTCTCCTGATCCAGTACTACGAGATTTCAGCTCCAAATCCAAATCTGACATCTTGACCTGGTAAGATCTAAATATTTTGTATTTCCATTTGAGTTTCTCAGTTTAAAGATGTCTCATCATACCAAGCTTGAAGAAAAGCTTGAGGGAGCTGATAAATTCTGAACCTGGAAGTATAGGATCTCCCTGGTCCTGGAAGAAAATGAGTTAGACTCCTACATCCATGAGGAGGTTCTAGTTCCACAGGGAGATGAGTCAAAGGCCTTACATAAGAAGAAGATGGTTATGGAAAAGAGTATCATTGCTAATTCTATCAAGGATCACCTTATCCCATAGGTGTCCTCTCTGAAGACACCTAAATCTATGTTTGATGCCCTAACCGAATTGTTTGAAGGAAAGAACATAAACCAGAAGATGACTCTAAGGAATGAACTGAAGAACATGAAGATTCAGAATACAGAGACCATCTAGTCTTAATTCACAAAGGTTTCTCAGATCAAGGAATAATTGGAAGCTGTAGATGAAGAAGTGGAGAATGTAGAAATTGTGATGACAACACTGAATGGCCTTCCTAGGTCATGGGATTCATTCATCCAAGGAATCTGTGCCAGAAAGAAGTTATTCAAGTTCAACAGACTATGGGAAGAATGTTCTCAAGAAGAAGCTCAGATAACAGCTCGAGAAGAGAATATGAGAAGTGAAGATCAAGCTCTCATAGTACAATCGAAACCCAGATCCAACCATCACAAAAGTAAGTACTCTCATCATAGGAATAACTTTAGAAATCCTAGAGATAAGTCTAAGTACATTTGCTATACATGTGATGAAAAAGGACACTTTGCTAGAGATTGTCCTAAGAACAAAAGTAGCTCTCACAAGAAGAAGGGACACAAGAGAAGACATCATGCTCATGCTGCAGAGGATGATGAACCTTCATAAAAAAGAACCAGATATGAAAGTGAAGATTCTTCAAGCGAGGATGAATATGTTTTGATATCTGCTCTCACAGGTAACATTACTCATGGAAGTGATGATTGGCTTATAGACAGTGGGGCTTCCAAACATATGACTGGATTCAAGGAAACCTTTATGAGACTGTCAAAACATGAATCACCTCACAAGGTGAAGTGAGGAGATGACTACCAATATCCAATAAAAGGTAGTGGGGAATATTCCTATAAACTAGACTCTGGAAAGTCTCTAATAATGAAGGAAGTATTGTTTGTGCTAGGACTCAAGAAGAACCTTATCTCCATATCAGCATTGGATGCAAAAGGAATAAGGGTTGCATTCATAGATGGTCAAGTCATCATGTGGCCAAGAGGAAAGACTATCGATGATGTGGTGGTTATTGGAGAACAAGAAGGAGGTTTGTACAAATTGAAGGGCCATCCAAAACAATCCTTGGTCCATGACATAGTAGAGCCAAGTGAACTTTGGCATAGAAGGCTTGCACATGTGCATTACAGAGCACTACCTATTGCAAGCAAAGCTGTTGAAGGTCTTCCAGAATTCCAAGCAAAACATGATGGGGTCTGCAAAGGATGTGCGAAAGGAAATAATACGAAGAAAACATTCCCTAGCAGTGAAATCAAAGCCAAAGGAATCCTAGAAATCATCCACTCCGATGTATGCGGTCCTATGTCATCAAGCTCACTAAGCGGGTATGCATATTATGTTTCTTTTATTGATGATTTTTCTAGGAAGACATGGGTTTACTTCATGAAGAACAAAGACAAAGTATTCAAAAAATTCAAGGAATTCAAATCCTTGATTGAGAACCACACTGAAAAGAAGATCAAGACTTTTCGATCAGACAATGGCGGAGAATTCACTTCGAATGAATTCAAAGAGCTATGCAAAGAATCAGGGATTAAGAGGGAGTTCTCCACTCCTTATAATCCACAACGGAATGGGATTGCAGAACGGAAGAACATAACTATCATGGAAGCTGCAAGAGCTATGCTTCATGATCAAGACCTTCCTATGCATCTTTGGGCAGAAGCTACCAAAACAGTGGTGTATGTACAAAACCGTACTCCACATAGAGTACTCGAAAACAAGACTTCTGAAGAAGTCTTCTCTGGCAAGAAACCAGAAGTCATCCATCTCAGAATATTCGACTGTCTGGTGTACATACACATTACAAAAGAGAAGAGAACAAAATTAGATCCTTCAAAAAAGAAGGGTATATTTGTGGGATACTCTAAAAGTTCGAAGGCTTACAGAATATAATTCCCAAGATACAAGAAGATTGACATCAGTAGGGATGTGACATTTGATGAAGACACAACTTACAAAAAATATAGAAAGAGACCTGTTGAAGAATCTGAAGAAGCAGAAGCACCCAGAATTCATGATACAACCCTGAATGAAGAAACTCAAGAAGAATATCGATATTTCGAAGAACCACAAAGACTTGTAGATCCACCTCTAGAGAAGAATCCTCATAAGAGGAAACCTGCTTGGGTACAAGAACTTATCCAAGGTGCAGAGAGATATCAGGCTCTAGAAGAGAATCACAGAGAAAGAAAGAGGACCTGATCCTACTCCAAGTATGTGTCCTTACTATGTGATTTCATTGATAAAGAACCTTCCAGTTATGAAGAAGTGGCAGAACGGAAAGAATGGAAGGATGCTATGATCGAAGAGTATCAATCGATCATGAAGAATGATGTTTGGGATGTTGTCCCAAGACCAGAAGGGAAGTCAGTTGTAACTTCCAAATGGATCTACAAGATCAAACATGCTGTAGACGGTAGCATTGAAAAATATAAGGCAAGATTTGTGGCTTGGGGTTTCTCTCAGAAAGAAGGAATAGATTATGAAGAAGCCTTTGCTCCTATAGCTAGATACACTTCCATCAGAATGGTACTTGCTCTGGCTGCAGTGATGAAATGGAAGATACACCATATGGATGTCAAGACTACTTTCTTGAATGGTGTAGTGGAAGAGGAAGTGTATGTAGAGCAGCCACTCAATTTTGAGACTCATGATAGTGAGTCTCATGTGTGCAGATTGAAGAAATCCCTGTACTATTTAAAATAGGCACCCAAGACCTAATATGAAATAATTGATAGCTTTCTATCCAGTTTGGGCTTTACCAAGAGTAAAGAAGATTCCAACCTCTACTACAAGGTTGAAGATGGCAACCCAGTGATGCTTCTACTATATGTAGATGATATATTTGTGACAGGTAGAGATGGGTTGATTGCTGATACGATGAGAAATCTTGCTCCTGAGTTTGAAATGAAAGACTTGGGGATGATGCATTATTTCCTAGGTATGGAGGTGTGGCAGAGTGCAGATGGAATCTTCCTTGGACAAGGGAAGTATGTAGTAGAGACCTTGAAGAGGTTTGGGATGATGGACTACAAGGCTATGGCCACACCTATGGAATTGAACCTGAAGCTATTGAACGATGCTTCATCAGAGTCAGTTAATTCTATGATGTATCGTCAGATGATTGGGTCCTTGACGTACATGACGAACACGAGACTAGATATTTGCTTTGCTGTGAAAACCTTGACCCAGTTCCTGACAGATCCGAGACATGTTCACTTAATTGTTGCAAAGAATATTCTGAGGTACCCGAAGGGTACAATTGATTATGGGCTCAAGTACGATGCAAATCAGAAGATTAACCTGTAGGGTTATGTTGATTCAGATTGGGCAGGCAGTGCCATCGATAGGAAGAGAACTTCAGGGTGTTGCTTTAGTATGGGATCAGGTGTGATCTATTGGTTTAGCAAGAAGCAATCCTATGTGGCAATGAGTATAGCTGAAGCAGAGTATGTCGCAGCTTGTTCAGCTAGTTGTGAGGCAGTATGGCTGAGGAAGCTACTGTCTGATTTATTTGATTTCTAGTTGGATGCTACTTGTATACATTGTGACAACTAGAGTTGCATGAAGTTTTCAGAGAATCCAGTGTTCCATGACAAGTCGAAGCATATAGATATCAAGTACCACTATATCAGGGATATGGTGTAGAGGGGAGCAGTGAAGCTCCAGTATGTTGTGACGGAGGAACAGATAGCTGATGTATTGACGAAGCCATTGGTTAGGATGAAGTTTGAGTACTTCAGGGAGAAGCTTGGCGTTCTCCATATCGAGGTTTCCTCCAAGGGAAAGTAATGAGACCCATAGCCATTCTGACATGGTGAGAGGATTGGTTCCTTCCATGGTCAGATGTAAGGGCTGAGCCATTCTATCATGGTGAGAGGATTGGTTCCTTCCATGGTCAGATGTAAGGGCTGAGCCATTCTATCATGGTGAGAGGATTGGTTCCTTCCATGTCATATATGAGTGCTGGCCATTCTGTCGAGTATAACAGATGCAAGGGAAACTGCCATTCTAGGAATGGAGGCACCTGGTCAGTTACCAGGAAAACTCAGTCTAGGACTGAGAAGCCATTATGATGTGACAGAGGGATGTGTTCCCACTTGAGCAGATGTAAGGGCTAAACCATTCTATCATGCCTAAAGGATTAAGTTCCTCCCATGTCATATGTGAGTGTCGGCCATTCTGACGAGCAGGTCGGATGTAAGGGCAACTGCCATTCTCTAGGAGAATGGAGGCACCTGGTCAGTTACCAGGTAGCTCAGTAAAGGACTGGGGGCCATTGTGATATGATTGTTGGGATGTGTTCCCTCATGATCAGATACAAATGCAAGCCCTTCCATCAGTACTAGGATGTGTTCCCTCATTGGTGGATGTAAGTGTAGAGCCCTTCCATCAGTACTGGGATGTGTTCCCTCATTGGTGGATATAAGTGTAGAGCCCTTCCATCAGTACTGGGATGTGTTCCCTCATTGGTGGATGTATGTGCAGATCCCTTCCATCAATACTGGGATGTGTTCCCTCATTAGTGGATGTAAGTGGAAAGCCCTTCCATCATTGTTGCTGGGATGTGTTCCGTCATGGGTGGATATAAGTGCTGAGCCTTTCCGATAGGTTGCTGGGATGTGTTCCCTCATGATCAGATGTGAGTGCTGGGCCTTTCTGATATGATTATAGGATTGGTTCCTACATGATCAAATGTGAGTGCTGGGCGTGCCTTTTTGACGAGTAGGTCAGATGTAAGTGTTAGACGGACCATTCTGACAAGAAGGCCAGATATGCTGATAAAGACCTACATGGAGGCTAGGCCTACAACCAACATGAAAAAGGGATGGCTCTGTAGAACTTCTTATGAAAAGAAGAATCATGAGAAAGCACCCGTGATGATCCAGATCCAATGATGATGATCCAGCAGTGATGATCCAGATCAAGTGATGATCTAGATCCAGTGATGATGCCCAGTGATGATCCAGATCCAGTGATGATGTCCAGTGATAATCCAGATCAAGTGATGATCCAAATCCAATGATGATGTCCCATGATGATCCAGATCCATAGACGAAGATGACTTGAACATGAAGATGACTTGAAGATGTAGATGACGAGATGATCCAGTTGATACAAAGAAGTAGACCAATGCTGAAAATTGTGTTGAAAGAATGCCTTCCTTGTTAAGAGGGAGTGTTGATGTATTTGTAACTTCATAATGTATTCATCTATGTATCTTATGTATTGTAACCCAATGTTTATTCTGGGATGTATCTATAATGTAATTGAGTCATGTTGTCATGCCCCGATGTTCTGATCAAGAGGATGAATAATGTAAACAAGTCATGTCAAGTCATTGTGGGTAACCCTCCGATTGTCTAAGGGTTAAAGTCCCCGCAGTTCTAGGGCACTAGGGTTATTAGACTATCCTAGTAGAGGTCGGCCCTAGTAGGTTTTTAGTCATGCTAGGATTAGTATAAATAGAGAGCTAGACTCTCTATTTAGGACACAACTCATACACACTCAAGTGTAGCGCATAGTTGAGGAAGGAGAAGACACTAGGGCTAGATAAGAAGAAGGTTACTGCTGTCGGGAGATCACTTACTGTTTTGGGCTTTTACTATTTTGGTGTTGATTCTATCTCTGAGGAAGTTGCAGGGTTTTCTCCATTTATGGTTTCCTTGAGGAAAAACACTGTGTTCATTGTCTCTTGTGTTTGATTGCTATACTTGTTATTCTCTCAATTAAAGATCCTAATAATGCTAGCTTAATGTTTAAAAACTAACACCTTTTGATAATAAAACCCCTTAAATATTACATTTTTTTAGCACATAAAATAAACCCCTCAACCCTAAATATGACCCCAATATAATATTTCTTTTTTGATAATTATTAAGCCCCCAATATGAATGGACGCAATATGGTATTGGTCCGTCAGTGACATCCCCGTGGTTGAACCTCATTTCCCCTACATCATGGAGCTGGATAATGGAGTGATCAGTTAGGCTACTGCATGAACTCCTAACCCATAAATCATTGAATATGTTAGGCCCTCAGCTCTTGCACAAACCCCACATTGATTTCTTATCTCATTTTTAAAGAGAATGAGTGAATTGCATATCTTTCTTTGGAATGTTGTGGATACACAATGGAGTCACAATGAATGCTAAGAATCACAAGTGGTGGATGAACCCTAGTTTGTGGGAGCATGGAGTTTCCATCATTCCTCATGATTAATTGTTTCTATCATGGATCCAATATGAACATCTCACCACTGTGATATATCTATGTGAATACCCTCAATTTCAAATTCCCTAGTGGAGCTATGAGATATGTACTTGCACATGAAAACTTGTAGAGGACATCTTGAGAGCTACGAACTAGTTTGTGACATATTTACTAGTTTATTGTTGTGCAACATGGAGCTGAATTTTGGTACAATGAAGTGAAAAGTGCATCTATGCACATTGATATATGTTATGTTTCTATGTTGTTGTGTAATATCAATGAATCCAGTGATGCATTGTGCAGTTGAGAGATGCATGAACCAAAAAACTAAGGATATTTTTGTGACCTCCCACATCGTTGGTAAACAGATGTGGTTTTATGAATGCCATATGATGTTGGAGAAGACCTACGATGTATTCAGATGTTTCATTGCATGGGAGAGAATGAAATCAATTGGAGCTACATGGTGAATGCACATTACAAGTCTAGTGGAAAACATTGGTATCCTGAGGTTGAAGTTTGTGATTTCATTTCCTTGATGCTAAGACTTGAAGATTGTGTGGAGTTGTATTGGTCTTCATTAGTATTTCTCTTAAGAGTTCTTGCATATTGAGAGAACACTACTTTTGAAAATAGATTGTTGCAGCGTTGGAGTTTTTCAGCATTATTCGAATATGTGAGGATATATTGTGCTACTCTTACAATTTTTTATTCCTAGAGATGATTTTCTTGTGCATTGAAACAATGAAGAATATCATTTGGTAAATATCGTTTGATGTGGAAGAATAGTCTAAATTAAAGAAAGTTGATCTGCACATCATTATGAATATTTCCCATTCATATATTTTGCGTAGATTTCTGAAAGAGAAGAGATCTATTTCCAATACACCTAAAAGAGCTTCATTGAACCTCATAAACTTGATTACTATGATCTACCATATTTCTTACATGCTTCATTTACTTGTCTTGTAAAGCATGCTTGGTGAGGATCATTAGTTGCTCAATTCAAGCCTAGTCTTATGTCTTTGATGTGAAAAAGTATTCTATAAGCAGTGAATGTCCATTCTTTTTTGAAGTAAAGAGTTGTGACGCAAAGAATGTAGACATGTAGCTAGAGAAATTTGAATTGTTTTCCTTCTATTCTTGAAGTATTGAAAGTATTTGAGAATATTCTTGTTGCAAGACTGCATTATAGTGGAATTTATCAAGACCATTTCAAACTACTCGATGATAGTACTGAGCTTGCAACCTACACTACAAGGAAAAGGACCTCCAGTGGAGGTTGTAGTGGAACCCCCCAAAAAACCGTGTCCCTTCTCCATTTATAGTGGAGGTTTCTAGCAAAGGAAGGAAAGCAAAGGTTTTAGTAGATGTTTTTTATCAGTGCGCCTAAAACCATTATGGCACATTGGTGCATCTTTTTTTTAGGTGCAATGGTGCATATTTGGTTTAAGCATGCTGATTCTCTATGACCCATGTACCACTAATACATTTGGTCAGATTTTTCCATGAAATATTTCCACGTTTTGAACATTCGTGGATTAATACTTCATTTTCTTTTATCATGGTGGAAAAACTGTGGTAATATTGAAATTTTTAATTTTAGAGGAACTTTCGTCTCTATATCGATGATATATGGCTATACCCTCCACACCAATGCCATCTTTCAATGCGCGGGTCAACTCATGCATTTTCAGCACATTTGCTATAGTTGTGACAAGGTTATTGGTGATTGATTGGGCACGGATTGATGTCACAAGTTTGGTTGGAATGCATGGAAATGAAAATGAAGATAAATGGGAGGAATTTGTAAACAATGATATGGACTGTTCACCCACGAGTGATGAAGACCTAATTCATGGCAAATGTTTTTTGATGGTAGATTTTTTTTTTGTTTATTTGATAAAATGGTATATTTCAAAGAACAATCTACCTTGTGGGAGGATTCCTTCAAAGCTAGTGACGAATTGTGTAGAACTAAGGGTGTCCAAATTCTTGATTTGGTACATCATGTTACAGGTTTATAGAAAAGAATTGTGGAAACTGAAAAACAATTGTCCATAAGGATCAACTTATTAAGGATCAATGTTCTAAATTTACCATAGTTCTAGCAGAATCGATTTCTGACCTTGACACACTGAAAGACAGGTAACAAGCTCAAAAGAAAAAATATGAGGAAACTATAGGGAGACTTGAAAATGAGCTGAAAAACAGGCCTAAAGTTTTAAACATGCCACCACTGAAAACTATATTTGGTAAGGAAGCAGAACTTCAGCAAGAATTGAAGTAGAAAGAAACATTTATTGCAGGTTTGAAGGTTGAGTTTCAAAGGGCATTGAGAGAAATGATTATTAAACAACAAAATGAGACTGTAGAATATGAAGCAAGATTGGAAAAATTGAATAAAACAATTACAAACAAAAATGATTTGCTACAAAAAAAGAGAATTGAAAGGATTTTAGAAACTCTCGAGGCTAAAAGCGCTGGAAGAGGAAAAAAATCAACAGTCAAGGGTAAACAAGTCTGCATACCAGAAGAATCAACAGTCAAGGGTAAACAGGTCTGCACACCAGAAGAATCAACAGTCAAGGGTAAATAGATATGCACACCAAAAAAATCAACAGTCAAGGGCAAACAAGTCTGCACACCAGAAGAATCAACAGTCAAGGTTAAACAGGTCTGCACACCAGAAGAATCAATAGTCAAGGGTAAGAAAGTCAACACACAAAAGAATACAAAGTGGAGGTTAAGAAGGCCATCACACCAAAACGTTTGGCAGTACAAAACTAGGTGATGTAACTATGGAGAGCTTACTCCAGTTTCAGAAGTCCTTGCAACAATGAGAGAAGACCTTGAATGAAGTTGCTTCAACAAGTAATGTTGTAGAGTTTACATTTGGCTCATCAAATCCAAATTTGAAGAAGAAGATGGAGGAGAAGGAGGCCAAAATTAGAGACCTTCACCAAAAACTATTGGACAAGAGAAAATCACTAAATTTGGGATGTGATAGTGAGATACAAGATTTGAAATCCCAAATTAAAGCTTTGAAGAATAAACCTGTGCTAGAAGCAATTTTGTATACTCCATCTGATAGCGATTTGAGGGAACAAGAGCTCAAGAAGGAGGTACAATAGGTCAAGAGAAAATTAAGTGCAGTTCAATTTGACCTGAAGTGGAAAAATGATGATCTTAAAATAAAGGAAGATGAGCACTCAAATCAGAAAAATAATAATGTAGAGATGTTGAAGAAATGCCTAGAAGAAAAAGATAGATTGCATACAAAAGTGATAAATCTTGCAAACAAAGTGAAAGAGCAAGAAAAACAATTAAAACATATGGTCGATGAAGCTTCTGTAGAATTGAAGGGTTCTGGAAAAGGCAAGAGAAGCTATAGCGAATTTTTGGATTCTAAAAAGGAGGAATTGCAAGAACCTCCCAACTTCCAAGCAGCCTAGATTTCTAAAATAATATGGTGTACATTTGATGTCTATGTACATACTAATATTGTTGTAATATATATTGTCAGTATTTCTTGGCAATGGATATATTTTGATATATTTAATGTGTTTCTAATGTGTAATACAAGTGTAATGTGTAATCCATATGTGCATTTTTCCTATATCAAAGAGAGTTTAATGTGCAACCCATACTGAGAAGTGTGTATGAAACTACAAATGATGAAATATATTCTTCGTAATATATTCTACAAATGAATTGACATATGAAATATTCTTGAAATATATTCTACAATTGAATTGACAAATCATAATTTCATACTTTATTGAATAAATTGCACTATAACATAGATTTACCAACCTTTTCTACAAACTCTTGTACTCATTTCTGTAAATTGTAATATCTATAGTAAAATCCAAGTCATCGAAAGTGATCGAACCCGGATGAGACTGTCTCCAATTATTTCCAATTCTACCTATTTCATTCATACTATCAGTGAACTCAAATTTGTGCACATTTGCAGCCATACTAGACAAAAATTAATGAACATAGAGAATGGATTGAATACTGCATAGCCTACTGATAATAGTGGCCCCTATTTATCAATCTTACATTTAAGAAGCAACATGATTGGTAATTGACTGCAGCTGCTAGGAAGGAATCCATGGGGTCATGCCAAATATGGATATGTGTACTGTGTTGGCCCTTGGAATATTTAAAAGGTGGAAAAAAAGGTTAATCATGATGAAATGTTGAGTTCACGTTTGGGTGATGTAATCATTCCCAATGCCATCCGAATCCGACTCAATTCAGGTTCATTGAATCATAGAATTTGATGGTTTGTTAAGTGACGTATTTGACACTCGGTTGAAAGTTCAGAATATGACAAGTAGGGAAAAGTGAAAACTGCCATTTATAGGTTTATACGATTATATGACATATTTTACACTCAATACATTCAGCACGTGTATGATAGGTTGAGGTATGGGAAAATGAAATCAGGCATGTGCGTGAATTTTACTGAAGCAAGTCAATTTTGGATTGCTTTACTCAAATGCACACCCAACATGAAAAAGTTGTGGTTTAGGGAAATTGGACCTACAAAACCATGCTAAAACTACAAAAATGGTTGTTTAGGGAAATTAGACCAAGACTAGGAGAAGATAAAAAATTGTCCAAGCAAGGAATTATTGGTAAAATATGCCTAACTGGACTTAGGGAAATGCCCGCCATAGATCAAAGGATGATGATACCAATATTATGAGAGTGTAGATCTCTAGATTATTGTATGCTGCATCTAACCATATAATTATCCTGACCAAAAAGTCTTTTAGTATGAAGATATCAATCTTCCAAAAGTGCCTCTCAGTTGTATTTGTACTGCTCCAGAAAAATGCCCACCAAGGAGAGAGAAAGAAGCTCTAGAGGATGAAAGTGGTCTTGATGGATTCACCTTGTTGGCCTCTACCCATTGGGAATATCAGTTGCCAAGTTTGAAGGAAAAATGAAATGACCTTGGAGACCTAGGGTTTGAAGAGAACTGGTTAAGTGTTAGACAAAGAGTTTGAGATACCACTTGGAAATGGTCGCAAGGGGGTGTTGCATTGATGATAAAAATCATCAGATGATATGGTCTTGTTCATTATTGAAATGGATATCTAGCCATGCTCTTGGTTTTTTTTATGGTGACTAGATAAGGAAAATATAAACCTCACAAAATAGAAGAAAAATCTTATTTTGCATACTAAAGACAGAAAAAATGGCTAAGTGTTGTAAAGGGGCTAAGTGATTCCCGCATTAAGGTTGATGCCAGCACTAAGGATGATGCATGCATGGCATGGCATATATGATGATGTGGCATGAAGTTGAAATAGTTGTTGCATTATGACATCGTTCTGGAGAAATATGACAAATTAGTGAAAATCAGGAAATTGGCTAAGTGCAGGAATATTGATCCAAGTAGCCTTAAGAGGATGCCCGCCACAAATGGTTTGTTAAAGAAAATGCCCGCACCATATGGGGATATTGTAGGCTGTTGTTTTTTCTACTCAACCATGGTCTCAGTTTGTCCAAAGAGACCCTTAAGAACAATTTATGGACCTTCCAAAAGTGTGGTTTAGGGAAATTAGACCAAACCTAGGACAAGATCAAAAATTGTCCAAGTATGGAATTATTGGTAAAATATGCCTAACTGGCCTTAGGGAAATGCCTGCCACATCTCATAGGATGATGATAAAAGTATTATGATACTGTAGATCTCTAGATACTTGTATGGTGCATCCAACCATATAATTATCCTGCCCAAAAATTCTTTCAAGAAGAAGATATCAATCTACCAAAAGTTCCACTTAGCCATATTTCCACTGCTCCAGAAAAATACCCATCAAGGAGAGAGAAAGAAGCTACAAAAGGCAAAAGTTTTTTTTTCTGGATCCACCTTGTTGAACTATACCCATTGGGAATCTTACTTGCCAAGTTTGAAGGAAAAATGAAATCACCTTAGTGACCTACGGTTTGAAGAGAACCGGTTAAGTGTTAGACAAAGTGTTTGAGAGACCACTTGGAAATGCTCGCAAAGGGGTGTTCCATTGATGCTAAAAATTATCAGATGATATGGTCATGTTCATTGTTGAAATGGATATCTAACAATGCTCTTGGTTTTTCTTATGGTGACTAGATAAGGAAAATATCAACCTGGAAAAATAGAAGAAAAATCTTATTTTGCACACTAAAGACAGAAAAAATGGCCAAGTGTTGTAAAGGGGCTAAGTGATGCTCACATTAAGGTTTATTCCCACACTAAGGATGGCGCATGCATGGCATGGAATGGCATATATGACGATGTGGAATGAAGTTGAAATCATTGTTGCATTATGAAATCATTCTTGAGAAATACAAAAAATTAGTGAAAATCGGGAAATTGGCTGTGCGAGAATATTGGTCCAAGTAGCCTTAAGAGGATGCCTACCACAAATGGTTTGTTGAAGAAAATTCCTGCACCACATGGGGATATTGTAGGCTGTTGTTTTTTCTACTCAACCATGGTCTCAATTTTTCCAAAGAGACCCTGAAGAAGAATTTATGAACCTTCCAAAACTATGGTTTAGGGAAATTAGACCAACTGTTTTTTCTGGATTCACCTTGTTGAACTATACCCATTGGGAATCTCACTTGCCAAGTTTTAAGGAAACATGAAATCACCTTAGTGACCTAGGGTTTAAAGAGAAGTGGTTAAGTGTTAGATAAACTATTTGAGAGACCACTTGGAAATGCTCGCAAGGGGGTGTTCCATTGATGATAAAAATGATCAAGATGATATGGTCATGTTCATTGTTGAAATGGATATCTAGCCATGCTATTGGTTTTTCTTATGGTGACCATATAAGGAAAATATCAACCTGGAAAAATAGAAGAAAAATCTTATTTTTCACACTAAATACAGAAAAAACGGCTTTGTGTTGTAAAGGGGCTAAGTGATGCCTTCATTAAGGTTGATGCACACACTAAGGATAATGTCCGCATGGAATGGCATGGAGTAGATGACTATGTGGCATGAATTTGAAATCATTGTTGCATTATGACATTGTTCTGGAGAAATACAAAAAATTAGTGAAAATCAAGAAATTGGCCAAGTGTGGGAATATTGGTCCAAGTAGCCTTAAGAGGATGCCCACCACAAATGGTTTGTTGAAGAAAATACCCACACCAGAAGGGGATATTGTAGGCTGTTGTTTTTTCTACTCAACCATGGTCTCAGTTTGTCCAAAGAGACATTGAAGAAGAATTTATGGACCTGCCAAAACTGTGGTTTAGGGAAATTAGACCAAGTCTAGGAGAAGATAAAAAATTGTCCAAGTATGAATTATTGGTAAAATATTCCTAACAGGCTTTAGGAAAATGCCCGCCACAACTCATGGGTTGATGATAAAAATATTATGAGAGTGTAGATCTCTAGAAACTTGTATGGTGCATCACACCATATAATTAGCCTGACCAAAAATTATTTCAGGAAGAAGATATCAATCTGCCAAAAGTGCCTCTCAGCCATATTTTCACTGCTACAGAAAAATGCTAGCCTAGGAGAGAGAAAGAAGCTACAGAATATGAAAGTGGTTTTTCTGGGCTCACCTTGTTGAAGTATCCCCATTGGAAATATCACTTGCCAAATTTGAAGGAAAAAATCAAATTACCTTGGTGACCTAGGGTTTGAAGAGAACTGCTCAAGTGTTAGACAAAAATTTTGAGACCACTTCAAAATGACCAAAAGGGGGTGTTCCTTTGATGATAAAATTCATCAGATGATATGGTCATGTTCATTGTTTAAATGGATATCTATCCATGATCTTGGTTTTTCTTATGGTGACCAAATAAGGAAAATATCAACGTGCAAAAATAGAAGAAAAATGTTATTTTGCATACGAAAGACAGAAAAAATGGCTAAGTGTTTTAAAGGGGATAATTGATGACTAGACTAAGGATGATGCCCACACTAAGTATGATGCCCGCATGGCATGGCATGGCATAGATGATGATGTGAAATGAAGTTGAAATCATTGTTGCATTATGGCATTGTTCTGGAGAAATATGACAAATTAGTTAAAATCAGGAAATTGGCTAAGTTTGGGAATATTGGTCCAAGTAGCCTGGAAAATGTGGTTTAGGGAAATTAGAACAAGCCTAGGAGAAGATAAAAAATTGTCCAGGTATGGAATTATTGGTAAAATCTTCATAACTGGCCTTAGGGAAATGTGCGCCATGGCTCATAGGATGATGATAAAAATATTCTGAGAGTGTGGATCTCTAGAGTGTTGTATGGTGAATCCAACCATATCTAGAAGGATATAATAAGAGGTTTTTCGAACAGTTTGAAGAAAGTATAAAAGAATCTTCACAATAACCCACATTACAGGAAATGTATATTATCGTTTCAAACATACAATTTCATATATAATGAAAAAATTATTCAAAAAGAAAAATCAATTATAATGGAACAATAATATACCAGACTAAATTGAATGGAACAAATACATAATTCATATGCATAAAATAGTAGAATTCACCATATAGATTACACCCAATAGTATAAAATTTTATCCATAATTGTAAATATATCTAGATTCAACCCCATGGTACTATTTTCAACTTATGACAGTTGTACGGATTGTGGTATCATGCATTTTCCTAAGCCGAGTTTTGAATATTTACACATTGTTTTTTACGTAACAACTTATAATTTCAGTAATTAATTTTGAATTTGTCCAAGATACTTGCAATTTTAGTCATTCATGTTCAAGTTGACTGCTATGCATTCCTAGCTTGCATTTTACACCAAGTGTCCATAACAATAAAAAAGGTTAAAATTGCACCTTTCATAGGTCGACTGTGAGCATAAGAGGTTAGGTTATATAAAATTAACACAAGTATAGTCTTCTAAATATATCTAGCCCTCCAATTTCCAAAACCATTTACTATAAACATTTAATAGGAGGGTTTGGCTTGAATTTTTATTAATGTAAGTGGATATTTCATAAATACAAGACAACCATGTAGTTTTTTTGCACAACAGGCACTTTCTAAACAAAAATTGAAAAAATAAATGTATAATAATGTGGAAAATAGTAAAACATACGATTTCCAACTAAAATCACTCAAAAATACCCAATACTTAGGGCTAGACGGGCATTTTTTTTATCTGGGTAAAACTGGGTTGAAAACACAAAAGTTGTCATTTTGTCAATTTAACTCTGGACAAATGAAACAAAATTTTAAAAAATGGAAAGAGGCTTTTGTCAAAAATATATCTATATTCAACCCCATGGTGTTAGTTTCAACTTATGACAATTGTACAGACTGTGGCGTGCATTTTCCTGAGCCCAGTTTTGAATATTTACAGATTGTTTTTTACGAAACTTTGAATTTCAGTCATTTTTTTTTAATTTGGCCAAGATACTTGGAATTTTAGTCATTCAAGTTCAATTTAACTACTATCCATTCCTAGCTTGCATTTGTATGTTTATGGGTTTCATTTTAAACCAAGTTTCCATAAAAGTCAAAAAATGTTAAAATTGCACCTTTCATAGGTCGACTGTGAGCATAGGAGGTTAGGTTATATAAAATTAACACAAGGATAGTATTCTCAATGTATCTAGCCATCCAATTTCCAAAAACATTTAATATAAACATTTAATAGGAGGGTTTGGTTTGAGAGTACATCAAAACATGTAGAGAAGAATATTACTCTATTATTATATTACTCACTCTATTACTCTTATTTTTACAGAATAGTTAGAATGCCAAATTTTTACTCTATTATTTACTCTTACTTTCTTATTTTCAATAAGTATACTTAACATGCTAGAAAGTTAACTATATTGATATTGAAAATGTAAGTTGTGTATAGTTGAATTGAAACACATTTTGTAATTTTTATTATAGTTTGGAAAAGTCAGAACACGTTTGCAATTTTTATTATAGTTTGCAAAAGTAAGAACACATTTGTGACTTTTATTATAGTTTGGAAACATCTGAACACATTTGTAATTTGTACTTTAGTTTGGAAAATTCAGCGTGTTGGTATCCTGTGCATGCATTCCTATGCATCTTGCGCGTCCTTTCTGAGTGTCCCATCATCCTACAAAATCGGAAACAACAACCCCATCTTCCATGCCATCAACTAAAACAGGGGGTTCTGAAGTTGTTGAGAGGTTCACTATCAAAAAATTCAGAGAGAGCGCTAAGGCATGGAGTGACAGAACCAACTGGCCAGAAGGTATGCTAAATGTCCTGGTTAGAGAAGAAGTGCATCGTTTTCTTTTCGGTCAGTTCAATTTCAACAATGAAGAGATAGATAATTCCATTTCTAGTTATGATGATGAGTCTAAGGAATTGATTATTTTTGGGAGGAGTGTTTGTCTGGACCCTGATTTGTTGTTAGGTGCAGTGAAACCTCCACGATGGGGGGGAGTAATGTTGACCACCAAGAAAACCCTCAAAGTAGAAAAGGGTGAGATGGAAAACAAAATATGTGGAAAAATGGTTAAGGTTACCCTGAATGGTTTAAAGATGCAAGATGTTCCACCAGGACTGTAAAAAACTTAATTCAAATTGTACTTAGGAAAATTATGAATCAACACAAGCAAGATATTTCAGGTGATTGTATGAAGTTGGTGATTCATTGGGTTGAATACCTGACCATAGATGTCCCTCATCTATTGGCAAAAAAATTGCATTTTTCACTGCAGGAGAGCAAAATGAAGAGAGTGAAGTTCAGTTACCCTGGAACACTACACAAAATTATTGACTTATATCGACCCAACACTGTAGAAGGAAGCATATTTAAAAATACATACATTAAGAGGCCAAAACTGGACAAAATTGACCAAGAAGTTCCTCAACAATCTCCAAAGGAGAATGTACAAGTCCTTGAAGAGCCTTTTGAGTACTGCATGGAAGGTATGGGAAGTGACCCTGAAGAATTTGATGATGTCTCAATTCTGGACGGATTACATGAAGGCAGAGAAATAAATGTAAATGAGATGCGTGATGTTTAGTTTAATGAACAGGAAGAGCATAGTGATGATGATATTTATGCTCGTGCAGAAATGCCACTTGTTATATATACACCTCCACAGTTTTGAGTTGAGAAAACTTCCTCTCCAAAATCTTTTTTTGATGGTAAAACTGTTTTTAAGCTACTGTTCGATAAATTGTTGCATTTCAAAGAAGAAGTTAAATTTCATAGAGAAAACTTTTCCTATTGGTATCTTACCACAGTATAGAGCGTAGAACTCTGTAGGATTAAGCAGATGCAAATTCAGGACCTCTTAAAGGTAGGCGCTATTTTTCAAAAGAAACAATTGCCAAATTCCTTTTTTTGAAGCCTTGTTAAAATTTTCACTATTTACAGGTAATTGCAAGGTTAGAAACAAAACATGTAGATACTATCGAATATTCTATTAAAAATTTGCAAATGCTGGACCTCTTTAAGGTATGAGGAATTTTTCAATGCTTTTTCCTATAAAAAAAATTTCCAAATTCCATTTTTTGAAGCCTCCTAAAAATTTTCCCTATTTACAGGAAATTACAAGATTACATGGATGCCTTGTGAAGACTGTGGACAGCTCGAGAAGGATAATAGCAGGAAAGGACTCTGTTCTTCAGTCTTTGAATAAGGAACTAGAGAAAATTCAAGATGAATTTAGAAAGGAAAACGAGAAATGCAGAGAAGAATATATGGTTGTTCGGAAGAAAGATGAAGAAACCATAAAGAGACTAGAAAATGAGCTGAAACATTCCCCCTCTAAGGACTGTTATTGACCAGGAAGCAATACTTACCACTGAAGTCAGTAAGTTAAACAAAATAATTGAAATAATGAAGGCTGACTTTGAAAACAGCTTTGCTCAAGACTATAATAAACATCAACTTGAGATAAATGAATATAGAAAAAAAGAGGAAAACATGAAAAACATAATTGCTAATAAATATGAAGAGTTGAAAGGGAAAATAGTTGAACTTGAAAATATTATTGCAAAACTACAGACTAGAGGAGTTGAAAAGTTAAAAGAATCTTAAATTGGTAAGGGATAGAGTAGGAATCTTATTTCTAGTGAAATTTATGATATATTAGCACACCAACAGGCTTTAATAAGGTATGAGAGTTCCCTGCAAAATAGAGAGAAGGCACTAGATGTAGCTTTTAATGCAATACAATCTCATGCACAAATAAAAAAGGGGATACAAAACTATTGTGCCTTCTTAAGAATTCGAGAGAAGTCCTTGATGGATACTAGTGCGGCAATGAATGATGGAGCTTACCTCTTTGCGTGGTCAACCATAAAAGAAACAATGGAAAAAAATCTATTCGAGAGGGATGATGAGATTAAAGAGCTCAGATTGAAAATACTGGAGGATAGAGAATCACAACATTTGGGATGTAAGTCTGAGATAGAAGATCTGAAATCCCAAATTTCCACTCAGTAGAAGAACAACATGCTTCAGCGAGCAGCAATTGTGTATACTCCAGATAATACATAATTGAGGGAAAAAGAGTTGGAGACAAAGACAGAGCAGCTCAGGAAAAAATTGACCCAATTTCAGTCTGAGATGAAACGTGCAAATGATTGTCTTCAGCAAAAGGAAAAGGAACACGAAGAGAAAAATAAGAAGAATGTGGAATTGATGAAGAAGTACATCAAACATAACGATAGATTGAGAGAAAGTTTGCACAAATGTGCAGCAAAAGTGAAAGAAATAGAATGAAAATTAGAACATGCACCTGCTGCAGATTCTAAAGAACCAGAAGTTTCTAGACAAGCCAAGAGACTAGAATGTACAAATTTAACTTATCTAGAAAAGGAGGACTTGCATCCTAAACCTCCCAAGCAGCCTAGAACTATGGAATAACATTATTTATATATTATGTGTATGTAAATACACTTCAAGTTTTAATACATAAATTTATATATGTGTGTGTGTGTATTTCTCAGCAATGTATATGTTTTTGATGCATTTAATGTGAATGGTAATTTTGAATTTAACTTTTCAATAAGTGTACATAACAGGCCAGAAAGTTAACACTGTCAAAATTGAAAACTTAAGTTGTGTACTTGTAACACCCCGGTTTTGACCTCGTTTGCATTAAAATGTATATGATGTATATATTGTAAGTAGTCATGGTGGGCATCTAAAGGCAAAATCCCCACCATCGATTTAGCGTTTTATGTTCTGGCGATTAAAATCGTTGCCGAGGGTATATTCATGCTAGCTGACACATTATAATTTTGGCATCATGTAAATATGAATTTTAATTAAAAATAAACCCCAACCAGCTATGTCAATTCAACCATGATGAAAAGGGCATGGTTTTCCTAAGGATAAGGAGGGGGAATTATTTGACCTTTAGGGCCAATGAGGAAAAGCCAAGTTTCAATGGATAAATGCATTTAGCTGTCACACATATTTTGTCTTACTCACCTTTCCTTGTCTCATTCAACTACCAAATTAAATCCTTTGATGTTAGTTGGGGCAGTTATTGCATGGACAGTGGTGTGTGGCAGGAATGCCAGTCCTTTCCCACACGCACACTCCACTAGGGAGCTCGTTCATCCTCACATGGGTAGGAGGAGAAGGGACGACCCCATTCTTCCATTTTTGCCCATTCTCACGCAGAGTGCTATTTTCTCTCCTCACTCATAGGATTTGGGATTGTTCCTCACGCAGAGAGTTGGGGAAGTTGCCTTACGTTCACGATTTGGCTATGGTTAAATTTGTATGTGGGGATTTTTCTATGTGTAGTCACTTTACAGGTTTTGTGGGTCTGTGTATATGAATCCATCTCCATGCTGAGAGTCTGTTGCATCTGATTCTCTTCCCGGTCGGGCTGTGTCTTTCCCGTTGTTTTTAGTGGAGTAATTGTGGTTGATGTTTTCCACATGAGTGTGGGTTGTTGTTGAGTTTTTTTGGCCATGTTAGGACAAAGAACAACTCTGGGATTATCTTACTCAGTCTGAGTTGGGTATCACCATTTTGGTTGTTGTGATGTTTCCCTTTTTCTTCCCCAGGGATGAGAATTGCTCGATTTTGTTGTGTGTATGTAGTGGTTGGTATTTGGACGGTTTTGGAGTGGGAATGAAGGCTTGGTTTGCTTGATAAACCTGGTGTGTTCAGGAGCCTCATAGACAGAGCTAGAGGGATGGCTTTCTTCTCTACACACCCTGAATCGTATTGGAAGGGAATTCACGGCCTAAGGGACTGTGTAGTAGAGAAGGACGGATTCCTTATGTTGGGAAGCCACAAGGGGGAAAGCCCCCTTGACCCCCGTCATCCCCTTAAGACCATCGTTCTTGGTGAAAATAAAATTATGTGTTTTGACAAAGTTGTCAATATAGTATTTTCCAAATGCAGGTAAGTAATTATGAACTCATGATATTGTTATGCAGCTAATAGTTGTGTTTATTAACACATTGTGTAGAACTATAGTCACCTTCAGAGTCAGCATTCCACATAGAGCAGTTTTAAAAAATTCGTTCTTGGTTGGGCCAAGATGAGGATAGACGACATGAATGATGCACAATATCCCTATGAGTTCGAGGAATATGCCATGGGAGAAAATGTCAGAGTTGTGAATGACGAGAAAAAGTCCAATGGGAGAATATTTCAAGATAGTTCCCCAAATTTTGTAGGCACCATGAGGAGCCTAAGGGTGGATTTGCAAAGTTGCAGAGAAGACAATGAAAGGATGATTAAGGCTCAAGAAGATCAAAATCAGATAAATGAATCTATACTGCAGAGTTTGATAGACATCCAGAGATAGATAAAATCGGAGCATTAGACAGCTAATCCATAAAGAAGAAAAAGTAGCACCAGGGGAGATTCCTGTAAAAGGTCCCATGTCTCGAGGAGGGCTTCTAGGGACAGGAGGAATACTCCAGAATGGCCTACCAGTGGGTCATCTGATTCTGAAAAACCTAGTGGGGATTCAAGCTCTCCATCTTGCAAGAATAAGAGGAGGAGACGTTACAAGAACAATTCACGAGATGAATTCAAAAAGGCAAGGCCTCCTACTTTTAATGGTGAGGTCAAGACTAGTCAAGAAGCCGAGGCTTGGATTCTTGGGATGAGGAAGTATTTCCAAGTTCAAGACTACTCTGCAAATATGAAAGCAAGGGTATCTATATTCAATTTGACTAGAAGAGCATCCATATGGTGGGAACACCACAGACAAGTAAAGAAGGTTAATGAAAGAAGAATTGTGTGGAAACAATTCAAGAATTACTTCAAGCAGAAGTACCTCTCTGACAGGTACTATGATGATAAGATTAAAGAATTCCATGAGCTGAGATTGGGACAACAGACTATGGAAGAGTATGAAAATAAGTTCTTGGAACTATTGAGATATGTCAAGTACATCAAATATGAAAAAGTGAAAATCCAATGTTTCCTGAGTGGATTGCTTCAGTCTTACAAAGATGGAATTGAGTTTTATGAACCTATAACTCTTGAAGAAGCAATGAGGAGGGCTAAGTATTGCTACGAGAAAAGCAAAGGTAAACCTGATTATCATAAGACATGGAAGGACAAAAAGAATGAGAAGTCTAACCAAAGGAAGAAAGGTTTCAAACCTTCTAACTTCATAAATCAGCAGAAGCAACCATCACAAGCTGAGAACCAGCCAACTAGAGCGATGGGAGAAAATCCTAGAGATCCACAGCAAAACAAAGAACCTCTCCAATATTGGAAATGTGGAGGACCCCACATGCACATAAATTGTCCACTTGAGAATGAGAATGCAAGGCCGACTTACAACATTCAAGAAGAAGAAACAGTGGGTCAAGTAGCAAGGGTTGTCCCTAGGATTTATGTAGCACTGGAGGACCGCCAGGTAGATTACTAGTCAACTGTGGTTGAAGTTTCAGATAAGATTGTTGAGCAATCTGTTTCTATTTTGATTGACCCTAGTTCTACTCACAATTACATTACCCCTAGAGTAGTGGAGATTTGTGCTTTTAAGAAAGTAATTAATAGAAAATCTTTGTTAGTTCAGCTAGCCATTAGGAATAAGAGAAAGGTTAGTGAAGTGGTAGAGAAATGTCCATTGGTCATGAATGGATTGGTCACTTGTGTAGATCTGAATGTTCTACCACTTGGTTCCTATGACGTTCTCATTGGAATGGATTGGTTAAAAGCTCACTGGGTAAAGCTTGACTGTTACAATAAGACTTTCGAATGCATGGATGAAGAAGGGAACCCAGTAGTGGTAAGGGGTATTCTAAAGGTGATTTATGTGAGGTAGATTTCAGCAATGCAGTTGAAGAAGTTATGTAGAAAAGGTTGCCAGTTGTATGCAGCTCATATTTTGGAGGCAACAGAGAATGAAACTCCTAGGTTGGAGGACTTTCATGTGTTGCAAGAATTCAGGGATGTGTTCCCTGATGAGATTCTAGGGCTTCCTCCAAAGAGGGACATTGATTTCACAATTGAACTTGTGCCAGGAGCAGCACTAGTGTCCAAGACACCCTACAGAATGAGTACACCAGAAATGCTAGAGTTGAAGATGCAACTGCAAGAGTTGTTGGAAAAGAAGTATACCAGGTCGAGTGTGTCTCCTTGGGGAGCACTAGTTCTTTTTGTAAAGAAGAAATATGGTACACTCAGGTTGTGTATTGATTACAAAAAGCTGAACAAAGTCACTGTGAAGAACAAATATCCTTTGCCTAGGATTGATGACCTCTTTGATCAAATGAGAGAAGAAAAGGTATTTTCCAAGATTGACTTGAGGTCTGGTTACCATCAAGTGAGAATCAAGAATGAAGACATTCACAAGATAGCCTCCAAATCAAGGTATGGACCTTATGAGTTTGTAGTGGTACCATTTGGTCTCACAAATGCACCAGCTACATTTATGTTCCTTATGAATAGTGTCTTCAGTAGGTATTTGGACAAGTTTGTTCTTGTTTTCCTTGATGACATTCTTATTTATTCTAAGAATGAGGAAGAGCATGAAGAGCATTTGAGATTGACATTGCAATTGCTCAGGGAGCATCAGTTGTATTCAAAGTTGAGCAAGTGTGACTTCTATAGAGAGAATTCAGTATTTTGGTCACATTAACTTAGAAGAGGGTATATCTGTGGACCCTGAAAATATTGAAGCCTATATGAATTGGCCTACTCCAAGAAATGTGACAGATGTAATATCTTTTATGGGACTTGCGGGATACTACAGGAGATTTATTGAAGGATTCTTCAAAGTTGTACATGCCATCACTTCTTTGCAAAAGAAGAGGATAAAGTTTCAATGGACATCGAGGTGTGAAGAAAGCTTCCAGCAATTGAAGAATCTTCTCACCAGTGCACCAGTATTGAAAGTTGCAAACCCAAATAAAGATTTTGTGGTGTGTACCGATGCATGTGGACAAGGGCTAGGAGGAGTCCTTATGTAATACAACCATGTGATATGTTACGAGTCAAGAAATATGAAGGAGCATGAGAAGAACTATGCCACTCATGATCTAGAACTTGCATCCATAGTACATGCTCTCAATATGTGGAGGCATTACTTGATGGGAAGAAGATTTGAGCTAAGGACAGACCATTGTGGTTTGAAGTATTTGTTTGATCAACTCACTATCAATGCTAGGCAAGCGAGATGGATGGAATTTATTTTGATTTTGATTTTGAAATCAAGCACATAAAGGGAAAGGAGAATAAGGTAGCTAATGCGCTCAGATGGAAGGTGCAACAAATTCATGTGGCATCTCTTAGTATTTTCCAATCATATTTGAGGTAGCATATTGTTATTCATACTACTGAAGATGAAATGTATGTGCAGGTAAAAGACAAATTGCAACAGCGAAGTCTTGAGAAGAGGTATGAGGGATATAAATTGGAAGAAGAAGGACTTCTTACTTATAAAGGAATAATTTATATTCCAAATGTAGCAGAGTTGAGGAGAGTCATTATGGATGAAATCCATCAACCTCCATATTCTGGTCACCCAGGATATCAGAAGACAATTTCTACAGCCAGAAAGTAGTACTTTTTTCTAGCAATGAAAAAGGACATGGCTGAATATATTTCAAGGTGCATGAAATGTCAGCAAGTAAAGGTTGAGCACTAGCACCCTGTAGGTTTGTTGCATCCTTTGCCAGTTCCAGAATGGAAATGGGAAGTTATTTCCATGGATTTTATTACAGGATTTCCAATGACTTGGAGACAACATGATTCCATCATGGTTGTGGTAGACAAGTTGAAAAAGGAAGCACATTTTATACCGGTTAATTCTACGCATAAGACTGATGACATTGCAAAGATATTCATGAAAGAGATTTTCAAATTGCATGGATTGCCTAAGGAAATAGTCTCTAATAGAGATGAAAGTTCACTTCCAATTTTTGGAAGGGGTTGTTTGTAGATTTGGGTACAAATTTGAACTTCAGCACCACCTACCATCCTCATACTGATGGATAGACAAAGAAAGTTAATCAAGTGCTTGAAGACATGCTTCACATGTATGTGATGGAAAAACCCAGCAAGTGGGAAGATTACTTACACTTGGTAGAGTTTTCTTATAACAATGGACAACAAGCATCCTTGGGGATGATTCCATATGAAGATTTGTATGGCAGAAGGTGTAGGACACCAGTGACTTGGGATAATCCAGTGAATAGGGTTGTGCTTGGTCCAGAATTTCTCAAGGAGATGGAGCAGGAGGTTGTAAAGATCAAGAAAAATATGAAAGCAACACAGGACAGACAAAAAATCTATGCAGATAAGCATAGGGTGAACAGATATTTCAGTGTAGGGGCTCATTTTTACCTTAGAGTGAGGGCAAAGAAGAGTTCCTTGAAGCTTGGAAGTTGTGCCAAGTTGTCACCTAGATATTGTGGACCGTTTGAAGTGCTTGAAAGAATAGGGCCAGTTGCATATAGACTTGTATTGCCTCCTAGCACTAGAGTTCATAATGTTTTTCATGTTTCTTTGCTTAGGAAATATGTACATGATCCTAACCATGTGATAAATTGGGATGTGATTCAGGTGGAACCTGAGGGAGAGTTCCAAATTGAGCCAATGTGCATCCTCGATAGGAAAGTCACAATGCTCCAGAACCGAGCCATAGGGTAACTAAAGGTGCAATGGGAGCACTACGGTCCTAAGGAGGCTACGTGAGAGCTGGAGGATGCCATGTGATTGGCACATCCATTTGTGTTCAATTCTGCGGAGCACTGAGGCGGTACCAGTGTAGCATTTTGTTCAATTTTGTAAAGCACTGAGGATAGTGTTGTTGAAGGGGGAGGAATGTAACACCCCAGTTTTGACCTCGTTTGCATTAAAATGTATATGATGTATATATTGTAAGTAGTCGTGGTGGGAATCTAAAGGCAAAAACCCTACCATCAATTTAGCGTTTTATGTTTCGGTGATTAAAATCGTTTCCGAGGGTATATTCATGCTAGCCAGCACATTATAATTTTGGCATCATGTAAATATTCATTTTAATTAAAAATAAACCCCAATCAGCTATGTCAATGCAACCATAATGAAAAGGGCATGATTTTCCTAAGGATAATGAGGGGGAATTATTTGACCTTTGGGACCAATGAGGAAAATCCAAGTGTCAATGGATAAACCCATTTAGCTGTCACCCATATTTTGTCTTACTCATCTTTCCTTTTCTCATTCAACTACCAAATTAAATCCTCTGATGTTAGTTGGGGCAGTTATTGCATGGACAGTGGTGTGTGGCAGGACTGTCAGTCTTTTCCCACATGCACACTCCACCAGGGAGCTCGTTCATCCTCATGTGGGCAAGAGGAGAAAAGACAACCCCATTCTTCCATTTTTTCCCATTCTCATGTAGAGGGTTGTTTTCTCTCCTCACGCACGGGATTTGAGATTGTTCCTCACACAGAGAGCTGGGGGAGCTTCCTTACGTTCATGATTTGGCTGTGGGTAAATTTGTCTATGGGGATTTTGCTGTGTGTAGTCACTTTGCAGGTTTTGTAGGTCTTTGTATAGGAATACATCTCCACGCTGAGAGTCTGTTATGTCTTATTCTCTTCCCGATCGGGCTATGTCTTTCCCGTTGTTTTTAGTCGAGGAATCATGGTTGATGTTTTCCCCATGAGTGTGGGTTGTTTCTAAGTTTTTTTGGCCACGTTAGGGCCAAGAACAACTCTGGGATTGCATTTCTCAGTCTGAGCTGGGTATCACCATTTTGGCTGTAGTGATGTTTCCCTTTTTCTTCCCCAGGGATGAGAATTGCTCTATTTTGTTGTGTGTATGCAATGATTGGTCTTTGGATGGTTTTGGAGTGGGAATGAAGGTTTGGTCTGCTTGATAAACTTGGTGTGTTTGGGATCCTCATAGACAGTGCTAGAGGGTTGGATTTCTTATACACACCCCCTGAATAGCACTGGAAGGGAAGTCACGACCTGAGGGACTGTACAGTAGAGAAGGGATTGATTCCTTGTGTTGGGTGTGTGTGGGTGTCCTATAAGTTAGGCTAGTTCTAGTGCAGGTGCCCTTAGCTCTTCATTGAGCCCACCATCTTAGCAATCAGCTTTTCCTAGCTCCCCGATAGCCTGATAAACCCAACTATGTTGGCTTGGCTGAATTTTGTGGTATCCTTGGCTATGTGTGAGACTACTTAGTTTCCTTATTCCTTGTGGGAATCATGCCCAGTTTGGGGGTGGCAGTGTTGCTAAGAGATTAAGGAGCACACTGGCCTATGATTCGGTGGAATGTTGTAGCTACATAGTTGGTCTCTGGATGAGTTTGTTTATAAGATAAGTATTCTTTCCTATTTCATCTCTGCAATTGTATTTGATGTTTAATGAAAATGATGAACATGTTAAAATGTGATAATGCTTGAATGGAATGTAGTTGCTTATGATGTATGGTAATAATGTATGCATGTTTTAGTTCAAAGCATTTAAATTTTTATCTGTATGTTCATGGGGGATAGTTGCCCAGATTGATAGTATGTGGGTAGCATCCTCTTCACCAGTCAAAGGGTCGTGGACATTACAGTACTGTAGGCATATATATTTGAATTTGTAAGAAATTAAAGAGTGATAGTGATTAGTGGATATGATATTTCAGTAGATTTGATGACATAGGTAGATCCTAGCTGTTTGCTTGGAACTGTTGATATTAAAGGGATATTATGGGGATGATGATTGAGAACTCTCAAGTTCTTTATGAGAAATTTGATGCTATGTATTGTTTTATTTATGTAAGTTTCTTTATCTAATGAAACTGAAATTCCAATTCTGGAACAATGTCATACAATTCTACTCATGCAACCAAATTTCAGTGAATAACCCAAAGTTTCAATGCCTATAGAACCGGCCTAAAAAAGACAGAAATTTACAAAATATAAGCAAACACAGAAAACAACTGTAATTTTATTATTGAAAATAAAAATTAAATATTTAATATGCCTTCCATCATTTGTTACATTTCCAAAATTTGGTAACATAAATGTTAGCACAATAGAATAAATTTTCAGTATGGCAAGATCACTAGAAATGCTTATTGCAACATAAGTTTCTTTCACCATTTTGCATACAATATTGCATTTCAAGAATCTAGGACTCTTTTATTTTGGGCTTTTCTCACACTTCTTATAATGACATCAGGTTTTATAGGATTCCCATGAGCATCCATCTTTTGGATATCAACTATTGCCCCTTGAATTTCTTGTTTTTCACCACTAAAAACCCTTTTTTCGCAGGCCTGTATCTTTCTCATCAAGAAAGATTAAAGAAAACTCAAATCATGAATAGATATCCAAACCAACTAGATATAGTATGGTACAATGGTGTGGGCATTCTTCTCAAACCATGAATTGTGGTGGGCATTCTCTTAAGGATGTTGGGACCAATTCTTCCTTAAATATATGTTGTTTGGTGAGGCAAGTGACATGGTTGTATGATACATGCAACACCCTAGAGACTCACATTCTGAATACATTTTTCACATCATCCTATGAGGCATGTAGGGAATTTCCTTAAGGCCACTTGGGCAGATTTAACACCAATTCCATACTTAGACAAATTTCTCAATTTGGTCTAATCTGCCTAAAACACCATTTTGGTAGGTCCATAACATTTTCTTCATCCACTTCTAAGACAATTAGAATACATGGCCTGGTAGGAAGAAGACCAATCTACAAGACCCCCATGTGCTGCGGGCATTTACTCTAACCCATAATTTAGGGAGGGCATCGTTTTGAGGTTACTTAGCCATTTTTGTATCCACCGGTGAAAAACCCTATTTTGGTAGGCCTGTATCTTTCTCTTGAAGAAAGATTAAAGAAAAATAAAATCATGAATATGTATCCAAACCAACTAGCTATAGGATGGTACCATGGTGCAGGCATTCTTCTCAAACCATGAATTGTGGCGGGCATTCTCTTAAGGCTGCTGGGACCAATTTTGACTAAGGCTGCTAGGACCATTTTTTACCACTTTTCTGAAAATTTTCCTCATGGAAGGGTGGATTTTGTATAGTTGGGTGGTCTCATTGTTTTTTTCATGGAAAACTTGGCAATTTCAACATGGAAACTCAAGGTAAACTCTATTGTTGTAGTTTTTCTTCAAGAGTTTTTTACCTTGGATATTTTAGGGTTTGGTCTAACTTGGGAATTTGCAGGTATGGTTGCTGCTGGAGTGACGGTTCATTCTTATTCACGGGGTGGTGTCTTAGCTATCTTTCTTCCACAACTATATTTGGCTCAAGTAAGTGATTTTATTTTCCTTATGAGAATTGTAAATTGTAATGTGTAACCTTGAAATATTTTCTTTGGCTTTTGGCTTTATGAATTTATCTATGAAAATGAGGTTTGTTTTTATGCATCCCCAACTTCTATTTTTCATCCTTAAATCCATGTGATATACAATGAGTAATTCTAATTGAATATATACATATCAACAACAACCACAAGCCCCATTATCATGATAAATATTAGGGAAACTTGATGTATGAAAATGGAAACCACTTGTAACTCAAAAGGAAGTAAGCTAATTGGTGGATAATTCACTGAAAATTAAACTTAAAAAGGAAATGGGACCCTTCCCTTCAAATTTGATCCCTGGTGGGGAGCCTTTTTATAATGTCTCAGACCCTGAGGCTAATCCTCGAAATAGGATCTAAAACTATTTACAGTCATAATCAAACATTAACAACTAGAGCATGGTACTTCTACCACGGTTTACATATATTTAAAGAAACATCATGGAGAAAATGTGCATGCTCGGTCTGGATGGAAGCATGACATTTATGGTTGTGAACTTGCGGGCAGTGAAAACGACGTCTCAAGTTACTTATGGTGGCTCATTTCTGACTGGGTTCGACCACTTGTCCGTTTGTCGAGTCCGCAACATTTCCTTTCCCTTTGTGTTTGTACCGTGATCGAAGGCACCTTTCTACATGGGCTCAAAGCTAGAAAATGAGTTTATATATATCCTTTCCATGCTCATTTTTCTTCATAGCTTCCCCCTTGCTTTCGGTAGAAACAAGCCTCTGCAGTGACTTGTCATTCAAGTACTCCTCACCACCTCAGAAAATTTTGGTGGACGGGGTGCATGAAAGCTACGAAAAAGACCTTGGGCCATTGATGCTCCAATATGAGCATTCACTCCCATAGAAAATAGGTGCATCTCTCAAAGTGGTGTATGACGTCTGCTCCCTAATGGTTGGTGCTTCCCTAGTGTGAAAAACCAGGGCAATTGATGAGCTTGGAATCAAACTCACCAACCAAAAACACACCCATAATAACAAGCTTCTCGAACTAGATTTCCATTGCAAACATATCAGAAACCTCAAAACCTCTTTGCAGAATGATACCGCAAGTTTTATTCTACACTATCTCATCCTATACACCTTAATGGCTCTGAAAGGTGGTGTTTATATAGGATTGGAAAACTGGACAAGGGGATGACCCGTCAGCATATTCGCACATTTCATCATCGAGTATCCTAGTCAACCATATGCTTCAAGGCATATGGGTTGGACATGTTCTGTCCATTTCTCTCCTGTGACGACCCTTTCGATCCTGTGATGATGATACTAGAACCATTCTTTTGTTGTGTTTCCCCTGCTACGTGTGGCGATCAGATTCCTTGTTCCACTTCTTAGATTTTCATGATATCTTTCTGAATTTACACACCAGGCATATGACGGGTATCTGATTTTGGGAGAGATGGCACTACCGGGGGGATGATTTATCCTGTGGGTGTATCACAAATGGTGTCAGGGAAATCAATTAACTATCGGGAAGGCAGATCATACGTGAGGGCGTCTTCTCCACTTAGATTTTTTTATAGTTTTTTTTATGTTGCATAACCCTCGTGTTTCTCCATGCACTCAGTACCATAGATCTGTTCATCCTTGCAATCTAAGCCCTCGATACACCAAATATTCATACCCAAAACTCAACACTATCAACTTGCACAGCTTGATTTTGGGAGATCAATATCAATCGTCGATCTCTAAACTACCTTCATTGGGACCGCTCAAACTTGAGAACTTTAACATTCTGCTAACCCTTTTTCATCTGAATGAGTGAGCAAATTCTGATCGTGGAATGCTTCTCACCCATTGATATACCCAATATCTTGTTCTGATCGTAGATATTCGCAGCCCCTACCACTTTCCGTGGATCAAATTTGTAACTTTCTTCGTGCTAGTTCAATCCGCAGAATTGTTTGAGACCCTAGATCCTTCATCTCAACCACCCAATTTTCTTGTTGATTAATCTTTTTTGCAATTTGAAAAAGTTTCTCCCTCCAAGCAGGTTCACCACGTGAAATGATTTAGGATCATAGATCTCACCTTATGCCAATATCGACCCTCCAACATTACACCCATTTAACAGGCTCCACAAATCTCAAAATTAAATCCTTCCTCGCATCTCCTCTCCACGGAATCGCTTTTCATCATCGATCTTCACCATATTGAATCTAAATCGTTGAAGTTTAACACACTTTACCCTTATTCCGCTGCTGCATGTTTCAATATACAGAAATACCTATCACCGTAGATCAAAACCCACTCTCCATCTAACAGCCATGGTGGCAAAACTTGCTAACCATCTAACTTGAAAGGCGCTCCTGAAAAATTCCTCAAATAAGATCATTTTCAAACCTTTGGGAAGGAGACATAAATGAACATAAATCAACATTCAATGATGATGATGAAGATGATGATCATGATGGTGGTGGTGATGAAGATGATGATGAGGGCGATGATGAAAATGATGATGATGACGATGATGAAGATGGTGATTAGGAAGAGGGAGATGACGACAATGATGATGATGATGATGATGATAATGATGATGACGATGATCATGATGACAAAGACGAAAACGACGATGATGATGATGACGACAACGACGATGACGACGACGATGATGATGACGACGATGATCATGATGATCATGATAATGATGATGACGATGATGATGATGATGATGATGATGACGATGACGATGATGATGATGATGACTAGGATGAGGATGATGATGAAAAAAATGATGATGATGATGATGATGACGATGATGATGATGATGATGAGGATGAGGATGAGGATGAGCATGACGAGGATGATGATGATGATGATGATGATGATGAAGATGTTATTGATGATGATGATGATGATGAAGATGATCATGATGGTGATGTTGATGATGATGAATATGCTCATGAATATGATGATGATGATGATGATGTGATGACAAGATATTTACCTTGGTCTTCACTAAATTGTTTTGAGCTTCACCAACATTATAATAGAATGGCTATGAGTGATTATTCACTCCTATAAAGGTTGCACTTTATGGAACTACAAAACTTCTCATTTTGGATCTTCCTCTTTTAAGACACTGGACTAGGTCCATATTTCTTGATTCTTCATGTGCACAAATCTAAGAACATGAGGCTTCATAGGGCCCAATAAGTTGTATTTTTTTTACTACTTCCTCGGATCATATTGAATTGTCATATCAGTCCTTGGAATGGGTGTTAGGAGCAATCCTTAATTTTTCACTCAACTAGTTGCTCCCCCTATCATGTAGACGTCTTCATTCACTAAGCTCCCCCTAAAATTGTGATGATGAAGATGATGATGATGAATATGATGATGATGATGAAGATGTTGACGATGATAATGAAAATGATGATGATGAAGATGATGATAATGATAATGGAGATGCTAATGAATTGGATGACAATGATGTTGATGATGAATATGATGATGAAGATGAATATGATGATGATGATGACGATGAATATGATGATGATGATGATGAAGATGATGGTGATAATGAAGACGTTGATGATGAAGATGATGATTATGATGATGATGATAAGGAAGATGGTGATGATGAAGAATATCATGATGACGATGATGTGATGATGATGATTATGAAGATGATAAGATGATATTGATGAAGATGATGAATTAGACAATGGTGATGACGATGACAAGGATGATGATGAGGATGATGACGATGATCATATTCATTGTTGTTGTCATCACCATGATATTTTCCATCTTCATTGTCATCATGATCATCATCATCATCATCGTGTTCATCCTTGAAGGGACTTATGTATAGGATCTCACTATAAGCAATGCAACCGATACAAATTATGACAAAATACTAGTTAAATTAAATTAATTAAATTAAACTACAGTAAATTAAAAACATAGAGTTATTTAACTATAATTAATTTAAAATGCAACAAAATATAAAATATGCAAATAAACAAACAAAAACCGTAGAATTCAAAAACACCCGTGCACTAGCTCATTAGAAAACAACAACAAACAAGTTCACTCTTGTGCACTAGTTCATTAGCAGCATCCAGAGCACTGGTAATTTGATGAAAAGAGCAGTGGTAAATTGAGGAGCAAGGGATACTAGTCCAAACGATACTGGTGTTCCCAGTGGAGGAAATCCGACTGTAGTCCAGACGATAACAAAACAATCTGGCTGTAGTCCAGAGGATACGTTCCCAGGGGAGGCATTCTGGTCGCAGTCCAGAGGATAACAAAGTGCCCAATGAATTATTTAAACCCATTAACCCTAGAAGCATAGGAATTTGGGAAAAATACATCAAATTTACGAACCAATACGAATTCGGTATAGTCATACTAAAATTATATTTTTTTTGGTGTGCTACCATTGCTTCTATTATCAGTGGATCTATTAAGGGTTTTCCATCATTGGAGCATCTGAAGCTCCTCCTTAAATTCAGGGAAAAGACATATGGGTTGAGCACTGCAAGCCAGTCGTGCTCTTGTATAATTTTCTGAATTATGGCACAATTTGCAATCTTTTGTAATTTTATTCTATTTAATGGTCCAGAACAGTGTGCAGAGTCTTGTAGGAGCTATAATCTGAACTGGTTCAACAAATTCTGTCAAAAATTTGAACATGAGACATGTTTCTTCTAAGCGTTAAATTTTCTTTAATAATTAGTTTTACCTCAATTATGGCACAAATTACAAGCTTTTGTTATTTTATTCTATTATAAGTCTAAAACATTCTATAGAGTGCAAACTTGTGTAATCTTATTCTATTTAATGGTCTAGAATAGAGTCCTCTATGAGGTATAATTTGAATTGATTCTGTCAAAACTTAAACATGAGACCTCTTTCTCCTTTAAAGACGCATTTCATTTTTCTTTGATTATCAGTTTTACATGGATTATGGCACACTTTTCAAGATTTTGTGATTTTTTTCTATTATGGGGTCTAAAACATTTTGTAGAGTGCCATAGGAGCTGTAATTATAATGACTGCGTACAATTCAACCTAGGACCTATTTCTCCTTTAAAGAAGCATTTTATTTTATTTTTATGCTCACTTTTACCTAAATTACAACACACTTTGCAAGCTTTTCCCATTTACTGGTTTGGATTTTGGAACAATGTAGAGTTCCCTGGGACTCGTGGGCTATAATTTGAATTGACTCTAGTAAATTGACCCTCACACCTCTTTCTTCTTTAAAGACACATTTGATACAAGTATTATTTTTCAACGACACTTATATCCTTTTGCCTTTGTTTGGAATATACCCTGGTAGTTAGCATGGTCACCTCTGTTTAGAATATCTCAAAGAGTCTGAAGGTTATCAAGAATATTGTAGCCTACGTGTGTCTTCATTAAACCATTTACGAGCATTTCTTCCTTAAATATATGTTGTGTAATTTCGATCACATCATATCTTCCAAAATACTATCCTTAAATCCTTCTCAACATATGCAGAATTCCCTTTATAAATTTATGTTTATTAATTTCCTGTAGCTTACTCTTTTATTTCACCAAGATTGTACAGGCATACTTTTCTAACTTTTGGCAGACTTATATTTTCACATATTGACCATCTTTAAACAAACTGAGGGTATGGCTAGGTATCCACCTCAGCTAGGAACAAGAGCATGTCACCTTAAAACCTTACTGAAAAACACACAGTATCTGGTAGTCACTCCAAAATGGTCTTTCAAACTGCTCAATTCAACACTTAGTGAATTTTGTTAGGCCCTAGTCATTATTGTGCCAGGAGGCATTTTGGCAGACTCATATCTCATACGTGTGAACACCTAGAGGGAAACTGAGATCATGAGGGGATGCCCATATCATCAAATAATGGGCCCAAAACATTTGATGAATTTATCAGTTAAAGAGCTGACTCTGGCATGCATTTGCAAGTGGGATCTCAACCTCCTGTTTTTAACACTCGATCAATTTTTCATATTTTTGGATATGCAAGCTAATGTTTTTACCTCTTTCGGTAGGCTAATATTTTTCTCATGTGGTCACCATAAGAAAAAATAAGAACATGGATGGATATTCAGTTCATTAAATAACATGCCTATACCTTCTGATGAATTTATCATCACTCAGAAAGGATTTGGTGGGCATTTCCAAATGCCTCTTCAACCTTGTGATTTGACACTTAGTCAATTTCTTTAAACCCTAGGTCTCAAAGGTGATTTCAACTCTTCATCAAACTTGGAGTGTAATACATCTAATGGATGGAGGATAACTAGTTGAATCCATTAAGACTAGTTTCATCCTTTGGAACTACATTATCTCTCCTCGGCGGGCATTTTACTGAAGTATGATGTAAAAGCTGCTTAAGACCCTGTTTTGGTGCACCAGATCCATAATTTTTTCCTCATGTAATTTCAGATCAAAGTAAGAACATGGTCAGGTAGACAACACAACCACCTACATGATGCCCATATGGTGCAGGCATTTCTTTCAACCCACAAATCATGGAGAGCATTCTCCTAGAGCAACTTGTCTAATTTGACCAAAACGAACTTCTTTTGGGAAGCTTGTATCTTCTTTCTCAAAGAGTTTTTTTGAGAACTGGTGCCATGGTCAGATAGATACTTCAACCAACTATGGGATGACAGGCCATGGTGGGAATTTTCTCCTTCTTATGAAATATGGTGGCCATTTTCATAAGACTACTACTTTAGGACAATTTTTCACCACTTAGTCTTTTTCCAACTTTATCATACATGCCTATGCCCATCAAAAGTTCCTTTTTCACAAATGAAAATCTATAGGATATGTCTGTCCACAATTATCAGTTCACAAAATGTCACCAATTCTCAAGACTACCTATAATTGGTCTAAATTTGGTGACATTTCACAATGTTATCCTATTTTAAAAAAATCAGGCACATAGTTAGAGAAGGAGTACCTTGCACGAGGAAACTTGCATATCAAACCACTATGGAAGAGGGAGTGTTAGACTAAATTCATCGAGTTTTGGTGGGTAATCCATGAATGAAGCAATATGACCACAGCCCATTCCAAATTGAATCCCCAACATGATCTATATGAGGGGGGACCCCATACCTCTTTGCATGCATTAACTAGTCAAGTGGCCCAAGAAACACACTTCTATATCCGTGTTGTGAACAAATTCCAAACCAAATCAAATCGTGTCTTATACTTAAAAATAATTCAAATATAAATAACTCTAAAAGAAATTACACATTTGAGATAAAAATAGCTTTTGGTAAAGTTTTTGGGAAGAAAAAACTTTTGATATTAAAACATTACAAGTAAATATATTTACATGCTAAATTATATCCGCTTTGTAGCTTATATTCTTGTTTTATCAAGTGTAGGTACCACCAAATAGGTATCTATCAGATCTATCTTCCTCAAGTGATGGTGAAGATATACTAGGAGAGGTTGAAAGTGATACGTGTTGTACTAGATCTACCGGTTCTATATCAACTAGATCTAAAAAGGTAAGGAAAATATTCCGTAGACGCATGCAATATTTTATTGCCAATGGAGGGTCATGTAATTATGATGCTGAGAGCATAGGTGACATTGACTTTCCCTAGAGGTATAGACATCTAGTGCAAAGATGCGTACCTAATAAGCTACCTCAAGTGGACACAGATTTCTTCATCAATGGGAGGATGTATCGCATTGCTCCTTCGTCCTTACATGGATTGGGGCTATTTTTCATGGATGGCATAAAGGCCAGCTATGGACCTATAACTGAATTGATGGAGTATGTCAGACCATTATACATATATAATAACTGGTTGATCTTGTTCCAATATACTCGAAATATGAGGAGATATGGAGTTGCCACAAATTATATACAACTAGTAGAACACAATAAAAATGAAGGGGTGACTATGTATATTGATGGGAGACCAAAAGTGTCTGGAATTGTTGTTGGATTTGTAAATAGTACACGTCCAGTAACAACAACTAAGAAACTGAATTGCGAATTTGAGGGATGCGAATAACATCGTATATTTGTATGTGCAACAAAAACAATACTTCCAGGTGAAGAGTTGTTGATCAATTACAACTTAAATCGAATAGATGTGGCTTCCATGGTCCAGGGTAACCGTGGAAGGTCACACACTATGCCTCAACAAGTAAATGCTAAATATAGTAACTAAAAATGACTACAATAACTAAATGTTTCGATTTTTTGTTAACATTCCATTTCCACCGTTGACATTCGCTTTTTCCATGCATATTATGAATATTTCCATGTGATAGCTTGCTTATTACACTGTTATGCTTATCTCATTTATTTTTTAGGTTAAAATTATTGACTCAACTTTTATTGATTGATTTATTTTTCTAGGGTTGTAGCAATGGAAAGCCACATGTTGCTTCCACGGTCTAGGGTGACCATGGAAGGTCACAATCTATGCCTCGTGAGGTAAATGTTAAATACAGTAAATAAATATGACGTCGATAACAAAACGTTTCAATTTTTTCAGTTGACATTCGATTTTCACTGTTACCATTCACTTTTGTCGTGCTTATTGTGAATATTTCCATATGATAACATGCTTATTACATTGTGGCAGGGGTCTGCTCATCCCCATGGAGAAAAACATGTATCTCCTCCTTCAGCGGTAAAATTAAATATTATTGCAATATCTCATTTTTGTTTATGTTGCAATTATTGACTCAACTAAATATAGTAACTAAATATGACTACAATAACTAGAAACTCCAACCCCAGAGGATTTCCATGTGACAACATGCTTATTACACTGTAGCATGGGTCTGCCCATGGTCTTCATGCAATAGAATGCATGTCCTCTACTTCCATAGTCCAAGGTGACCGTGGAAGGTCAGTTTATGTGCCCCATCAGGTAAGTGTTAAATATAATAAATAAATGTTGAGATTTTTTCTATTAACATTCAATTTCCACAGTTACCATTCACTTTTTTCTTGCTTATTGTGAATATTTCCATATGATAACATGCTTATTACACTGTGACAGGGGTTTGCTCATCTCCATGGAGAAGAACATGTATCTTCTCCATCGGAGGTAAAAGTAAATATTATTGCAATATCTCATTTTTGTTGATGTTACAAGTATTGACTCAACTAAATATAGTAACTAAATATGACTAAAATAACTAGACACTCCAACCCCAAAAATATTTCCATGTGACAACATGATTATTACACTGTGGCAGGGGTCTTATGCCCATGTTCGTCATGGAACATAATGCGTGTCCTCTATTCTGAGGTAAAAATAAATATTATTGCAATATCTCATTTTTTATTATTTTTCAATTATTTTCATAACGTTTATTTATTCATTCATTGTATCAGGGTGGCGTCGGTGGAAAGGCACCTGCCGCTTCCATGGTTCAGGGTGACCGTGGAAGGTCACGATCTATGCCCCATTAGGTAAGTGTTAAATATAATAACTAAATGTTTCGATTTTTTCTGTTAGCATTCGATTTCCACTGTTGACATTCACATTTTTATGTGCTTATGGTGAATTATTGATTGATTTATCATGTCAATGTGGGCACTGTGGAAAGGCACCTGCTGCTTCCACAATCCAGGGTGACCGTGGACAATCACCCACTAGAAGTAGATAAGTAGGGGGTGACCATGGGAAGTCACCGGCCATAACACCGCACCAGGTAAGTGTTAGTTCTTAATAGTAACTAAATTTCATTACAATAACAATGTTTGAATGATGTTAAAATTATTTTTCTTAATTTTATTGTTTGATAAATTTAGTCCAGTGCACTTGATCTGGGTGATGAGGAGCTTAAGGATGAAATTTACTATTCCATAGACCCTATGGATACTATAAAGAAGGCCCTGAAAAAGGAAAACATAGAAATGATCCCCTTGGCTTGCATAAGGCCCATGACATGGGAGATCAGGGAAAGGATTGCAGAGCTGAAAGAACAAATAAAATATTATGGGGTAAGTGGCATCTTCACATATTTTTTTAATCTATGACATGATTTCATATCTGATATTATGTTTTCTATTTTTCCAAGTGATCTGATAAAGTAATTTTTTTTTTGTAGGAGTTTTTACAACCCGTGACTAGAGAAATTGTCGAGACAAGTATAGGTAGCAGTCATGCTCCAATGTAGCAACAACGCCGACAAAGCAATGTACCAACACTAGTGGAAAATGAGAGATTAGTGTCTAGGAGACCAAAAATTTTGGTCACCACAGTTTTTTTCAAGGGAGAAATGACCAAAATTGATAATTTTAAGTGAGCTAACAAAAAAATACCAAGATAAATGACCACTTTTGGTCATGGGATAGAAACCAACTAAAAACGACCCAAGATAAATGACCAAATTTGGTCATGAGATATATAGACTAAAAATGACCACATAACAACTGGTCATTTATTTCGTTATTTTTAGTTGTCACTCCGACAATGAAAAAAATTACAAATTTGGCAATGAATTTGTACAATTTACTAAAATCTAACACTGCAGATGGATTCAAAGACCCCCAATCCATCTACATGGGGTTCTTTGGATCCATCTGTAGTGTTATACTTTAGTAAATTCTAACATATATAAAATATATATTTACACCTCCCTATATTAACAAAATTGAATTAATGCAACCCAACTATATGTTAATTAAGACATGACCTTGGCATATAAAAAAAACCACTAAACCTTGGCACGTATGACCCCTTCAACATATTTTCCAAGTCATTTCTTTTACATCGTCATGGTGGTCTAGTTAGTGTTGTGTCTCAAAGATTGGTCATTTCTCATTAAAAGCATCATCCTGTCTTGAATTTTATACCATTGTGTTCAAATTATCACACTTAACATGTTCATATTTAATTTGGCCAAAATCGTCATCATTTGTCTCTTTCAGCACTCAATTGAAGCTTAGGTAGGTAAGAGCATGAAAACTATTATTATTTTTATTTTTGTGTCCTTTATCAATTTGTATGATGCATCCATTTGATAGTATTCTCACTACATCTATGCTTCAAAATTTGAAAAGTATCCCCCTAAGTCTTATAGCAAAATAAACCAATATCCCTTATTTATTAAAAAAATATGAGCGCTCCCCCCTTTTAATTATTTCCCCCATCCTAGCTTTTAAACCCTTTTCTATCCAAACTTCTCACCCCTTCCCATTTTCATTTACATAAAAGAAATAAAACACCTTTAAATTCCAAACCTCTTTACCTTACCCTTAAAAAAAGTCTCCTTCATCAAGATCCTTTTGTCTTATCTAAGTTCCTTATTCCCCTATTTAAATGAAAAATCTGCCATTTATCTAGTTTCTAATTGTCTTTATAATAATAAAAAATTATCAAAATAAAATAGAAAAAAGGATTCTTTCTCTTAATACTCATTATATTATATATTATAATATATAACTTAAAAACAATACATATAACATATAACTTATATTTATAAGTATGTATTATATTTAAATAATATAAAACAAAATAAAAAATGTATAATTAAAGAGCAAAAACATAACAAACATTGCACATCCCATAATATACACAAAACCATAATGACCATGAAAGCCTGCGCACTCTCTATTTTTATAAACCATAATGACCATGAAGCCTGCACACTCTCTATTTTTACATACTCTCTGTTTCTACAGCCTCGCTTTAATGGAGATGGGGTCTAAGAGAATGGTATTCGAAAAGATGCATGAGTGCATTGAAGTTCTTTGTTTTTATATACTCTCTATTTCTATACCCTCGCTTTAGTGGAGATGGGGTCTAAGAGAATGGTAATCGAAAAGATGCATGAGTGCATTGAAGTTCTATGGAATTCAACAATTGCAACATATGCCTAGCTTGGAGATGACATCGATCCTTCTAGATATTCCACCAAATGAAAGAAGCAAGAGAATTAAATCCAACCCCATTTTTTTTTGTCTCAATTGGCAGTGCGTGTACATGCATAGCAGGCATTGAAGAAGGTAAGCGGATATATACCCAAATCATTAAAAGTGGATCAGATTCATATATATATTTGTGGGAAGTGCGCTCTTTCATATGTATGGAAAATTTGGGTGTGGGTATATCGAGAATGCATTTGTGGGAATATGGCTTAGGTTTCTCTTAACCATGGCGATGTTTTAGTCTCAATTTCAAACCGATTCCCCAACGTGTGCTGCCTCAACTTCATAATCATTGTGGATTGATTGATGTTGTAGGGCTTGTTTTATATGTACATATTTTTATTATTTTGGAAACCTGCATCAAGGGTTTCTATTTAATATTTATTCACCAATGCTTGTCCCACTTCTAATGCTAGATTATAGGTAACCATGTCTTTATGTAGAATGTTTTGAACCAGAATGTGTTTCCTTGACCTACAGAATGTTCATATATGGAAGGAAGAAAATAAAGGTGGACGATATGGGGGATTTTTGATAGTGGGAGCAAGAATCATCACAATGGGAGCTTATATCCCCAATGATGCATCGATAGTATTGCATCCCAGGTATGTCACGCTTCTCCAACAAAAATAGTAAAAACACCATGATCATATCTTGGAGGAAAAACCTTTCTCTTTAAAAGACGATGAAAACCAGTTTCCTTTCAGTGTTATCTTTAATGCTTAATGTACATATTGTGCATCACTCACCTTGGGTTGAACCTACACTTTGCATCCAAAAAAGGTGCTCAACATGTATTTTATATTGAGAACTCTATTTCCTAGCCAACTCTCACTGTCTCTAGTTCAATTTTCAAACTAACAAGACAGACCCAATTTTTTTTTAATTATCTAGGTTGATGTTTTCCTGAGAGGATTAAGGATGGGAACGATAAACATGAAACAAAAATGAAAAATCTATAGGAGAAATACTAGAACAAAGGTTATTTGGACCTACTTCCCAACTTCTAGATAGTAGAAATAAATAATAAAGGGAAATGCAGTATTGAAACAAAATTAAACACCCATGGTTGTATTTCTAACAAAGTATAGTATCATGTTTTGCAGCAAAACATTTGATACTTTAAACGTTAAAACCTTGGTTGTAGATATTTCCTAGCTTGGTTTTTATGATCTTGGGTGTAGTTATTTTCTTGGCAACCTCATGATTTTGGATCATGCTCCTTTTTCAAATCTCAATCTCAATGCAAAACAGAGTACATTTATTCTCCTTGACTATAATAATGTTTTCAATTTCCTTGGCATGATTATACCCACTCTTAACCTCAAACACAACTACTCATATTCACACAATATCTGATGGTCTTCCTCGACTAACATAATGTTCTGGGATCTTTCAACTACAAATTAGTTGGTAGCATTAGGAGCATTTATAGGATGAGAACTAATTCCTTCACTAATTTATTTGGTAACATGGTTCCCTCATTGATTTATCTATGCATTTTGAAGGTCTATGCTAATTGACTTATCTATGCATTTTGAAGGTTTGTGATGATCACTTATGCAAGATGTGTGAGAATGGTTCTTGTAGATACTTCCATAACCCATAGAATTGTAGAGATTATTGTTAAGTATAATGAGATAATTTATGGATATTTGAAGGGTATTATTGCCTTATTTATGCTTGTTTTTACTTTTCAGGTAGTTGTTGGTCCTGCTACTATATTGAATTCTACCTGTAATAATCTAAATATGATTGCTGCTTATGCATTTCCATCAATCTTTCATGACCAGCATGTTTTATTTCCCCCTTTTTGTATTATATATGAAGGTGTGAAATGAATTGTATTAACTTTGATAGTAGGGTTTTGGAATTGATGCATTTTTTACAATATATTGGTAAACCTTTAGGTACCATGTGCTAAATTAAACTATTTAAGGATAAATTTAGAACAATCATAGAGAATCATTAGTCTTCAAAACTATTTTAGTGGACTCTTTCTATTGAGTATAAATTGTATTAACTTTGACTATAGGATAATTGAATCAATTTCAAATTGGTCTAGTTCAGGTTGTTGGGTGGAATGATTGTTTCCTTTCACACCTAGGAGGGAATGAAGTGAGTCCCTTCTTCTTAGTGTTTTTTACTTACATAGAATTTATGGTGAAGGAGAGAAGGTAGCGACATGATATCAAACATAAATTGTAGTCTCTTGATGGCCTGAAATTTTATCATTGGTTGTTAGCCTTCATTAAATCACAATTTCTTGAGGGTCTGATATTTACTTTGATAAAATTTAGTAAAAGATGGTTGGAAGAAGCAAGATGAAATCTACCTTCTCTTTTATCTATTTATCTACAACATATGAAATATTTTTCAACACATTGAGGTAAACATAGTTGATCCTTATATCATAAAACAATGGGAAATGACTAATCTATATGGAAGAGTGTTTTCCATTTCCATTCCCTAGGAGCAATGTAAATGTTTATTAATCCATGTAAATATTTGTTTCAATTTCTAGGGAAGAGTTTCCACTTGTAGGGTAAGGGTAAACCCTCCAAACATGTCCTACTTTATGGCACCATGAGCATCTGAAAAGGGTCATTTTAGTAATGTAGGGTTTTCACATCCTTCCTTTTCTCCAGCTAAACTCTAATTTTTTTGTAAGATCTAGATGCATACTTTTCTCCCTCTCTGAACTTTGCTCAAGAATTTTGACATTTTGATCATCTCCCCCTATGTTCATGCTTCCTTTGTTAATGATCTTCATCATGCTTATTCTTCTTGTACACTTTACATTTTCCTAGCTTATACCTACCATTACAAACTGCTCTATACACAATCCAGTCTTTTTTTTGTCCTATGATGGTCACTTTTAGAAAATGTCACAGTGCATTTGAAAATGAGAAGCTTCCCTATTGCGAAGTGAACAAGGTCTGTTTCAAACAGTCCTTAAGCTCTCAACTCATTTCCAATCTAGAGAGGTACTCTTCATAACAATTTTATTTTAACATTATTTCTTCAAGATTTCAACAAGCTTTGCTAGACTTCCCAACACACTCATAAATATGCTCAACTAGTATGTTTATACTCAATACCCCATTAGGTCTTCTAAGTTGCCTTACATGTTCTGTCATCTTTAAACACTTTTACTCTCTCAAGTATTCATATGATTACTAGGATTTTCCCTCATAAACATATAGTATATGCTTCACCTTGTAGTAGACACAAATATTCATGAGTTGTTAGGAATTGCTAAAGGATTTCTTCCCAAGTTTCATCATAATTCCTCTTTAATTCCTCTTTACTTAGAAGATATTACCATCTTTCAAGCAGTTTGTTAATGTTTTAGAGTGAGACGCACCACGGGGGCTTCACTTGTTGACCAATATACTATCACGTTAGTTCATATTGTGGGTTTTAAAATTATCAAAAATTGAACCAATATATTGTAGGTATTGGGGGATGAGGGGTTTAAGGTGGGGCTGGGTAGGGTGGTTTATAAGGATTGAGCTATAAAAAGGGGTGGGGAGGAGGTTTTAAGTATTGGGAGAGGATTTCAACAAAAAGAGTTTGGGTCAATATCTCTCGAAATTAAGGGTATTCTTTAATATCCCACGATCGCACGTGCTATGTGAGAGGTTCACTAAGTGAAGTCCCCGTGAGACGCACTTGGGTTGGAGAAGTCTTTTGTGGAAGGAGGTGCACCAGTAGTGACTAAATACCATTCCTCTTCCATCTAAGAGAAAGAGCTGAAGTCATTTTTTTCTGTGGGGAAAATAACACGTTCTGGTTTTGGGAAATTTGTGGTAGAGGAGAACGCATCCCCAGGCATAGATATCCACTCTTGTTCACTACTATCTACATAAGAAATTAATTCCATCACTCTCTATTCCCAGGACGTTGCCATGAGAGTTTGTATTTGTCAAAATCGCTGCTAGAGGAACACGATAATGCATTGTTGATATAATCTTCAGAAGGGACATAATTTATCTTCTCTGCTGCCCTAATTGGGCATTTTTGTGAAATTGGAAAAATTGATCTTCTGTAAAATGTGGTTTAACCCTGTTGGGGTTTGTGGAAATTTTTGAAGAATTTCAGTCATCTCATTTATGAGATAAATCAGTAATACTTTTAGGGTTTTTTTTCTTTAAAGGTTTCCTGTGAAAAATTCTTGTATCCAATGTGTTGATGTGATTGATGTTGTTTGCTAAACTTATCATTTGTTTATGTTAGTCTGGAAATTTTAAAAGTATCATGTTAATGCTAAAAACTTAACAAGGAAATCATGGTCGGCCAAAGGGATGGGAGTGACTAAGAGGTGATGAACATAGATAGAATCTCCTACGCACATACTAATTGTGATCAATCAATGCACAATATCATTTGAAAAAAAAAAGACAGCAGATAAATCATGACAAAATCCTACCTAGCTTGTCAGTTCCTTCAAAAACCTGTTGCAAACTTCACGGATGGCCACCAAAACAACAATATGGGTTGAAACATGTCAGTTTTTTGATGGATTCTCATACAATTTCTTAAAAACCTACATCCACAAATTTATAAATCTGATTGATGTAGTGGTTTCTAAAATAAATGCCTAACCTTTGGGGCTATTTCCAAAGCTGCCTCATCTCTACTTATACATTGCAAAATAATGTCAGGAATCTCTGAGACAAGTCCCTCGAAAAAAACCATTTTTGTTAAATAACATTTCTCAATTGAACATTGAAATTAATTGATATTATGAAAATTTGACTACAATAATAAGAAATATGATTTCCATGGAAGAAGACATACCTGAATTTCATGATCATTAGCACCCTTTTACATTGCAGCCTCCAACTGCAAAGCATTAACCATTTGCTGAGGGAAAGAACATGACAAAAAAAACTTTCTAAAAGGAAAAAAATATACTTAAATTACAATTCCAATGGTGATGGTAAACTCCATCCATGGTAGACACATTTTCAACTGAAACCCTACCACACAAGGACGCTAATATGACCTTTAGTCATCTGTTTATAACAAACTTTAATCACCTTTCATCATTGAGAAACAAGGACAACCCACAAAGAAAATGAGGTAACAAAATTCGAGTAGAATCATACAGAGCAGAGGTGACGGCTATGTGCATCAAGACCACAATTATTGTAATTGATAACCGAAACTAGTTAACCTAAATGCTTTATTTTTCACTCTTTTACCTACTACAAAAAAGGTATTTTGCATTTGTTCAAATGTTTTTGTACAAGGCATTCATTTCACATTTAAAAAAGACTGCTGCATTTATCAACCTATGTGCAGCCCTTCCTTGAGGCCATACAAAAATTAACCAACACAAGCATTGTCTCTATTGGATCCCCTAGTTTAAAGTAAATCTTTATTTATGACATTGAACCGTAACTTTTCCTTGACATAGTGAGGTTCAAGAGATATATTTTGTTGATGCTATTTAATATGAATATTGATTTCCATTTACTTGTGCTCTCTAGAATATCAGCTATCTTTGTTACTTTATCAGTGGTTACTAATGCTTGGTATGTACAATTGGAGCAGGCATATGAAAAAGGCTTGATGATTGTTGTAATTCCATTTACTTCAAAGGTATGTTAGGTTTGTTCATTATTCGTTTAGTCTTATTTGAGAATTTTAAAGGAAGTGTAATTCAATTTCTATTTTGCATATTTTAGAACCCTTTCAATCAAGTCTTGCTTCTCTACCTCCCAATCCTTGGACAATGGGCATCCTTAGTTTACTAGTTGAGATCTATGCATTGCCAAATTTGAAGATGAATTTTCGATTTGATATTGAGGTACACAAGTCCCTTGATATTTGAAAATATTTTGGATAAGGTTTGAATAAGATTTGCTTATGCAGTTTATTTTTTAGGTGTTATTTAAAAATCTAGGTGTAGATAGAAAAGATGTGAAGCCTACCCAACTTCTCAAGGGTCGAGCTAGAGAGGTTGAAGGGAATCCTGATTTTTCCAATAAAGATTTAGGAACTGCTCAACAGCAAGTTGTAACTAAGCATACCACTGGATCAATAGCTCCAATTAGCCAGGTGGAATTGCAGCCTGAAGTGTCTACTTCTCGAGCTAGTACTCCTCATCCACCTGTTTTATATCAGGTTTGTTAAAGATTGTTTATTGTCTTCATTTTTCTTGATTTTGGTTATATATTCATCATCCTTGGAGATGGTCAATTGGTTGTGTTTCAGTTTACTAGTGCTATGCATATTTCATCAAGTACAGTAGGAGAGGAAGAAAAAGTTAGCACATTGGCCATGCCTGAGCATGTTCTAGCTGGTTTCAGATTGCAGCATGCTACTACAGCTCAACCTCGATATTATATTAGCCAGGTTGGGTCCAGCAATCAACGCTCTTTTGTGGATACAGTTATTTTGAATCTAGATCAAGTTGGAATTTATTTTGATCTTTTGACTAGATGGAACTTTTTCTGTTGGTTTTTCAGATTTCCATGTCATCCCTAACATTGGTTCCTATGTTGTTGTCAATCCAAAGCTTATTGCTCTTGGCCAACAATTACCATTCCAAAGGTACAAAAACAAATGTTTCTTATTTAGTCATTCCATGATTTCTCGGTGCTCCTTGTAGAGTAAAAAATTGAAGTAGGATCATTGACATATCTGTCGTCCAAGAAATTTTTCAGACAGTAGTAACCTATATCAAGAATTGTTGTTCCAGAATTGTTCATATGGGCATGGACAGAGCCATTCGAGAGATCATCTCTCCTATTGTAGAACGTAGTGTAACCATTGCATGCATGACAACTCATGAGCTAGTAAAAAAGGTAATTTCTAGCTTTTCTCCCACATATTTTATTTGACTTGCACATATTTCATTCTAGGTTTTGCTTACACAGTTTCAGAACTGGAAAGAGTTTACATGGTTACACATTTGGAATGAGATTTTGTGCATCTATTGTAATTTTTCAAATGTAGGACTATGTTATGGAGTCTGAAGAAATTCATATACATCATTCTTCCAATTTAATGGTAGCAATCCTTGCTGGGAGTTTGCAAGATGTAAATTGCAAGGTAATTTTCACATTCAACATCTGTTAGGAAATGCTAATTTATTTTAAATAGTTTTAGTTCAATTTGACACTTTGGTTTATCTACTCCACTAACTTGGTTAACTTGGTTTAATTTTGTGTTTTGATTATCACTTGATGACTGTTGGTGTGTAGGAACCTCTTCGTGTTGCAATGGTCACTCAATTGAAATCTTTGCTCCAAGCCTTTAGTGTTATTGGTGATGTTCTTGATCAAACAATGTCAGTTATAACAAATGACAATCTAGATCTGTGGTGTGCAGTGATAGAGCAAGATGCAACAGAAAAATTATGATGTTCTTTTGCCTATCATAATACTCATTTAAACCTTGTGTTAACTTAATAATATTTGTCTTGTTCTAAATGATCAGAGATATCATTGGTTTACTAACTTTTATTGCATGTTAGATATAGCCGACAGAATAACCTGTTATTTAATTGATGTCTAGTATATTCTCTTTGATGTATGGCTCTATTTATCATGTCAGGCACTACATGACCTTGATGAAGTAATTGGACATCCTCTTGTTGTTCATAGAAAACAAAGGGAAACAATGGGTGCTGTGTATTTTGATGCTTCTGTGTAATCTCAAGGAAACCTAGCTCACCTTCCAGAGGCACTTAAGCCAAAGCCCGGTCAACTGTCTCCAGCACAGCAGTGTGTTTATGAGGCATTTGTGTTTATTGACCTTGTATGTGTGAACATTCGTAGTGCAATCACACATGCCACCTAATAATTTGATTTTACTGACTACTTCATGTCAATGGTATTATAGGATTTTTCCAGTCTTCTGTGGCAGAACCAATCTACTCAGAATATTACTGTTCCATGCACCAGCTGTTACATCAAGCTCTAGTGCTGCTTCAGTTGGTTCTGGTTTCCCTCGTGTTGTTTATGGTTCTAGTTCAGCATCATAATTGTATTGCAGATGACAGTTGTTAGGGCATGGGTTGTTGGAAGGCTCAGGGACCAACCAGACAGTTCAGAAAGTTTCCCTTCCATTGTATGTTCCCTTCTTATTGAGGGTATCTCCCAGAAACCATGGGGAGTGTCTTTAAACCTAGGGTAAAACATTAGAATCTTTTCAAGTACATGATTATGAATAGAAACTTGGAAATAAATGTCCAATCGCTCAATTCAAGTGTTTTGTATAGAAAAAGGAAAAGCAATTAGAGGACAAGATATTAAAAACTCAACGTTGATTGTTTTTTATTGGATTGTGAACAACAACCAACTCTTCTAGAAATGTTTGTTAAATCTACAGGAGATTTCCATTGACACCATTTTTTTTGTTTATACTTTAAATTCTTTGGTAGTTTGAAGATTCTAGAAACAACCTTAAGGATTTCACCTCCAAGCATTGTCTTCCATAACTCTAAGATCCCATGTCCAAGGGGTATCTATCATAGTTATTAAAGATGGCTAGTGCCAATTCAGACCAGTTTTAAGATAATTCTAGTCAGATTTTACCTTTGAACCAATTTAGAACAAGTGCTTGACCTTGTTATCATCTTGGTGATATAGTTGATGGTTTAATACATTACAGGATGGACTCTTCAAAAGTTCATCAATCTTGGTTTGGAGCTAGCAAGAAGGTGAGATTGTCCTTCATATCTCCAACTCCTATGAAGATTGAAGAGGGTTGCTGCTTGAGGAAGTGCTTGAATCCATAGGCCCACATATTTAAGGCACTTGGTCTCTTCTCCATTATTTTTCCATTACTCATTTCTATTTCCTCACTTATTTTTCTACTTGCACATTTACTATTGTAGCAGGCCTCAAAAAGGTTGGTCTACTTCTTCTTGGGAGAGAGCTTCATAATACTTTCTTGGTTGTACTTAACTACAAGATCTAATCGTAAGGAAAATATAAACACACTAAAACACCTAAGAATATAACACACTAAACCCCAAACTCAAATTTCTATGGTTGTGCAATCTTGTCTCTTTGGTTTAGTTATATGGTGAACGTATTTTTAGCTTATGAATGCATTTTTATGGTTCATTATGTTAGAAATAGCTTTCTTCCTTGTTTATTACAGCATTGAATTTGTTATTGGTAGTAAGCTCTCAAGTGTTATTTCATTGTGCTTACATACTAGCATTGTGTGTTGACTAGTTGGGTAAGTTGTGGATCAATTTGGATTATTTCATTGCAAGTTCACTAGCTTATTTAATGCATGTTTACTATTGCTATTTATCATTTTAATTCACATAAAACTTAAGGCCCACTCTTTGAAGAGAAGATTCTAATCCTTAACCTTTAGCAAAGGCCTCCTTTGTTCAAGACCAAAACTTGCTTCTCTTTAAAAGAGAAAGGGGTTTTTAATTAAGAAAGTCCTCAAGGAGTTGGCACTTACATTTCAAGGAGGTGCTAGATTAGATTTTCCTATTTTGCAGATGGTTATTGTTGTTAGCTATTGAAGATTATAAATAATTTGCTTCATTGTTTTCCTACTTTACAGTTCATTTTTTTTCTATTGAAATTATTTTATTGGATTTTGCAGGAGTGAACTTAACTAAGTGGGCCATTGAGGATGAAGAGCCTGTTGCCGAGGTTTTTCTATTGAGTATAAAGAGCCTAGTGCGGATTTCAAGCTGCTAAGTATGGGTTAATTGAAGTTCCTGCAGGATCTAAGTATGGCTTAGTAGCCAAGTACAAGTAGGATGGTTTAGCCATTGTAATATTTTAAAAAGTAATCGATGTACTAGATGATTTTCATGTAAAGTTATATGGAGATAGTTTTTGAGAAAAATCATATTTATTGTAATACTTGACATTTTATATAATACAATTTCTGTGGTTTAAAACTTATATGGTTGTACTTTATATTATTTATAAGTGTTGTAATTAACTAATTAATGTGACATTGCATAATTTACATGTGTATTAGATGATGATAAATAATGTATCATTATTTTTTTAATTTAAAAATAATATCATATTAAAAATTTATATTGATTAATAATGGACACCATTAAAATTACTAGAATATAATAACCACATATAAAACAACTAAAAATGACTAAATTAGTGACCAATAAATGAGACTAATGACCAAATTTTGCATTTAAAATGACCAAAAATTGAGATATATGTGACCAAACAATGAGATATAAATGACCAAAATTCGCATATCAATGACCAAAAAGCCGTTTGGTGGATAATTTACGGTCTTTTATTACGGGACCAAATTTGGTCATATTCTAGTTTGTCATGTGTTCATTAATTTGGTCATAAATGTGGTCATATATTTGGTCATTGATTCAAATATATGACCAAATTAATGACCAACTAACAAGCTATAAATGACCAAAATAAAAATGACCAATTTTGGTTGCGTAATAAAAGACCGTAAATTAACCACCAGCGATTGCCAAACCAAAAGTGGTCATTGATATGCGGATTTTGGTCATTTGTTTGGTCACTAATCTCTCATTTCCACTAGTGCAATGAGGATTTTCAACACTCCTCCGGTTGGACTCGAATCCATTGATGCGGGCACCGATTTTGATTAGCATGACATGCCGGATCATGATGAGACGGAGCCTAGGACTCCACATGACTCCGAAGATGAACCTACTGTAGATGACCAGGAAACTTTTCCTGGAGCAGCACAAGTTAAAAGCACTGGATCACTAGATCTCGCCTTTCTGGTGGATGATGCTTGTGTTCCAATCAAGATTCAAAATATTGCAGGTATTTATTAATTAATTTATTCATTTTAATCATGAAATTGAAATGGACATATGCTAAAATTATTATAAATTAATGGATTACACGTATCTACAAGAAACAATGTTTTCTATAGGAATTTGAATGACAAAGCATTGGAGTTGTTTGGCCCCACCATTCGCACACGGTGGAATAGCCAATGTAGCGCAAAGAGAGATGTATTGATAGAACACATGGTAAACTTGTTCGGCAATACATTCAACAAGAAAGTGGTTGCAAAGTTAGGCAACGAGAATTTAAAATATACCAGGGCCCAATATAGGGATAAATTGCAACTTAACCTCAAGCATGAGAACCCTCCCATGGTTCTGGAGAAAGAGTGGAAATAAATCATAGAGGATGCAAAGGAGAACTTGCTAAAAAGACAAGGAAGACAACGGTCACAGCCTGGAAAATCAAGGTACAACACATATCATCTTTTTAGTGAAATATGCTCATTTATTTTTTTATTTTTTGTTTTAAGCAAGAATTCTGATATCTAACGTTTTTCAAAATTTTCATATATAGGCTACCAGACACCTCCAAAGCAACCAAGGCTAGAGTGGAGAAGCACGGGCAACATAGACTGGGCCAGGGTGGCTATAGAAAACTAAGAGCATGAATCATAAGAATTAAAAGATTAACTGTGGGGAATATTTATTTCAAAGTAGCGAACAAATATCTGTTTTTTATAGAGGGAATTTTATATGTGTTATGCATTACAGGGAAATATGTTCCAAGATGCTGCCACCGAGGAAGACATAAAGCTTGGTTTCAAGTATGGTTTTAAAAGTGTCATTGAACATCAAAAAAGCTTGCGGAAGACTCCAATCTCCCCAATGACGCAGATGCAGGTAAATAAAATGAATAAGGACATCATTGCAGTATACTATTAAAGTCTATTCAGTTTTTATTATATCACCCATAACTAAATAATTATGTTTTCTTTTAAGCAACAGTGCAACCACAGCACTAAATCCAGCGGTACTCTGCACATACCAGCTAATGTTGGGGTGTGCATGTCCCATGATAGTGGGGAGCAGAGTGGCCATTCTGGTATGTATGCTTTGTAAATAGAAATATCTACTGTGGCCATTCTAGTATGTGTGCTTTGATGTATACTTTTAAATTTTCTTCTTTCGATCGAAGACCGTGAAGCTCAGGAGGGTGAACCGTAAAAGGAATTAGCAAGTAGAGAAACAATTAACACACCAGCTATCACAGCAACACAGATAGGTAAAGAGCAATATTTTTATTTTAATCAAAATGATGAACTATTAATTTCAATAATATTTCAACATATTGATATGCCCATTTTTTCGTTGTTGCAGTTCACACCCTAGTCAACGACGTTCACAAAGTATGATACATGAGGGAATGGAAACATAAACACTAGCAGGACATGCTTTGTAGATAATCCACCAAATGATGATGATAATAACCCAATTATTGTCAGTTATTTCAATGCAAAAAAACAAAAATCAAATAAAAAGTAGATGTATAAATTCATGACTTTTATTTGGATGTATATCGATGTTATTAGTCTAAAACAATGTTTATATGAATTACCTCATTATGCTTCAATGTTTTTATGTTTATATGTTTTGATGACTAGCCTAGTTGTGCATGAATGTTTAAATGCTTTCTATGTAAACAACATCATTTATTGGGTATGAGGAATTTAGAGCGATGTGAGGGGGGGAGGGGCCATATGAGCTTCCACCTTCACATGGTTGTCCCTGTTCAGTAGGGAATATAAAACTGTTCTCGAAAAAGAGAGGAGCTCAATAAGGTATAAATACTCTTTTATTACTATGTATTAAAGATGGTTGTAAATTTTTCAATGCATGTCAATTTCTTAAAAAATTGTTAATAAATCTAGCATTTCACGGTTCATTGATTTCTACAGGACTTTGTAGTAGGATTTAAATGACTGTTTATTTGCTTATATATTATTTACTCATATAAAAATTCTGTCTTGATGATTTATGCAGGTTTTGGTGATGGAAATGCATCTCGTTGACAACTCTTATCAAGTTGTATGGGTGAATGGATATGGCGAAAGGACAATGATAAGGTAAGGGTTTTGACGTGTTCTTTATCCTTAATGTGTTTGTATTTATCCTTAAATTCTATTTCATTCTATTAAGATACAAGAGATACAACCAATAGTAAATAACTACTTTTAGACTATCATCCAAACTAGGAGACAACCTTCTAAATAAAACACAAATGCTTCTTAGTAACGTAGAAAAATAGAAGAAAAATCACGTAGAAGAAATTAGGCTTTTTTTGGCCCTTCTTCCTATAATTTTGGCATGATGAAACCCTAGGTTAAGAAATTTTAAGTTTTCAAACCCTAATTGTTCATCTATATTTCAAAACTAAATTTTCTGATTTGTATACTTGTAAATATTATTCTTAGCTTATTTTTGTTTCTCTTAGGTTTTAGACTTAATTTTTATGTGATTTTGTAACTTTTATTTTATCAAAAAAGAAATCCCTAAAAAAAGAATTTCTATGTAAAACCCTAAAAATGCAAACTTGTTGCTCCCACAATCCGCGCCCTCTCCTTTATCAAACACAGGTTTGCAATATGTATTGCAAACCTCGTATGCCCTAGCTGCCTTCTCTGCACACTCAAAACAGAAAACAAGTTAGTATTTCAAACTATTTAGATGGTGGTGTATTTTGTAAAAATATATCTTATTGATTTGATTAGTTTTCTGCCCTATTCGCATTAGTTTTCTGGGTAAATGTAAGTCTAATTTTTTACTGAGATCTGGAACCTTACATCCCTGAATGCACAATGATATAATTCTGACTTTATTTTACTGAGTATTGTTTTGGATTTTCTTAGTACTAATTATTGCTATTGAGAGCTGGGTGATGGTAAGGGACTTGATGATTTTATATTTCAGAGATTACATACAGGATTGAGTGAACGATAATAACATTATGGCTAGCTTGGCACTATATTTTCATTAAGTTAGTATTTTATATCTATGCTATCATGATACACAGATCTGGAAATCATATGCTAAATGGCACTTTAAATTATTAACACTAGTTATTGTTGCACTATTTTACACGTTCTGATTACTATGATGATAAAATTTCAGTTGTTGCATGGCACATATGTGGACCATAAATTCATATGTCTAGATCTTCAAAGGTAGCAGATAAAGTGATTTTATTACATGACGAGTGTCTCCAAGGAAATTATGATATGGTTTCTAAACTACAAATTGCATTCTCAACTATGCAACCTACTTCTCAGTGCCAAAAGGTAATTTATGATGAGTTTTTTGCTACATGAGATTAATCCTAGTAATAGAATAAAAATAATTTGTCAATTTTTTGTTGACTAACATGTCTCTTTCTCATCATGTGCTTAGGGGACTGTTTTTATCTTATGGGCATATTTGATACTAACTTGACCAATTTTGGCCATGCTTGAGGTGGTTGCATAAGAAGGATAAACTTTTCATATTCACCTCTTCCAATAATGAGCAACATCAAAACAACTTACCACCAGTTGGCACTACAAAGATCCTACACAGATTTTCCAGGTGAACAACTACTCTTTTTCCCTAAGGGTTGACTTTTTTTTATTATTTATTTATTTTTCAATAAAGATGAATTCAATTCACCGTATGTTTTTTTTAGCATGATGAATTATAACTAGTAGCTCTTGCCACGTAGTAGAGAAAGTGATGATCTTTTATGAGGAGTGTCTCAAAGGAAATTATGATATGATTTCTAAACTACAAATTGCATGCTCAACTGTGCAACCTGCTTCTGATCAATGCCAAAAGGTGATATATGATGAATTTTTTGTTATATGAGATCATTCATAGTAAAATAATAGAAATAAGTTGTCAATTTTTTGTTGATTAATATGTCTCTTTCCTATCATGTACTCAAGGGACTTTTTTTTTCTTTCGAGCATATTTGGTACTAACTTTGAATGATTTTGGCCATGCTTGAGGTGGTTGCATAAGAAGGATCAGTTTTTCATTTTCATCTCTTCTAAAAATTGCAGGATTGACCTTCTTTGGCTTCATTTACACCTACAGGTTTCCTCAGTATTCAAATCCCAGGCTCCCTTTATCTTGAGAGCATGGGCTTCCTTTAATTTTGACTTGTGGGCTTCTTTAAGCTTCTGCGGGTATCTACAGGCCTCTGCAGGATTCTTCCAATCTTCATGGGCATCCTTCCAAGCCCTTGTGGGCTCTTTAAGCCCTAGTTGGATTAACCTGATTTCGGATCACAATAAGTTGATCTGAGCCCAGTGGTGCCTACATCTTTTATCGATGTTGTTTTTATAGATGTACCCCCCTACCTTATCATAGAAATCAGCTCTCACTGGTGCCTATAATATCATTTAATTAATGTTTATACAATCCTTGTGGTGGTTACAACATATTTTATCGATGGAATTTTTATAGATGTACCCTCCTACCTTGTCATAGAATCCTCTCTAAGAGGTGCCACTTTAGCCTCTAATTATGTATTTTAGCCAATTATTATGAATTTGTGCATCCTAATCGAAAAACATCTTTTGAGGTAGTAATTAGGGTGCTTAGAGCCAATTTGGGTACTTTTGGGCTCTTTTTAAATCATTATGCCTTATTTTTTAGAGGCAGCTAACACTTTTTGACCTCCCCCCTGAACTTCCCATTAATTTTTTTTCCTTTTACTTCAATATGTTTTTTCCCATATCTTACTTTCCTAATATATTTCTTTTCTATAAATAACCTTTCCTATGTTATATTTTATCCATTTCTTTGTCTTTAAAATATAGTATGTATTTGTTCACAAGCACTTATTGAAGATCCAAAACCGTGGAAAGGAAGGTGCCTTTCCATGGCTTTTTAATTTTTTTTTTAAACCTCCAAGTTTCGTCTCAATATCGACCAACTTTCATCACGAGTACTGCAAAACTGTTGAAACCTGGGGTGGCTTTCTAGGAATACTGTCGCTATAGAGACGAATTTTCGTGGAACAATTACCGTTCAACTTGTAGATTTTGTCGAAAGTGTTTGGTTTTCCATGGTTTTGCGTGGAAACAGAATTTTTTCTAACAGCTTTTGGCCATATTTTCGTCATTATAGGGACGACAAGTTGGTCTATAGAGTGACAAACATGTGGAATAAATTTATGTTCAAATTCCAAAATTCGTCGATCAAGAGACAAACTTTCATCGAATGTGCTCCACGGTTTTGCGTGGAAACAAAAAATTGCCTGGAAGTTTTTGGCCATATGTTCGTCATTATAGGGACAACAAATTTATTGATAGAGCAAAAAAGGCGTGGAATAATTTTATGTTTGAATTCTAGAATTTGTCGATAGAGAGACACCTATTCGTCAAATGTGTTCCACAGTTTAGCGTGGAAACTAGATTTTGTCTAGCATTTTTTGGCCATATTTTCGTCATTATAGGGATGAAAACTATGTCGATAGAGCAATGAAACATAGAAAATGAATTCTAAAGAATCAATTTCAATGCCACCATATAGAAGACACATGGTGGCCAGTTTTCATCTCTATATAGACAGCTTATAAATTTCATCGATATAGCCATGCAATAAGCACCACGAAACGTCACGACCATTATTGTCACAAGTGAGACAACAAAACGTGGAAATAGCAACGAAAAACCATCACAATTTTACTCAAATGTATTAGTGTACAATAATTTGTTTTGAGAAAACAAAATCTATGCTTGACTTTTGTAACAGCGCATTGGTGCTTCTCTTTGGATAAGGCGCACTAGTGTCATTACTCCTTGTTGGTGAAGGTACATCGGTGGTAGTGTCCGTATTTGGTTAAGGTGCACATGTGCTCTTTTTAATTAGTGGGTGCATCGATCCTCCATAACCCATATGCACCAATATTATTTTGTAAAAAAAAATTGGTGATCCACTTCATAAATTGTACATCGTTGCTCCTCATATGTTAAGGTGCACAAAAGTTGATGCTCATCTTTGGTGAAGGCGCACCGGTGCCGGTGCTCTTCTTTGGTGAAGGTGTACTGATACATATTTGGTAGAAGAACATTAGTGCATCTTGGGTAGAAGTGGACCATTGCATATTTGGTAGAAGCGCATCGGTCCTTCATATATACAACAACACCAAACAATAAGTCTTTTTTTCAAGTTATGAAAAAAGGGGGAATTTTCAAACATTTTAAAGAAGTGGGAAGACTGTCTTCAAAAGAGGAAAAATTAGGTTTTTTTTATTTCTTCATTTTATACGATTCTACCAGAAATAAGAAGAAGAGAAAAGGAATATAAAGAGTATTGTATCCAAGCAACCGATGTTTACCTTTTCATTGTTTCATTTCTTCATGTTATCTATTTTATTTATACTATTTTGCATTTCTCACTATTGCTCCTAATTTCTTATTTGGTTTTGTTGTTTGTTTTGGTTGGTTTCAGGGTTTTTACTCTATTTTGTAGGTTAATGGTGGATTTATTTTAGGGTTAACATCAAAATGTATGGGTTTTCCCTGCTTATTGAAAGAAGCAGGGTTTTTTTTAACTTTCGAAAGAGGCACGAAAAAACATATTAAAAAGAGAGGAAAAATAGTTTTTCTTTCATTTCTTCATTTCACATGGTTCTATGAGATAGAAGAGGAAGAGGAGTCTTGTTTCAGGAAATAAACCATTTTTCCTCTTCATTATTTTATTTCTTCCCGTTATCTATTTTATTTATATTATTTTTTCTTTCTCACTATTGTTCCAAAAAAAATTATTTGGTTTTAATGTTTGTTTTGTTGATTTTAGGGTTTTTCCTCTATTTTGTAGGTTAATGGTGAATTCATTTTAGAACTTTTCTTCAAAGTATATGGATAGAAAATGAGGGGTAAGTTTGGAAAAGAAAATGATACTTTTTCATCCAACATGGGTGCATATCCACAGGGTTTTCACCTCCTCTTATTTGCAAGTTAACAAGGTCTTTGTACCTGCAGAAAACTATTTTATGTTGACGATAATCTATCTTCTATTCACGATGCTTCTCTTTGGTGGAAGTATACCGATGCATCTTTGGCAAAAGCACATCGATGCATATTTGGAAGAAGCACACCGATGCATCTTTGGCAGAAGCGCATCGAAGCATCTCTTTGGTTAAAGCGAATCGGTGCATATCTTTAGTGAAGGCACAGTAGTGTTCATTTTTTGTATAACTGCACCAACAATCCTATTTTAAAGTGTGGGAACACTAGTTCTCTTCTTTGGTCTAAGAGAATCGATTCTCCGTGCTTGGCATATTATCTCTAATGGATGAGTGATTTTGTAGAATTGTTATTAAACACTTTTTATGTAATAATTGAGTGGTTTTATAATTACAAGAGATCCACTCATTAAGTGGTAAATGGAGTGGTTTGATACTCACCATGGTTTTGTATCGATGGTTTCATCACCAATACTATAAATTGTAATGCTCAACATTTCAATATTAATTATTAAACATTTTTGTAATATTATTTTTATTTTTGTTGATAATGTCTTATTCCATATGTTTTTAACTGTATTTTTTTGTTCAAACAATCAAAATTATATTTTTTGTTTAATATTCGGCAACTATTTCATTTTAACAGAATATTATGCAATGTTGAAGCTAAATGTCGTAGAAGTTGGAGCTGTCAGAGCGACAGTCCATGGGAAAAGAAGCAACCATATGACCAATATACATTTATATGCCCAGTAGATCATGACTTAACGAAGCCTTAGACATCATCTCATAGGGTCATACAAGCCTTAGTTGCGGTTATGCCTCCCTCCTTGAAAGAGATTCATTAATAAACAACAGTAAGACCTAATACTTGGAATATTCAAAATCAAAGTTATTATATCACTATATTTTAATAATCTTGTATTTGTTAAATCACCTCCCTTTATTTGCATGCTTACAAGGTTTGTATACACGACATATTGTTTTTTCTCATCAATGCTCTTGTATTGTATGGGTACAATGATGCTCATTGATGGTTAAGGTGCACTAGTTCTCATCTTTCTTATAAGTGCATCGGTGCTTCTTTACTATAGGCACACCAGTGCTCTAGGACATTAAATTGTAATGCTTAACATTTCAATATTAATTATTATACATTTTTATAATATTATTTTTAATTTTATTGATAATATCTTATTTCATATGCTCTTAACTATAAAATTATATTTCAAACAATCAAAATTATAATTTTTGTTTAATACTAGGCAATCATTTCATTTTTTAAATTGTAAATAAGAGATTCATTGATAAACAAGCATATGAACACAATTATTATATCACTGCATTTTAATAAATTATCATGTATTTATTAAATCACCTCCCTTTATTTGCATGTTCACAAGGTTTTTGTACACAACAAAATGTTTTTGCCATAATTGCTTATGTTTGGTATGGGCACATCAATGCTCACCATTGGCTAATGTGCATTGATCCTCATCTTTGGTAAAATTTTATCAATGCTTCTTTACTATAGGTGCATTGGTGCTCCATTACCAATGTGCACCAATGTGTTTTTGGAAAAAAAACATCGGTGCTCCTCTTTGGTGAAGGTGCATCAATGCATATTTGGTATAAGCACATAGGTGCTTCTTTTGTATAAATGCCTCGATGAATCTTTAGCATAAGTGCACCATTACATCATTAAAAGAAGCGTATAGATGCATCTCTTGTAGAAGCGCACCTATGCATCTTTGACAGAAGCGCACTGGTGCATCTTTGTCAAAATCACACCAGTTCATCTTTGGTAGAATCGCACCTGTGAAAAAAAAACTCCATTAAAGCCTCTCGCCACTGTTATTTTTTAGTTATAATAAATTTATGTAAAATCCTCTACTAAAACATCTAGTACTATTAGCAAAGGTTGTAGCGGAGATTTTTTCGAAAATGTTGATTAATCTTTTAACACTCAAAACCTCTAGTACAACCTCCTCCTCAAGTCCTTTTCCTTATAATGCTATTACTATAGCTGCAGGATTGAATAGTACTACAGAATTGTGTTGTAGAATTAATGATTGTTATTGCAAAATTAAGTTGATTGTGTGGTAGCGATTAATCTTACTATAGTGAAGCTTGAAACTATTGCAGAAATTGTTGGATGACTTTATGGATGCTAATTGGCAATATTGTACTTTCATAAAAGGCTTGGGAGTTATTGTACATATTGTACAGATACTATTGCAAGTTGTTGTTGGCATTGTGAAGAGAACTACATATTTGAAACTAGCAAAGTTGTAGTTGTTCCAAAAGGAGAATCCAAATAAGTAGATCATCATCTCAGGTATAACATATTCTTCAATTCAACCATCATATATGTAACTTGCAACTGTGTTTGTTTAAAATTTCTTGGGTATTTTTGGTACTTTCTTATGTTTTGTAAGTCTCAAATTGAAGAAAAAAGTTGAATTGTGTATTGTATACGGGTGAATTTTGACTGAAACTGGCATCCTCCACCTTTTAAGGTTTGAATATGCTAAGTTTTATTTGTAAAGGGTGGAGTTTTAAGAAGCCCTGTGTATTTTACTTTACCCAGACTTCTCCTCTTGCACCTAACAAGGGGGAACATTATGTCAGGATTCAAGTTTTGAAGTCTTCTTCTGATAACTAGCAGTCATAACCTTCTTCAAGTGTGTCAGAGAAAGAAATCCTAAGCCACAGTCAATTTGAGTGATATAGACACGATGACAAAAGAGAACCATTTACAAGGTCCTCATGTGCTTTATGTCTAGTTGTGACACCTTGAGACTCTCCTCTCCTCAAATTGTTCTTGACACAAGGGTAAATGAAGACTGTTAGTAACAAGCGAGTGAGATCAATCGAGCCGGAATAAGTGAGCCTATGAAAATATATGTTCAACCGAGATCCTAAGTTGGTGGTCATCCTTAAACCATCTGTATCAATAACACATTCATTTAGAAGAATCCAGTGCAAGCTTCTAGCTAACTTACTTGGAAAATGATTGTCAAGATGGAAATGTTCAGTAAGTTGTAGTTGTTCACTTCCTATTTCATCTCTCTAGATGGTTCGAGGTCAACCTAAAACCCCCAATTCAATACAAGACTTCAACCTTTTGTTTCTTCTTCTAGAGAACCTCTGAGCCTTCGTTCTAAGTTCCAGACATTTAACCTCTGAGCGTCTATGCCAAGTTTGAGAGTTGGTGGTCATCCTTAAACCACCCTCATCGTAGAATATTTCAGTGTCTACTAGCCATTTTGGTTGGTGGTCATCCAAAACCACCCCTTTAGAGAGCTCTTGTATTTTAGTAGAATATAGTGTAAGATTCTACTAACATGCTTGGCATAGTGGTTTGTTAACCTTTTTAATTAGGTTTTTTTCTTTTTCTTGGACTCANATTATTATTATTATTATTATTATTATTATTATTATTATATTCATGAGAAAAGGAAATGACGATTCATATGAGAGACCAAGAGTCACCCAAGAGTCCAAGATACCTCTTGGAATATGAAACAAAGGGTCACTTCTCATTGTATATAAGTACATTAATGAATGAGAAGAAAATGTTATTTCACGACTATATTTCTATTTTTGTCTGCTTATTATACTTTCCTCTATTGAATTTGTGTCTGCCAATATTTGTTCTTCCCTAATGGGATCCTTACAAATAACATGAACTACCTTGGTAAATTTATCCACTACAACCATAATATAAACATGTTTTCTCATAGTCTTAACAATTTAGTAATAAAATCCATTGTTATTACCTTCCATTTTGATTCCATAAGAGATAATGGTTGCTACGAACTTCGTAGGTGTTGGTGGTCATCATTAACTTATTGACATTTCATGCATTTAACAATGTATTCAACAAATTTGTCTTCATCCTAGGACAAAATTATTTCTTTATTGCTATAAAAACTATTTTCGAGTAGAATAGATTCATTCTCAACTCTAAAGAGTTCAGAACATACATTCTATTTTTGTAAATAAGAATTCTATCATTACTTTTTGATAGCCTTCATATCTCTTTTATAATTTCTCTCACCACAATCCATATTTCATCTAGCATAGTCTTCATATTAGTGGCGCAAATTTCATTTCAATTCTGTCATGATGCAAAATTATTTTTGTGTAGCATGTATGTCTCATCGTGATAAAAAAATTAATGTCGCATCACTTTTGAGTTTCCTTTGTGTAGTTTTTACAACACTTCACATCATTTTGCATGTCGCTTACATTATTCTTGCATCACTCTTTATCATGTATGCCACCTAATTAATTAATGTTTGATCAAACGATATAATTGTTATCGTTTTTTCTAAGCAAAAAATATGTTAATACATGTTGGCACAAAATAGAAATTCAGTTCTTACGCAGGTGCCAACAAATGGAACCAATGTAATTTAGTGCGTTTCCATTTTCAATCTCCTCAAGGATAAGGTCTTGCCCAAAGCATAATCAAGATATGTCTTGCCTAAAGCATAATCAAGATATGTGTAGAATGAGGAAGGTTAACTATAAGGATAGATTAATGAGGGTTCGTATATGTCATATCGAGACATATTCCCATCAAGAATACTTAATCATATGTAAAATAGAGATATGAAACCAACATTAATCAGTGAACATAATCCATTATACATAAAATTTAGGGGATGTTGTTCATTTGTATTAACCAATAAATATATGTTAAATTACATACTCATGGATTTAATTCCTCAATCTATCAACCATAGAATGACTCATCACGACATTACATGCATCACAAAACCCATAGCATGATTACATTACCCAAACCCAGACTAGGCAAAAGACTCAGATCTATTATTGTTCTCGATGTCTTCTTATCTTATGTCGATATATTATCTTCTTCTATATATATTCTCATTTTTTCTCTCTTATTCTTACCTTGTACTTATTTAAATACCTACAAGAGAATACCCATAACAATTGTGTCCATTGGAGGATTCCACAACTTCCACTTTGTAACCCACAATTTCTCCTACAATTATAGGCCTTTCCAAAAATGAAGGATCCAATAGGCCTTGACCAGAAGCCTTGAATTTCCCTCAAGCCAAATCTATTGTGTTCCTAAAGACTACGCATCTTATGTTGCAGGTTCTTAAAATGAAGAATCCATCTCTAGAACTTTTGTTGATGCATGGGGTTTGAGGACTTCGAATTCTTCTATATTTGTCTTCCATTTGCTTAGAAAAATTTTGGCACTAGAAAAAATAAGTTTTATCTTTTTTCTATGTTTGGCAGGGTGGGCATATATAGGATGGATCTCATATTCCTAGAATTAGAGAAACCAAGGAGGAGACCAGCAGAGCACAAAGGCTCGCTCAGATAGACAGGAGGAGAAGCACTCAACTCAATTGTATTAAGAAATAGAGGTTACATTTATAGGAAAATCATAAGCTGAACTAGATCCAATAAAGGTAGATCAAATCCTACAACATAGGAGTTATTCAAACGAAATGTCTAGATATAGAAAAAATAACAAATACATAATCTACATTATATCTAATAGCCTCCCTTAATGCAGAAATGGATTCTTGACAACACCTAATTTCTTCCTAATATCTTCAAAGTGGATCCTTCCAACTGGTTTAGTAAAAATATCAACAACATTCTCACTTGTATCTCAATAGATGAGTTCAATTTCTCGAGACTCAATCTTTTCTCTGACAAAATCATGTTGCAGCTCAATATGTTTGGATCTGGCATGATAGACTGGATTGTGTGCCAGCTTAATTGAGCTTTGATTGTCACACTGGATTCTGGTAGCTTGCTTTTGTTGTGTTCCAAACTCTTCAAGAATGCGCCTCAACCAAATGACTTCACAAGTAGTGTTGGTTAAAGCTTTTTATTCAGCTTATGTGGATGATAAAGACACGGTTGTTTCTTACTACTCCATGATATGACTCCCGAACCAATGTTAAAAGCATATCCAGAAGTGGATTTTCTATCATCAGGATTACCTACCCAGTCAGAGTCAAAGTGCCAACTGAACATCAAATACATCAGTATATAAAATACCATAATTAACAGTTCCTCGTAAATATCTTAGGACCTGCTTTGCAGCTTTCCAATGTGTTTCACATGGCTTAGCCAAGAACTAACTAAGGATGCTCACATAATATGATAGGTCTGGGCTTGTAGTCGTGAGGTAGTTCATACTACCCACTAGTTGACGATACAAAGTACCATCAGCTTCTTTAGATCCATGACTGGTGTATAATTTGACATTATGATCCAAAGGAGTGGATACAAATTTGCATTCACTCATTTGAAATATGTCAAGTATTTCCCTTGCATATTTACTTCGAGTGATGAATGTTTTACCAGATTCTCTCCAAAAAGAAATGCCTAAACAATAATGTAAGTCACTAAGGTCTTTCATTTCAAATTCTTGTGACAAATTACTTTTAATATCTGCAACTAATTGATATGCTCCACCTGTAATGATAAGATCATCCACATATAGGGATATCAAGCAAACATTTCCATGTTTATTTGATTTAATATATAATCTTGAATCATTTTTACTTTTGAGAAATCCTTGTTGTTTGAAGAAAGTGAACAATCTTGATATACCATGATCTAGGAGCCCTTTTCAGTCCATAGATAGCTTTCTTTAACCTGCACACAAGCTGCTCCTGTCCTTTCTGAACAAAACCCTCAGGCTGCACCAAGTATACTTTCTCTTTTAAATCGCCAATTAGAAAAGAAGATTTGACATCTAACTAGTGTATTCTCTAGTTATGTTTAGTAGCTAATGCAACTAACAATTTGATAGTGTTTAACTTAGCTGTTGGTGCATATATCTCTTCAAAGTCAATCCCCTCTTGCTGAGAATAACCCTTTGCAACTAATCTGTTATATCTATGGTTGTTTCTCATTTTTATCCTAGGGTTTTATATTTTTATGTTTTTATTTGAGTTCATAAGCCTAGTATTACCTTATTCCTTTTTTGTACCCTTATGTGTCATGATTTCTATTTTTTATTATGATTTCTTTTTGAAAGCTCAAATCATTTATTGTTTAAAGTTATGGGCTTGTATTAGAGCAAGAGATTTTATGAAAAATTAAGTATAAAATGGGTTATATAAACTGGCAGCATATCTTAGAAGGAAAACATTGCATCACTGCCAGTTGGTTTTATTCATAATATTACTTTAAAGTTTGATAATGGAATGAAAGTATATGGATATATTAAACACATGGTGAAGATTGTACACATGGCAAGGATGGTACGTACTATGGTTTAAAGCATTATCATTATTCTTTGAAGGCATGTCTAAATGATGAATGAACCTGATTGATCGTGGCATGCTCTGTGCTTTCACAAGTGTTTTGTATGAAGTCGAGGCATTTGATATTATTTAATATGATGGGCATATCATACCAGTATTGACAATGTTGACAATGACATAATCAATATTACATTAAACCTGTTTTATGCTGTTGTATCGAATTTCATTAGGTCAGCGTAGTTTGTATTATGAAAAAATTGCAGAATGTCGAAGGTAGAAATGGAGGAAGATACAGATGTTTTGGTGAAAAGAAGACAAGAAGGTATGATTTGTAGACTGGAACCGGATAATACACAATGGATAATGCAATTTCCAAGATGAGATCAGTTAATAAGAAATGCAGGTTGGTTTTCCTTCTGTGAGAAGTTGCAAGGTTATAATACACAGGTGACTCAGGCTTTCATTAAAAATTACAAAGAGGGAGTTGTTCAGTTCAAGAATTTGAAGGCTACAATGGATGAAGAATCTATTACAGAAGCAATAGGCGTTCCAGCACAAGGAGAAAGATGGCTTAAGTAGCAAGATTTTCAAGGCAGTTATGGCGAGTTCTTGTTTCCAGGGTTTGAGAAATTGGACTAGAAGAATGGTATTCATGTAAATAAAATCAAACCCAATTGGCAAATTCCTTTGGAAATGGTTCAAAAATACATCACCTGTGAAGGTCACTATGATAGAATCCTCAAGTGTCATTTGAGGTTGTTAATGCATCTCAATGGGAGTTTAAAACTTAATCTTCCATTTTATCTGTTAAAAATCCTGCAAAGGATGGTCACATGGGTTCAAGGGCCCATCCAGAACACAGTGCTTGTTCTATATATAACCAAGGTTTGATCAAATTGTTGCTGATTTCACAATTGAGTAAAGAAGGACGAAGTTGAGAGAGTTTTTTGTCTGAGTTAGGGTTTGAAGAAAAGAGCAAAGAAAAAGGAAAAAGGGTAGCAAAGGATTTGAATCAGCGAACGAAAAATCATGAAGAACGGACGGAACATATTGCAACAGAAGGAAAGGGTTTTGTAGAAGAGCCAAAGAAAATGAATAACTTGTTTCCAGAAACTTCAGCTACATATGAAACATCAAGTAAACAGCTAAAAGAAGATCAAAAATAGCCTAATACATTAAGTATGGTTATAAAAAATATAAGTTCAAAGAAAGAAGAACGAATTCAGGTTTGAATCCAGAAGGCATTAGTTTAAAGCCTAGGACTAGGCTAAGGAGCAAGATGCAGGAAGAAATGGAATTAATAAATAATCCTAGTGGCAGAAATGAAGACTGTGGAGAGCTTGTGATTTTAAATGATTCCTTTAGTGAGGAAACTATACATGCATCCAAGGATCAATACTGTTTAGAAAATGAAAATTTCATTGATCTTCAGGGTATTTCAGGATCTATACCTGGGATATTTTGCACAAGTAAACATGTATATTCTGAAGACTGTTTAGTCTTGAAATCTCTACAAGAAGATGAAGTTCTTATGAATGAAAAGGCTATTGAAATAGTTCTAGAGTTGAACCAGATTAAAAATTATCTACAGACATATAAGGAACAAACCAAGTTTTTGCAGAATATCAATGAAAAACTAATGACTGCAAATAAAAGGTTACGGAAAGACTTGGAGGAAAAAGAAACCGATTACCAAAATCTACTTTCAATATCTAAAGACATATTGAAAGAGAAGAGAGCTATCCAAAAGAAATATGAACACATGAAGACCCAGAGCAAAGAGGCGCATAATCAAATGGAGAATAAGGATGTTGAATATGCCAGGTTGCAAAAGAGATCCCAGGTTTTAAGTGATCTAACTTTTTTAGCAGAAGCTTCTAAGAGTCTTTAGATGACAAAGACTTAGGATGATAGTTAGATTTGAAAGTAATTAGGGTTTGACAAACATTGTCTATTTTTATTCTATTTTTATTACACTTGTATTAAGTTTGTTTTAGAAGATCAACTTTTTTGTTTTTGAAGAATTCGATCCATGAAAATAGGATCTGATAATTGCTTCAAAAAACTCAGAAGTTTTTGTATATAAGGGCTAGTAGTTAGATGTGGTATGGGTGGAAATCAGAGATGTGAATCCAGTTTTGAATATGAACTATAATACATAAAACACTCTTTGCATATTTAATACAAAACTTACTTTGATATGATTATGATTATGAGCTTATTTTGTTCTCCTTTATGAATTGTATTTTTATTATGAATTTATCCTGTGTATGGTCATCTTAAAATCCATTACATGATTCTTATGATAAAGTTCAATTACCATTTAATATTTAGTGATAGAACCAAGTTCATTTCATAAATTCATGCTTGTACTCTCTCCTGTTATTGAATTTTATGTTTTACTTTATGTCATACAGTTCTATGATGGTTATTTGATTTCCCGGTATCTTTTGATTACATACCAACTCTGTTTTGATTTGATTTTATAATATTGAATTATCTTTAAATATTTCTCTCAGCTTGAACACCAGTAGTCTAGGTTCAAATTTAGGGATAACATATTCTGGCGCCGTTGCTGGGGACGAAGAAACGAAAGCACATCTTCCCTGGGTATTTGACATCTTCATGTATTTAATTTTGGAGGGTGAACAATATTAGTGAGACCTGTTATAGACTACATCAGTCACCTACAAAAAGTTACAGTGGCTTCAAAAAGGTTAAGAACTCGAGGAAATCCCTCATCACCTTTAAATCTAGGAGACTCAAATCCTGAATAGATATTAAAAGAAGCTAGACGAAGGTTAAGCTCCACGTCATTAGAAAATTTTAAACATCCTTCAGCCTTGGAGATTCCTAAATCTTCATTTTTCCCTGTTCCTTCTATTGATCCACATTCTGAGAAAGGAAAAGAAGAATTAGATCTGTTATTTACCCCTTCTCAAGTAGACAATTTCCAAGTATTCACAAATCCTTTGTTATTTGAGGAGGTTAAACTTGAAGCATTGTAGACAAGGGATTCTTCTTTGCTTTCATCCCACATACCTTTTGTAAAAACTATCCCATTGAATTAGCCAAATACTAGTAATTTTCCTCCTTCATCACAACATTCAAGCACCAATCAGTCTAATTCAAGTTCAAATATTTCCAGCCCTAGAATGGTTGAGCCTCAAAATAGGATGGCTGCTATGGTAGCAACAAGATATGCCCTGCTAGTTTTTCCCCAGCCTCTCAATTCTCTCCCAGGAGGAGATTACCAAAAATATCTTCCGAGATTTAATGGTCAACGAGATGTTACAGTAGAAGAGCATTGGAATACATACTTGAGTTATGCAGACAATCAGAATTTTGAAAATGAAGATGTTTGGATGAGGGTTTTTGTTCAAAGTTTAGATGGTGAGTGAGAAAATGGTTTAGAGAATTACCACCAAACTCTATAGATGGTATAGATGCTTTAGAAGAGGTGTTCATGAGACAATGGGGAGATACTAAATATTATTTATACTACATCACAGAGTTTGGATCATTGAAAAGAAAGAAAGATGAGGCTATGGAAGATTTTTCTAAAAGGTTCAATAAAATGTACAGTAGAATACCAGCTAAAATAAAACCCTCAGAGACATCAGCAAAGTTAACTTATGCAAACTCTTTTGATCATGGGTTTTCTTTGTTACTGAGGGAAAGAAAGTCTGTGTCACTTCTAAATATGCAAGATGCAGCATTGGAAGTAGAGTCTAATATTTTGGATTCAAACAAACTCAAAGACAAAACAAAGTATCAAATTGTAGATAAAAAAGGTAAAAAATAAATCATTCCATCCAATCCTACAGGAAGAGCTCCAGATAGTAAAATGGATGAAATGAATAAAATCATTAAAAATTTATCTGTTAAGATTGATAGGTTAGAGTTGGGAAATAAAAATCAAGACAAGCTTATACCTGAAGGAGAAAGAAATCAAAACCAATTCGAAACACCTTTTGTCCCTAGGTTTTTGCCAAGAGAAAGAAGAAATAATGATATTCATAGGGAGAGGAGAGAAAGTGAAGAACAAAGGATTCAACCTCCTTTTCAAAATAATAATGTGAGAGATGAAGAGTCATATGAGATAGATGAAGGGGAGTTAGATGATTTGGAAGAACAGGAACATAATATTAGTCAATTTGATGATGATTCTTCTTCTCATTTTTTGACTAAAGCTGATTATCATTATGCTACAGTACTGGATCATTATGAAGAAAATGATTATCAAATGTCCATGCCTGAAATTTGTCAGGAAATTCCACAAAAACCATATGGTCTTAGATCAGGGGTAAAACATGCAGCACAAGCTAAGAAGATTGTGAAAATTCATCCTCCTAAACAAAATATGCCTTCAAATCAGAAACAAATTGTAAAAGAGAAAAAAAATGAAGTGGTAAGTCTGGAGGAAGTAAATGAAGCTATAGGCAGGTTTAATTTGGAGCATGAACTTAATAAGGTTAAGATCCTTGTTCCTTTAATAGAGTTGTTAAAAAACAAAGTTTACAGGGAAGCAACTTTTAAAACTTTTAAAAATGCAGTGAATTCTATCCCATCTGATGGAATCAATTTGCAAGATGAAAAACTTACTATCACTGTGGGTTCTAAAACTTTTGATCAGCCTAATGATAATTCAGAATATCCTCCTCCTTTTTATGTGACTCTTTCAGTGAATGAGAAATTAGTACACAATTGTCTTCTAGATTCAGGAGCTTCACATAACCTCATGCCAAAATCAGTCATGGAAGATTTAGGGATGAGTGTTACTAAACCATACCATGATTTGTATGCGTTTGACTCTAGCGTAGTGAAGTGTATTGGGGTTATTAAAGATCTTGTGGTGAATTTTACTCAACTATTTATGAAGAGTGTATTGATGGACATAGTTGTAGAATACATTTCTCCTAAATTCGGTATGCTTTTGTCTAGATCTTGGGCAAAGAGAGTGGGAGGAACTCTGCAAATGGATCTTTCATATGCTACAATTCCAGTATTTGGAGGATAATTCAGAAGACTTTATAGAGAAGTACAGATGGCATATTTGGTAAGTGACAGTAAACACCCTAATAATCATCCAATTTATTCAATGATGAGAATCTTGGTTCTTGTATGTTGCAATTAAGTGATGAGGTTGAAGGATTTTTACAAGTGCATAAAGATATTCCAATTCAAATAAAGAAAGAAAAAACAGACGGTTTATGGCAGATGTATTTTGATGGTTCATCAAGTAAGGAGGGAGCAGGAGCAGGAGTGTTACTGATTTCACCTGGAGGTGAGGTCATTTCTGTTATGTACAAGTTGGAATTTAAAACAACCAATAATACTGCTGAGTATGAGGATTTGATTCTTGGATTAAGAGCAGCAAAAGACTTGGGTATTCAAGAGCTTGTTGTGTTTGGCAACTCTAAATTAGTAATCCATCAAGTAAAGAATGTTTATCAGGTAAAGCAACATTTATTGAAGGTTTATAGAAATGAGGCATGGGATTTAATAGAAAATTTCTTTATAGATTTCAATATGACTTTTGTTCCAAGAGAATGTAATGAAACAGTTGATTCCCTAGCCTTAGCAGCAACATATTTTAAAGTTCCAAAAGTTACACATTTGAAATATCCAATTGATGTGAGGTACAGGCCATCTGTTCCAGATGACACTAAACAATGGAAAGTTTTTCATGATGATCAGGAGATAAAAGAATTTCTGGACTTAGTGGGTGAATTTTCAAATCATTTAGATGGTCAAGAACGGGATTTTGAATTAATGGAAAATGAACCTTGTATAAATGATTCAATAGCTGATCACAAGATTGTTGAATTAAAAAGAAATTCCCTTCCTAAGGGGCTTGTTCCAGTTGAGAGGTTGTTTTCAAAAGATGATATGTTGTTGAAGCCCTCCTTGCAAACCACTGAAGAGAATATTATGAACACAGGTGCCACATTTCAGAGGGCTATGGACATAGCCTTTGTGGGAGAGAATGAAAAATTCGTAGTAATATACCAAGATGATATCACAGTGTTCTCCGAGTCTGATCAAGATCATCTAAAGCATTTAAGACAGGTTTTTACTAAGTGCCAAAACTTTGGTTTGTCATTAAACCCAAAGAAGTCTCATTTTGCTATGACAAAAGGTAAGTTGCTAGGGCACATTGTTTATGTTGAAGGAATCAAAATAGATCCAGACCGAGTAAAAGCCATCTTAAAAATTTCTATTTCTAGAAATAAAAAGGAGATTCAATCTTTCATTGGGAGAATTAATTTTTTAAGATGGTTCATTCATAATTTCACGGAAATTATCAAACATATCACTAAGATGCTTAAGAAGGATAGGGAGGTTAAATGGTCAGATCAAGCTAGACATTCATTTGAAGCAATAAAACATGCATTGAGAGAAGCACCAGTATTGATAGCTCTAGATTATACTAAGGATTTTGCAATTTTTTCATTCGCATCTGAAGATACCATTGCTGTTGTGTTATTGCAGAAAAACTCAGATGGCTTGGAACAACCAATTTCTTTTTTCAGTAAAACATTAAGAGATTCAAAGTTGAAATATAATACAATGGAAAAGCCAGCATATGCATCAGTTAAAGCTCTCAAATTTTTTAGAATATATGTTTTACATTCCAGAATTTTGGCATATGTTCCAAGTTCAGTAATTAAGGAGATTTTAGTACAACCTGACAGTAAGGGAAAAAGAGCCAGATGGATAGCAAAGGTTATGGAATATGACATGGATATTAAACCAACAAAATTAGTGAAAGTCCAGGGCTTACCTAAGCTTCTAACATAATCAAATTGTCAAGTATTAAATCTTCATTTGATGGCAGAAAATTTAGAACAAGATATGGCAGTAGATTTATAACAGGTATTGTGATTCTTCTTGGTATAAAGTAATTGTATATTTCCTTTTATACTTACAATGCCCTCTATAATTGAAAAAAAATGAATTCAGATCATTAAAAATTAAAGCAATGAAATACGTTTTAATAGATCAAGTCTTGTACTGGAAAGATCCTGGAGGAATATTGTTGAAGTGTTTGGAAAAATCAGAAGTTGATGCTGTTACTGTTGAATTGCATAGTGGAGTATGTGGTGGGCACAAGTACTGGAAGGAAACTGCATTTAAAATCCTAAGAGTAGGATATTATTGGCCTACTCTTTTCTCAGATGTATATCATTAGGTCAGAGCATGTGTGGAGTGTTAAAAGTTTGCAGGTAAGCATAAACTTCAGTCATTACCCTTGAAACATATAACAGTAAACTTTCCATTTTAGCAGCGGGGTTTAGATTTCATAGCAGAAATTCATCCTCCTTCTAGTGGGAAGCACAAATGGATTTTAACTGCCACTGATTTTTTCACTAAGTGGGTGGAGGCAATCCCCACAAGGAGAGCAACTGAACAAGTCATAATTAATTTCCTTCAGGAAAATATTCTTAGCAGATTTGGATTCCCTAGGAAATTAATTACTAATAATCCTCCTGCTTTTAAATAAAAAAAGATGGTGAAATTTTGTGAAGAAAATAATATTAGCTTGAAACAGTCCACACCATATTACCCATAGGGTAATGGATTAGCAGAGTCTAGTAATAAAAATATTGTGAACAACTTTGAAAAAATGTTATTTGAAAATAAAAGGAGTTGGGATATCAAATTAAAATTTGCTCTTTGGGTTGATAGAGTAACTATAAAGAAGTCAATTGGGACAAAACCTTTTCTATGGAGTTGATGCTTTGTTTCCTGTTCAATTAGCTTCCCCAATAATTAAATTCTTGCAGGAAATTAAAGAAGAACCTGATGATATAAGAAGAAGAATGTTTCAGATAATCCAATTGCAACAGGAGAGAGAAACCATTGAAAATACAGCTGAGATGCACAGAAAAAAGGTGAAAGAAATTTTTGATAAGAAAGTTAAAAAAGATGTTTTTGCAGTGGGTGACCTTGTTCTCAGGTGGGATGCACGAAAGGATGCAAGAGGCAAGCATGGAAAGTTTGATAATGTGTGGATAGGGCCTTTTACAGTGATCAAGATTCTAGGAAATAATACTTTTGTTTTACAAAATTTGAGTGGTGAAGAGATTGCAGGTCCAGTGAATGGACGTTTTCTAAAGTATTTCCACACATACTAAGTGGTAGAAGGTCATTGTACATATTCACTATATATATCATTTTAGTTTCAAGAATAAGACTCCATCCCAATAAGATAAAAATTATGACTTTACAGATTTCAGAAGGCACAGGTCAAGATGTTCTTAAACCCTCACAAGGAGAGCTTTATCCCCAGTCAAAGCCAGATGTTATCTCTATGGTTTTTTTCTCATTTTTATCCTTAGGCTTTATATTTTTATGTTTTTATTTGAGTTCATAAGCCTAGTATTACCTTACTCCTTTTTTGTACCCATGTGTGTCATGATTTCTATTTTTTATTATGATTTCTTTTTTAAAGCTCAAATCATTTATTGTTTAAAGTTATGGGCTTATATTAGAGCAAGAGATTTTATGAAAAATTAAGTATAGAATGGGTTATATAAACTGGCAGCATATCTTAGAAGGAAAACATTGCATCACTGTCAGTTGGTTTTATTCATGATATTACTTTAAATTTTGAGAATGGAATGAAAGTATATGGATATATTAAACACATGGTGAATATTATACACATGGAAAGGATGGTACTATGGTTTAAAGCATTATCATTATTCTTTGAAGGCATGTCTAAATGATGAATGAACCTGATTGATCGTGGCACGCTCTGTGCTTTCACAAGTGTTTTGTATGAACTCGAGGCATTTGATATTATTTAATATGATGGACATATGGTACTAGTATTGACAATGTTGACAGTGACATAATCAATATTACATTAAACCTATTTTATGTTGTTGTATCGAATTTCATTAGGTTTGTGTGGCTTGTATTATGATAACTTTGCAGAATGCCGAAGGTAGCAATGGAGGAAGATGCAGATATTTTGGTGAAAAGAAGACCAAGAGGTTTGATTTGTAGACTGGAACCGGATAATACACAATGGGTAATGCAATTTCCAAGATCAGCTCAGTTAATGAGAAATGCGGGTTGGTTTTCCTTTTGTGAGAAGTTGCAGGGTTATAATACACAGGTGACTCGGGCTTTCATTAAAAATTACAAAGAGGGAGTGGTTCGGTTCAATAATTTGAAGGCTACTGTGGATGAAGAATCTATTGCAAACGCAATAGGGGTTCCAACACAAGGAGAAAGGTGGTTTAAGCAGCAGGATTTTCAAGGAAATTATGGTGAGTTCTTGTTGTCAGGGTTTGATAAATTGGACTGGAAGAATGGTATTCATGTAAGTAAAATCAAACCCAATTGGAAAATTCCTTTGGAAATGGTTCAAAATTACATCACCTGTGAAGGTCGTTATGATAGAATCATCAAGTGTCATTTGAGGTTGTTAATGCATCTCAATGGGAGTTTAAAATTTAATCTTCCATTTTATCTATTAAAAATCCTGCAAAAGATGGTCACATGGGTTCAAACCCATCCAGAACACACTGCTCGTTCTATATATCACCAGGGTTTGATCAAATTGTTGTTGATTTCACAATTGAGTAAAGAGGGACGAAGCTGGGAGAGTTTTTGGTCTGAGTTAGGGTTTGAATAAAAGAGCAAAGAAAAAGGAAAAATGGTAGCAGAGGATTTGAATCAGCAAATGGAAAATCATGAAGAACAGACTGAACATATTGCAGAAGAAGGAAAGGGTTTTGTAGAAGAGACAAAGCAAATGAATAACTTGTTTCCAAAAACTTCAGCTACATATGAAACATCAAGTAAACAGCTAAAAGAATATCATAAAAATCCTGATACATTAAGTATGGTTATAAAAAACATAATTTCAAAGAAAGAAGAACAAATTCAGGTTTTGAATCCAAAAGGCATTAGTTTAAAGCCTAGGACTAGGCTAAGGAGCAAGATGTAGGTAGAAATGGAATTAATACATAATCCTAAGGGCAGAAATGAAGACTATGGAGAGCTTGTGATTGTAAATGATTCCTTCAGTGAGGAAACTATACATGCATCCAAGGATCAATACTGTTTAGAAAATGAAAATTTCATTGATCTTCAGGGTATTTCAGGATCTATACCTGAAATATTTTGCACAAGTAAATAGGTATATTCTAAGTAATGTTCAGTCTTGAAATATCTATAGGAAGATGAAGTTCTTATGAATGAAAAGGCTGTTGAAATAGTTCCAGAGTTGAACCAGATTAAAAAGTCTCTACAGACGTATAAGCAACAAACCGAGTTTTTGCAAGATATCAATGAAAAACTAGTGACTGCAAATAAAAGGTTACGGGAAGACTTGGAGAAAAAAGAAACCGATTACCAAAAGATACTTTCAATATCTAAAGACATCTTGAAAGAGAAGAGAGCTATCCAGGAGCAATATGAACACATGAAAACCCATAGCAAATATGCGCATAATCAATTGGAGAATAAGGATGTTGAATATGCTAGGTTGCAAAAGAGATCCCAGGTTTTAAGTGATCTGATTGTTTTAGCAGAAGCTTCTAAGAGTCTTTAGATGATAAAGACTTAGGATTATAGTTAGATTTGAAAGTAATTAGGGTTTGACAGATGTCTATTTTTATTCTATTTTTATTACACTTGTATTAAGTCTGTTTTAGGAGATTGACTTTTCTATTTTTGAAGAATTCAATCCATGAAAATAGGATCTGATAATTGTTTCAAAAAAATCAAAAAATTTTGTATATAAGGGCTAGCAGTTAGATGTGGTATGGGTGGCAATCAGAGATGGGAATCCAGTTTTGAATATGAATTGTAAGACATAAAACACTCTTTGCATCTTTAATATAGAATGAACTTTGATATGATTATGATTATGAGATTATTTTGTTCTCCTTTATGAATTGTATTTTTATTATGAATTTACCCTTTGTATGGTCATCTTAAAATCCATTACATGATTCTTATGATAAAGTACAGTTACCATTTAATATTTAGTGACAGAACCAAGTTCATTTCATAAATTCATGCTTGTACTCCCTCCTATTATTGAATTTTGTATTTTACTTTATGTGATATAGTTCTATGATGATTATTTGATTTCCTAGAATCTTTTGATTACATACCAACTCTGTTTTGATTTGATTTTATAATATTGAATTATATTTAAATATTTCTCTGAGCTTGAACCCCAGTAGTCTAGGTTCAACTTTAGGGATAACATAATCTTTCCTTAAACTTGTCAATACTACCATCTACTTTAAGTTTAGATTTGAATAACCATTTTGATCATATGGGTACTTTATCTTTGGGTAATTCTACCAAATCCCAAGTTTTGTTTCTCTTAATATAATTATATTCTTCATTCATTGTAGTTACCCATTCTTCCTTATCATTGGCTTGTTCATAATTTAATGGTTCTATGACATTCATTATACTAGTCATCAAGGCATAATATTTAAACTTTACTAGAGGATGAGTTTGACGAGTTGACCTTCTAGGTACTACAGTACCTACTGGAGTTCCATCCATGATTCTTCTATCTTCTGGTGCTTCATCATCTGAGGTAGTATCACTCATGCTTGATTCTTGTTCCTGAACCTACTGTTGTTCTTGCACCTGTTGCTGATCTTGCACTTTTTGAAGGATTTTATCTATTTTGACATGCTCATCTAGGATTAGTTATTCATCATCATTATTCATCCGATTACATATATTTGTATATTCAGGAAATGAAACATCTTACTAGCAATCAACTTGTGTGAACTAGGATGAAATGGTTTGTATGCTTTTTTATCGTCACAGTATCCAACAAAGATACATTCTATGGATTTTGCATCCAATTTCCTTCTATCATCTTTAGGTATGTGTGCAAAATCCATAGAACCAAATATTCTTAAATGACTAATTTCAGGTTTATAAACATGAAAGACTTCAAAGTGGGTTTGAAGTTCTAGTCTCTTTGTTGGACTCCTATTCTTTAAATAAACAGCAGTGTTTATTGCTTCAGCCCAAAAGTCATTAGAAATGTTTTTACCTTGGAGCACGTTGCAAGCACATTCCAGTAGTGTTATGTTTCTCCTCTCAACAATACCATTTTTTTGAGGTGTATCACAAACTGTGAATTGTTGTTGGATTCCATTTTCTATACAATATCTTCTAAAAGCTCCAGAAGTGCACTCACCACCTTGATCCAATCTGAGGATTTTAATGTATTTGCCTATCTACTTCTCAACTTTGATTCTGAATTCATTGAAGTATTCGAAGACATCACTTTTCCTTCTGATGAAGTAAGCCCATGTGAACCTGGATCTGTCATCAACAAATATCAAAAAATACCATGCACCACTAAGTGATCTGGTCTGCATAGGTCCACATACATCAATGTGTATTAGTTCAAGGAGTTCAATCTATCTCTTCTCTTCATGGTTAGGAAATTCATTTCGGTGTTGTTTTCCAAGTGCACATGCAGCACATTCAATATGATCATTTTTAAAGACAGGAAGACCCTCAACCATAGATTTTTTCTGTAATAAAATGTGATCATTATGATTGAAGTGTCCATACATTTGGTGCCATAGTTCGACATATGAAATAGCTAATGCTGCTAGTTCCTAGTGGTTTCCCTTGATTACATCCAGTTTGTACAATCCACCAAGTCTGGATCATGTCATTATAACCCTGTAATGATCTTGGACATCTTTGACATGGCACTTATATTTATCAAATTCAACTTTCATATCATTATCGATGATAGCATAAACAAATATTAGAATTTTTTTATGCCTGGGACATACATCACATTATGTAGCTGTTTAAATTGTCCATCAGGTAGGTTAACACTTATCACTCCATAACCTAGGACTTTGTGAGACCTGTTATCACCTAGATAGATGTGTGTGCAATCAAACTTTTCATAATACTCATCATACCAATCTCTATTACAGGACATGTGGGAAGATGCACCTAAATCTATGAACCATGCATTTTAATCATCTGTCTCAGTAGAAAAAGGATGTTCAGATATCAACAGTATTATGTTTTTAAATCCATTGACATCCGGGGTGTCTTTTATAACATAATTTCCATTACATTTTCTGTATCTGTTGTTTGATTCATTGTTTATCTTTTTAAAACAACCTCTAGCTATGTGACCTAATTTGCCACAATAATGGCATACAACCTCTTTATTAGCACTAGATTCATTGTGTGGCATACCTCAGTGTCTTGCATGAAACTTGCCTCTGTGTGAATTCCAATGATTTCCTTTGTGTGGGTATTTGCCTGTTTCCATCGACGTCTAATCTGAAGACTGAGATTCTGGCTCATAAATATTCATTCGCTCTTCTTCTTGTATCGAGATTCCACCGACCTTAGTAAATGTAGGAGGGGTATGTCTTGCTGCAAGAGCTGATATTAACATTTTGTAATATGGAAATAGACCTTTTAATGTGATAGGTACCATATCAATACTAGATACTTCTTCACCTATGTCACCCAGATTATCTCTAAAGTATTTGATGCGGGAGAGGTATTTAGTCATAGTTTCATTCACATCCATCTTGATAGACAATAATTTGGTCTTTAAAAACAAAAATCTATTAGATTCAGACGTCTCATACAAACCTTTCAATTTGTCCCATGTGTTTTTGGGCATCTCACAATTTATGATGTGAGGTATTATGTTGTCTTTTACAGACATACAAATAAACACCTTTTCTTGGGTTTCCCATGAATTCCAATCTGATATTGACAAAGGATCCGCAAGCTTCTGTCCATCCCCTTTTACTATTGGCCACAGCTCAAGAGCTTCAAGTACAGTGATTAGCTTGAATTTCCAATTTACATAATTCTCCCCAGTTAATTTTGACGCTTCGGTAATATATAAATCGACCAAAGACATATCCACCATTTTTAAAGAACTTTAGGAAAAATAATTTTAACCAAACATGAGAGAAAAAAAATCTAGCTCACCTCTTCATTGTAAAACCCAGCAACAAATCAACGCTCTTTTGTTTTCCCAGAACTGGTGTCGGTCAAAATCGTAGTAAGGCCAAATCCGACGACGATCAAAATCGTCATAAGGCAAGAGCACACCGACCCTCTTCCTTCTCCTGGAGACAGCATCGTTAGCACCCTTCCTTCTCCTCAAGACAGCACCATCAATGCTCTCTCCTCCTTCAGTAGATGTGCCGACCTCAATTGAGAAAGAAAAAAAAATCATGGAAGAGCATCGCCTTTCCTTCCTTCTGTAATAACGTGGGTGAGTAAATTTCAGCAACGTGGGTGAATTTTCAGAAATTTGTAACCTCTCCACACTCATGCGATTTGAAGCAGTGATCATCAGGATGAGTTTGTCGTGAGAAATATTTCTCCACACCAATCCCTGGATGAAAGATTGATGAATCTTGGAGCGATTCATGGAGGGATTAATATTTATTAATAGGAGCGATTTTTGAGAAATATTTTTAAAAAAATTGCTGATAAATATTCCTCCACACATTCACTTTATGATATTCCTTGAGACAACGTGAGGGAGAAAGTTCTACGGCGATTTGTCCACACCAAACACACAAAAAAATTATCATGCTCAGCACTCCATCCAGCTCTCCCTTCAAGAATTCGATGACGACAGCTCAGAATTAAATTTCAGCAATTTTCCTTCTTCAACACAACCAGGAAGTCAGCCAAGGAGCTCCTCCACACAGGTACACTCATAGCAATTTCTGGTTTCCTCACAGCAGCCCACAACTTGGCTCTCATACCAAATTATAGAAACCAAGTAGTAAATTAGCATAGCACAAAGGCTCGCTCAGACAGACAGGAGGAGAAACACTCAACTCAATTGTATTAAGAAATCAAGGTTATATTTATACTAAAATCATAATCTAAACTAGATCCAATAAAGGTGGATAAGATCCTACAGCATAGGAGTTGTTCAAATGAAATGTCTAGATATAGGAAACATAAAAAATACATAATTTTCATTATATCTAACACCTAGTGTGTTGTTCTTCTGTGTATGATCTATTGTTGGATTTATTCTAATAGAAAAGGGATAATATTGATGTTCTCTTGACATATTTAAAGAATGAACTGACAATTCTCAAGGTCCTTCTTGGAGAGATAATTAACCAACTATCTATGGGGGTGGTGGGGACACCTACATCGCCACCATGTATTCACCTTGTGCCTCATTCATTGGGATATCTTCCAATGGTGGTATCCTTTAGATGCCCTCAAACTGCTGAGAATGGTCATGCTACTCTTGTTCATAATCATTGGGAGGGTCTTCTTGATGGTGTATCTACAACAAAAGTGGATCTACTGTAGTGCCTTTTGAGTCTATTAATTATTCTTAGAATTTCATGATTATCTGGGAAATTGGGTGTTGCGTACTGGTTTCTTACGGCACCAAGACTCCTGGAGTGGTATGAATGGATTCTAGTGGATCATTGAGGATGTCAGTTACAGGTGATTTCATGGTACTGGGTTGGAAAAATGTTGAAGTAGCCTCTTCCATGTTTAAGAAGGGCGATAAGGGAAATGGAATTACAACAGAAGGGGGATTTATCAGATGTTTTTCAATTTGGGGAAGGAACACATATGTAGGAATAGGGATGGTGGAGGTGGCTGGTAGAAATTTTGTGATGAGGGGCTGATTAACACAGAGGAACTTTGGGCCACCTATCGAGGTGAGGGAGTATTTCATAATTTTTGTGGGAATCATATCGATATCCAAAAAGGATACCAATGTCTACGGAAGGGGAATAAGGGATGGATTAGCTGTAGGGAATGTTGTGGGTTGAGTAATTTTAGCTGAGGATACGACAAGGACCATGTATGTTTTTCTTTTTTGTGTAATGGTGAACAAAGAAGGTGGAAAAATATATGCAGTAATTTTACGTGTCGAAGCAACTCACATACCCAACCAACTCATTACTTTTGTGAAGGGCACTTGGGAATACAAAAAATGGAAAGGCTCATGCATTGAATTCATAAGGATCAACTCCTCTCGGTTGTATGAAGTATTTTCTCTATTTGTTCCTAACCAAATCTTAGAAATGTAGCTAGTTAATAGATTTTGTGGAATCCCATCAATTGTCGTAGCTATGATATTTTTATACTGTTGGCCAAAGGATTTGTTATTAAACACTTCATTAGTAGCATCTCACGATGTCCTCCATGGAGTGAAATGTAACGTAACAATCTCTATGTTGGCTGAGAGTGGAAATTCTCTACCTTTAAGTGGTTTCCATTTCCACATCGCCACAGTTATTAGCAAATATTTGAAGATAAAATATCCATAGAATTGTGTTTATCTATGCATTTCTAGAACAACTCATCCATAACATACTTGCACTAGTTTAGATGGATACCTTGGATTCAAAATTCGGTAAAGGAAATATTATCGAAGGTGCGTTCTCCCTTGGTGTACTTTTGTGTGACATGACCGATGATAATATGGCATGCAATATTTATTTGTGGGTTGTTAATATTGACAATCACAATGCCTTACCCTTTGCACTTGATTCACAATGTATGATTTCTGATTCTCTTCTGATCTCCCTCAAGATTTGTAGATACGTCTTCTCCTATAATTGATAAACCCATCAGTTGATGAATATCATCCACATGAATAAGATATTGGAATCCAAGCCATAAAGAGAGAGTAGCCATGCACTCAACTGATCAAAAACCTGGTACATTTGATAACTTCTCAGGTATGGTGTTGAATATTTGGATATCTTTTAATTTCATTCATGCAGAATCTCAAAGGACCGCGAAAGTTGATTTCCAAGTTGGTACTATGTCCTTATTATCAAAATGGATAAAATACATGTAGCCATTGGGACACATATCAGGATATAGGTCATCATTGGAAAATCAGAACCAAAAGGCCTTGCTTTCTCAACCTTCCTCTACAAATCATGAAGGATTTTATTAGAGGATCAATGAGGTCTATCGTCAACTGTTCCATTTGATTGGCATGGGATTTTTGGATTGTAGCTCTCATCATCAGTACCTTTCCCATCACATACAAACTTAACTACTGATCAAACGATGTTTCTAAATTCACTTGGTATTGAAAGCTCCAGTTCATCAACTTTGCACTTCTTCAAATATTCAAGATATTGGATATGTTAGGAGTAAACAACTTTAATATACAAATTAATCAAAACATGGAGGATTAGACAGGTCATTAATGTTCATACTTAGTGGATGTTAATAATTTGATTAAATCATTAAATGCGGGAATAAGAAGATGATTACACATGTGCTAGACTCGATATGGGAAACTTGGGTTGTATGAGTTATTAATGATGAAAATACAATATTGTATGATGCAACATAGAAACAACGAAAAAATAATTGAAGACATAGGGTCCCCCCGACCACAATGGTTTGAACTAACTAACTCAAGACTTTGAAACAACTATCACATAAAATAAAGGTAACTGAACCAAACAACTAGGACTAATGCAAAGGAAAATATAAAACCAAAATAATGAAAACCTAAGTCCTATCTAACTCACTCATTTCACTCCTTGTAATATGAGTTCCTTCTTGTGAAATTACTGAGTAGAGATGTTTTGTTACAGGTGTGCATCATTCACCCAACTCATTCTAAGAATACCATCAAGTTGCACTAGTTTAACCGATCTTAAATATTCTATCTCCACAACAATGAAAGGTCCCAACCATTTCATATGATTTTTTCCTCGACGTTTCAAGAATTTGTTGTCATGGAGTAAGACTTGATTGCCCTGGTTGAAATGTTTCCACTTCATGTGGCATTCCTGCCAATATTTTTATCATTCTTTCTCCATTGTTTCATGATAGTTAGCTAAGAAATGGGACTCTTTTAATTCTATCAATTCCATAAGTCGTTCCACAACTAAAAATTCTTCGTTCAAATGTGTTGTGTGTGGAATGGAAAGGCCAGAAACAATGAATTTTACTAAAACTACTTTTTCTTTTCAATATACCAGCTGGAGTTGATTATGCTTGTGAATTTTATTTGTAGCAGTCTTGTATGCCAATAGTACTACTAGAATCCTATCACCCCAATCATCCTAGTTTGTGCAACATACTTTTGTTAATTTAGCCTCCAGTTTTTTGTTGAAGGCTTCTACTATATCTTTTGCTTGTGGGTGATACATACTAATTTTGTGGCGTTGTATCAAAAATTCCTTTGTCGGGGTTTTAATGGTACTATTGATTAATTGCATGCCTTGATCACTAGTGAGACTTCTAGAACACCCAAACCAAATGATGGCATTCTCATAAATGAATTGATCTAATGTATCTGTAGAGCAATATCAGATGGGTGTTGCTTCATCCCATCTTGTTGGGTATTCTTTTGTGGTAATTATATAGTGGGTTTTAGAATGCTTCACATGAGGATTGATAGGGCTCACAAAATCAACTTCCCATTTCTCAAATGGTTTCAAGGCACATATTGGTTGGAATGGAAATTCATCTTGTTAAGAAAGCTTATCGACTCATTGGGAAACATCACATTTTTTTTATAACCCTTTGCATCTTTAAACATCGTACGACACCATATCTCAAGTTGGAGAATATTCCTTTCATTAGATTTTCTACCAACATGGCCACCCACAACACCGACATGGAATTCCCACAAGATGTCTTGTCATTCATGGTCTAATACACATTGCAACAAAATTCCACCAGTACACAATCTATAGAGTTGTCCTGCAATCAACTGACATTCCATAGATTGTACAATGAAGTGGCATTTCTGGGTCACGAAATAATCATCGATTGCTTTCATAGTTCAAAGGAACCATGTGATTTCTTCTAAATGTTTTGGAATAGATTCTACCCTAAAAATAGTTGCATCTGGTAGGTGATCATCAATAGGTCCTTCATCTTCCCCTACTTTTATTCATGATAACTGATCAGTACCATGGTTTTATTTCCCCATCTTAACTATTACCTCAAAAGAGAATTCTTAGAATAAAAGTATCCATCTGTAGATACGTCCTTTTAATACAACTTTGTTCATCGGGTATTTGAGAGTTGAATGATATGTGAAAAACTTGAATTTTCCTGTAAAAAAATAGTGGTAGAAAATTTGTAAGGCATAAATAATCACTAATATTTTTCACTCTGTAGCTTTATAGTTTTCAACCTGGGAGAGTTTTCTGCTAGTGAAGTACACAGAGTGATAATTACATCCTTCCCATAGCTAAGCCAACACAACAACAAGGGAAATTCCAGATGCATCAACACATACATGGAATTATTTTACCCAGTCAGGAAATGTAAGGATGGGGGAGTTAACCATTTTTTCTCTGAGTATTGTAAATTAGTTTTTCACAATCCACAGTACAATGTAATGCTTCCTCTTTCTTCAATAATTGTTCCAACAAGTTTTTGATGGAAGCATAGTTGCATATGAGTCATTTGTAGTTTCCTATATGTCCCAAATCATATCGCAGCCACTTCAAAGATTTAGGTGTTGAAAGGTTCACGATGGCGATGATATTTGTAGGACCTACCAAAAATCCATTGCAATAAACAATGTGACCTAATAGGTTGTTGAAGGGAACATAGAAAAATGCATTTCTACAAGTTCAAAGATATGTGAATCTTCTAATAGTGATATAGAATTAGTTGGATTAATGTGACATGATCTTTAGGTAGGCTATAAATTGTCCAATCATCCCAATAGACTTTCAAAAACTTGTGAAGAAACTATTTGAAAGTTGCTAATACAATCTGTCAGAAAATGACAAGTGCATTATTCAGTCCAAATCACATGAAATTATAAGCAAATGAGCCCCATTTTTTCATATATTTTGTCTTCTTATTATATTATTCTCGAATCCTAACCTGGCGGTATATTGAGAATCTGTATGTGAAAGAGTATGCTTCGTTTCCAGCAACTTGATCTAATATTTCATCACTGAAAGGTGTTGGGAATGGGTTGTGGAAGCATGTAGCATTCAAACTGTGATAATTGACACAGAATCTAATATATTCAATATTCTTATTACTCTTAATTACTATGAAGATGATCCATTATGATTCTTCTACTAGGAAAATCAGACTAGTGCTCAACATTTGATTAATTTATTTTTTACTTTCTGTTTAACTTGAGGATTCAATCTATATGGTCGATGATTTACTAGTTTGACATCCTATTTTAATGCAATATTCATATTTCCTATGTCCCCTTGGATTCCCTTAAGTTCTGTAAAGTTATGCAGAAACAAGTCTTCATATTCCTTCGATACTGAGGTTATCTTAGAATTTGTTTGTCCAAGTAGTCTCCTCTAGATACCACTTTTTGTTTATCTTTTGTGCCATTAATAACCTTCTGTAGTTTCATATGCTGCATATATAAGGCCCCAATTTCTTCTGATTTCATCTACCACACTTCTTGGGATCCTTCGGATCCCTTTAAGATTAAATGTTGCAAGTGTTCTAAGTCACTTCCAGATAAGAATTCTCTTGTTCTCATTTTATGCAATAGAGAGAGGATTCCATTTTAGGGATTGCGAAGGTCATACCTGTAAATTTTTGTTAAGTAGAAAATAAATATGATAATTCTTCATTGTGTAATCGGTTAGTGAATAAGACTCCCCAGATCATTATTAGTGACTATGTTACTAAAACACTGGTTGCAAAGAATGAAAAGTTTGGGTACAATTTTGTGCTTTTCTTCTTCAAACGCCAGGTTTGTCGTAATATATCTTCATGTAGGCACCAAGTCTTAAGAATGGGTCCTAACTCATGCAAAAATTGGTGAACTCAAAGTTTTGGTTGTAATCCATCCATCTTCCATTGGTGTTCACACTTCTCAATGTCAACAAAGGGATTCTTCTAGCCTATAAAAATTTATGCATCTCTATTAGCATACTTGGAACGATTGAATTTGATCATCAATTCCAGTTGGGTGGTACTCAAATTAAGGAGGTGATCCTTGTGTGTCTCCCACCATATTGTAGGATTTTCTCCAAGTGGTGTATCTAAGGAATCCAATAGATATTCTTTCACAACACAAGATTTCATTTTCTAAAGGATCCAATATAATCCATTGATTCCATTATACACTGGAGGATCTTGCACTTCTATTATGGCCCATTGAACTAATTTTATCATTACATAATGTTGAGAGGATATTTCATGTCATCGATTTCGTCAATTATCCAATGCTTCTTCATAATCGTTATCAATGGAGCAAATACTTCTCTAGGTGACGGATCCCTCTATTGTAGGGTTCACATACTCCTCCTTTTTCATGTGATCAATGTGTATACGTTATTCATAACATCTCTCTCCATGTTCTCATGTACCATCTCAACATATCATGGTCCCTAGAGAGGATTCAAAGGTTTTGTAACATTCATATTGGAAGCTTCAAATGTCGATGTTATGTTCATCAAATTGATCATGTCATAGTTTGCATAGGCCCAGTCTATTCCTAGTATCATTGGATAGTGATCAATCCCACCCATAATCTCAATTACTTTGAAATTAGTTAAGGTTTTTACACCTGCTAAGTCGACTTCAACATTCTCTAGGAACCTAATCAAGAAAATGTGATATTGGTTCTCCATTCTCAATTGAATAGGGTAATAGATAAGGGAAGGATAGCCCATTGCTTCCCAAGAATTATTTGGGAGTATATTAACATTATATCCCAATTCTAACATCACATTTTTTATATCATATCCATGGAATTGATCATCTAATTAAACTTCTTATCTGGTTCTCTTTCGGCTTCACTTCTATACAAAACAAGTTGTTCTTTCTAGTAACGAGGAACATATTTGTTCATCATTTTCTGCAACATTGTTGATTTCATGAAGGGTTTTCCACAACTTATAGGTGGAATTTTCATACTCCAAAATATCTTTTAGAAGCATAAACCATATGGATTTAGAATCTCTTACCTTCCCAAAACATATATCCATTCCGCAAATTCTCAACATTTTGTCCACTATATTCTATTGAAATGGTCATGCCTCACCTTGGCTGGTGGAGTTGGAATTTGCTTGAACATTTCAATAGCATCATGGTAAATTTATTGATGGTGAAAGATGTCGTATTTTTTCATTCACGAGGTTTATTTTCTTACTATCAGTTCCTTTTGTATGTGTTTATCCTCCCTTGTTCTTATTCCTCCATGGGTAACAACAAAACCTGCTAGACTAGGATCTTCTCAAGGTTTAGAGTTGATAAAATTACCGGGTCATATTATGATATCTTCCCATTTTGCAATAAACTCTAGGAATTCTTTAATAGTGTGAGTGTTATTAAGATAATAGGTATACCATGTTCTCTTAGGTAAGGTACAATATTGGGCAAGGTGTTTGATATTGTAACATCAAATCAGGAATTTGTAACCTCCTCCTTGTCCATATCTAAAGACTCTTTTGTGTCCTCTATTTCATCCTCTTTCTGATTGTTGATCTGCTACTTAGTATATGGAAAAGTCTAATATTTATGTCAACACATCCAAATCTCTACATTTGTTGGTACTATGTATGGTGGATTCACAGAATTCATAGTATACTGTATTTGGCATTAAGGAGTAATTTTGTATAATTTTACAGAGTCATGGTGAATGGTTGAATGCTTTACAAATATCATAGTAGTTGTTAGGAGAATATCTTGGTGGATCTAGATATGTTGGAAAGCCTTTTGAATGAAAAGGGTTTGTTGCGATTTCTTGCGCAACAGTCACACTAGGTCCACCATTAAATGGTCCTCCTGGTGGGTTCATTCCTCTCCTCATTCTTGGACATTATAATACATGATGACCATCTATCACACATCTTGTGCACCATACCTATAGTTGATTTAGTTTTGGTATATTCGGCTCCTAGAATCTTTTAGCTATAACCACAACATGAATTTGTACTTGTAATAAATCCATGGTAGATGAAGAAGTTCTAGTTGCAACAGCAGTTGGATAATTATCCATTTCTTCAATCTTCATACCCTACTCTAAGGCACATCAAGATGAGCTCACAAATTGTTGTGACGAGGATATTCTCGTTAAAGGTAATAACCCTTGGATAGACCAGTCCTTGTGGTGAGGTTCATGTACATGGAATGCGAGTTTAGCCAATACTTCCCTAAATCGTTGCACATAAATCTAAGCAGATTCTCATTTCATCTGCCAAATCTCCCTTAGTCTTTTTATTCCCTACTACTGCAACTTAGGTTGCAAAAATTCATCTAAGAATAACTGCTTTATATATACCATTGTAAGGCTCTTCTACAAAACAATGTCTAAATTCCATACAATTTTGAGGTAGTTAGTGTCCCTCTAGATCTCCAAATAAATTCACAAAGGAACCAATGTTGTTCCACATCAACTTCTCCTTCGCTTCCCCAAAATTTTGGACATTTCAATAACGGTCCTACTTGTATTCGAGCCATTACAACAACTGAAGATACTACCAACACAAATCCTTGAACTTCTGGTTGAATTACAATATTGTTGTTAGACCACTAAGAACTATTACTACTTCCACCTACTAGCGAAATACTTTTCAAACTATTCGAACTACTAATCATCTGACCGTACCAAGGGAATTTTAAACGGGATGCGAAGAATGTGATACCAAATTAAGTGAGGGATCCTAGGGGGTGTTTTAATGCGTACTGCTTTTGTTAATTCTAGTATCTCCTTTAATTACAATGGGGGATTCACTTTCTTGGGTGCTATTATTTTCCACAGGTCCTAATAACTTTGATTTTTCTACAACTTCAGCCAAGGTTGGCTCAGGTGATTGATTTGACAATTCGTTAATTTGTAATTGAATCTTGCAGTCTTGCTTCTTACTTGTATTTTCTCCCCAGTTTCCTCTTACTAGGTTGTCATGTACCTCTACTCTTATTCCTCTTAACCATGAACTGACCATTTCCTCTCTCCGCTTCATCTAGCACAACTCACTTTCCCATTCCTCATTCCTCTCTCCATTCCATAACTCTCTTTCTAGTTGCACACTTCTCTTATTCACCTTTCTCATATGCATTTTCCACCATTGTTCACATATTTCCAATCGTCTTGATTCTCGCTCGGTCTTGAAATCATTAATATATCCCCAGTCCATTGTGTGTAGTTACTACCTTATGTAATGTAATAACATCGCCACAACCATTCCCTTGGGTCATGAGGGTTTTACTCCTCCATTCTAAGCCAATTTAATGGGAAATATCCAAAGTCAACCATCTAGATTCCATGTCTTAATTCAATGTGGAACTTCTTTTAGTAACCTACCTCTTAATCCCCTCTTGATGTCTTCTTCAACTTTAGATACTAATCGATTATTTTCTGCTATGAATTCTATAATATAATCTAATGAGAGTTTTTTCTACCCAAAAATTGATAGCTCTAGTTAGAGGTGAACCTAGATAGTTCGACTCTATCAGGTCCCTTTGAGTCCACTGAATGAGCCTTCTCTACCAATTGTGTTATTTGGGAGCATATGCAAGCCTTTGTAGCCACTCAACTAGAGATATAGCAAATTCATCCCACAAAATCTTGTATTGATCCAATGCTAGTCCTTTGTAGATGATATATTGTATGAGTCTCGATGTAACCCAACCTCGTAGTTTGACTTCCTTTATTACGAATTCCTCAAACTTCATATCGACCCACCAATCTTGAATATGGCTTGTTGACACCTACGTATCCATGTATTTAACAACATCCTGTTAGAAACCAAGTCCCAGCAATGGAACCATTTGTTCGAGAAAAATAGAGATGAGGTTCTTACAAAGAGGCCAACAAAGGGAATCATTGTAGTCTAGTATGCTAGCATTTTCAATCCCTTAAAGGAGAAGGTCTCACCTGAAGCACAACCAAGACTTATGTAGAATGAGAAAGGTTAATTGAAGGGATAGACCAATGAAGATTCCTATCTATCATATCTCAACATTTTTCTTATTCATCCTATCATAACATATTCCCATCAAGCACACTTAATCATACGCAAAATAGAGATATGAAATATACATTAAGCAATGAACATAATCCATTATACATAAAATTTTAGGGGGCCAATATTCTTCATTTTTATTAACTAGTAAATATTTGTTACATTAGATACTCATGGTCACCTATGGACTTAATCTATCATCCATGGAATGACCTATTGCGACATTACATGCATCACAAGACCCTTAGTTTAATTACATTACCCAAACCGAGACCAGGAAAAAAACGTGGATCTGTTGTTGTTGTTCTCGGTGTCTTCTTCTCTTCTATGGATATGTTGTGTTCTTTTGTCTTTCTTCTCATCTCTTCTCTCTGCTGCTTGCATTGTACTCCTTAAAATAATCGCGGGAGCGGACTAAAACAATTGCAGCCATTAGTGGCTTTCGTAACTTCCAGTTTGTAACCCACATTTTCTCCTGCGATTATGGGCATTTCCAAAATTGATGGATCCAACAATACACGTGCCTACATAATGTAAAGGAAAATACATTGATAAATTCACAATAATTGATATATAATTAATTAACTTTTTTCTAAGTGGTCTTGTACCACTCCATGGGAAATTAAAATCTTATGTATATGTACATAGCAAACAAAAAAAAATCTTAATTATGTTTAATGTATTTGTATTATTTTTTAGCACTTCTATTAAAAAAACTATTTCATTATTATGATTAAGTTTTAGACACATTTACATAAAATAAATAAGAACCACAAAGTGGCTTAGTCTCTAACGTCTTGATAAACAATCTTTGAAATTTTGAAAATAATAGTGATGATCATATGCATAGAAGCAATTATAATATTCTTGGTTGAAAATTTCATGATCCATTAGACCAAAAAATGACAATAAAACTTCACTTGATTCCTCTTAAAATAATGCAAATTACAAACCAGAATAAGTGATGGCAATAGAGGCTCCTTGACACAAGCAAACCAATTTGCAGGTCCATGGCATCAAAAGTGATAATCATTGAGACATATCAAAAGATCTCATATGGTTTCTAAAAATATATTTGTAACGTCCCCGACTCTCCGACCGACAAAGAGGACGCTACCATACACTAACCATCCAGGCAAACCGTCCATGAACATGAAGATACATAAAATACTGAAATAAAATGCTTAAAACATAAAATATGCTAAAATGCATAATCATTCACATACACAGCGGAAGCAAACATACATTCATTCAGCATTCAACATGTTCACCATAATTCATTAAACATCAATTATGATTGTAGAAACGAGGTAGTCAAGAATACTTATCTTATCAAGAACTCGTCCCACAACTAGCTACGTCGCTGCAACGTTCCACCCAACCATAGGCCAGCATGCTCATCGATCTCTCAGCAACACTGCCACCCCCGATATGGGCATGATTCCCCAAGGAATAAGGGACTAAGCAATCTTACACATAGCCAAGGTACACAAATCAGCCAAGCCAACACAGTAGCATTTATCAGGCTATCAAGGAGCTGGGAGAAGTTGAATGCTAAGCTGGGGAGCTCATTGAAGAGCTAATGACTACTACACCAAAACTAGCATGACTTCTAGGACACCCACACACACCAAACACCAGGAAATCAGTCCCTCAGGCCCTAACCCCCCTTTCCAGTGCTACTCCAGGGTTGTGGAGAAGAAATCCATCCCTCTAGCTCTATCTATGTGGCTCCCAAACACCCCCAGGTTTATCAAGCAGACCAAGCCTTCATCCCACTCCAGCACAGTCCGAATACCAACCACTGCATAGACACATCCAAACAAGCAGTTCACAGCTTAAACAGGGGAAAACAATTCCTGAGTCATTCTTGGCCCTATCGTGGCCAAAACAACTCATCAATAGCCATAGCAAGCCAAAACGTGACTGAACCCACAACAAACGAACAACGTGGGGAAACAACAGCCCCCGGTCTCAACAAGGAGGAAATGGGACCATTACATAGCCTAAAAATGGAAAGATAAACAGAGTCTCAGCCCGTGCCTGGGAAAGAACATACACCCGACACAATCCACAAAATCTGTATGGGAAAACATGCACACACAGAACGTGAATGGATTATTCACAGGGAAAATCATGAATGAGAACCATAGGAAGAACACAACTCGATGGGTAAATCGCTCAGGGTCCACACTCGACTGGGAGGCCATGCTTCTCTCTCTACGTGAGTAAAAACTCCCATACTCATACCTGTGCGTGAGGAGAAGAATCGCGTCCCTGCCTCAGGATAGAAAAACAACGGAGAGAATCCCCAACTGACGCATGAGGATGAGAAAGAATGGAGTCGTGGGAGAGTGGAGAGAATGAGAAGTTGCTTCTCTGCCCACACGACGTGAAGATGAAGAGTCTGCTGGTTGAGTGGGCATGTGGGCAAGAACTGACAGTCCTGCCACACTCACCACTACTCAGCAATAACTGTCTCAACTAACATCAGGGGTTTTTAACAGCTGACACATGGCTTTTCCCCATAGGCCCAAGGTTTAATAATTCCCCCTCCTTATCCTTACGAAAATCATGCCCTTTTCATTATTGTTGCACCATCGTAGCTGGTTGTAGGTTCATTTTAATTAAAGTTCATATTTACAAGATGCAAAAACTATAATGTGTTGGATGGCACGATATACCATCGGCAACAATCCCAATTGCCGAAACATAACACAACCAAATCGATGGTGGGGCTTTTGCCTTTAGCTCCACACCATGATTAATTACAATATATACATCATGTACCTTTTAATGCAAACGGGGTCAAAACCAAGGTGTTACAATATTTTTATTATAAATAGAAAAACAAATTTCACAAATTTTCAATAAGCACCAAAATCAATATAAAACCTTATAAGGTAATATGCTTCCAATTGCAAGGAATAAATTAAAGAGAAAGACATATTTAAAACAAACAATTTTGCTTACTATATCCCTACTACAACAACTAAACATGTTAAGGAAACATATAAATAGATTCCATGCACAACAAAGTATGTCATTGCAAAAATGTAAGGTAACATGGATATCAAGATGAAGAAAATATAAAATGAAGCCAAAAAATTTAGGATACAACAAGTATTACATGAATAAGAGAATCAACAAAGGATTGATTGAATCATAAATTACTTGGTAGATTTTTATTGGTATATAACATAGTGACATGACATGGACCCAAAAGCAACTCTACAAATCCTAAGAGTAAGAGTACGACTTGGAAAATCCTAAGAGCAAGAGTATGACTTGGACTCTAGGAGAAACTTGGCATAAGCTCATTTGGGGTAAGGCGTTGTAATCCCCTTTGTCTCAAATGCATAAGTTAATCACATGTTCATAATACATGATTGTCTACCATAGATAGTCACTTCTATCTCCACTTGATGTTGCAACATGATGAAGGGACTCCGTGTTGACCTGTTCCATTCCCATTAGGGAAGTTTGTACAGTAATATGTAGCATTATATACACATATGATTAGAGGTTGTTGGAAGGCAGTTTTGGAGATAGTTAGTTGCACAGCATCAAAGATGATGCGCAAGGTCAAAGTTGATGCGCAAGGTGGAAGATGGCGCACAAGGAAGTTTGGTCATAGTTTGGCCATATTTTGTCATATTTTGTATATTTTGGTCATTATTTTGTAGTTTTTGGTCCAAGTAGTTAGGAAGTTGATCTAATTGGACCACTAATGTAAAGGCACAAGCCTATAAATACATCTAGGGTTGTAAGTGTTAGGGAATCATGAAATTGATACTTTGGAGAGATCTTATCTTGAGCGCATATGTGATCTATCTTTGATGCGAGATCTGGATTATGGAGATGTTTTGAGAACCTGCAGTTTTGATGCGAAGTTAATATGACATGATAGATATTTGATAGAAACATCGTGTCTTTTTACTTCTTTCAGTTTACCATCTTTCTGCAATGTGATATGAATGGATGGATACTGAGATATGATGTTGTTGTCTGGGTCAGTGCTAGAGGAGATCATTGCGTTAAGGGTGTCGACAGAGAGTGAACCCCTATCGATGGATCTGTGTCAACAAATGGTTATGTTGTCAGGACCATAGTGCATATCGAAGGAGGACATGTTGTGGCATCGGACGAGACCAGAGATTCAAGATTGGTTCGACCGAAAGGCTCGGGAATTTTCCATAAAGGAGAATCAGAACCCTGATTTGATGACAAAACAGTGGCTAGGAAGGTACATGTATTCTAATCTCCACCAGTGCTTTTTCTCTGAGTTTTTTATCATGTTGTATGAGTGGCTGGCGTGATTGACCTATTGGAAGACAAATTTCCAAGGAGGCAATCCAACTTGATGGGCCCCATAGCTGATCCAACAACTGTAGGAGGTAGATAACAAAGCGTCAAGAGCTGTCGAAGTTTGGCTTGATAGCATCTTGGAAGGCTACATCACCGAGTTCATAGTCGACACAATAAAATCTTATAGCAACACGGAAAGGGAGTTCTTCAAAGGACCAAGAGGTAGGTTTTTGCTATCATTTCAACTTTCAATTAAGATGCTCATCTCTGAAAAAGGCATATTGAATGTAGATCCCTAGTATGCAGATGTTGTTGGTACCGTGAAGACGAGGGTTGGATGAAATGATACAGGGTAGATGGATGGGAGTTACGACGATATTGTGAGGGAAGCCGAAGAAGGAAGTGGTCTTCTACAAACTGGAGTAAGGTTTCGATAAGAGAAGAGGCAGAGGATAGGAGAGAGTTATGTTGTGACTGATACAAGAGGCTGCGGGAGAAGATCACAAGGGACGAAGCGACCCTACAATGACAAAGGAGATGACCAAGCTACGCCTGAGCTCAAAGAAACACCAAGCAAGAGAAACAATGTACCCACACCTCTATGTACTGTGCCACACTCCAGAAGAAATACGAGCTCAACACCAAGTTGTCCAACATGTCAGCAACACTCTAACAGTAGCAGATCAGCGAACGTAGGAAGAAGGACTAGTATGGCGGTCGATGATGTAAAGTTACCTTTGTTTTAGGGGAACGGGACAGAGGATCTTGAGAAATATTGGTTTCCATGTGAAGCAGTTTGGACAGTAAAGCAAGTTCAGGATTATGATGTTAAGAAAGGTCAGTTGGCGACAGCCTTTTGAGGTCATCCATTGGATTGGTACATGAATTTTACACAAGTTCCCACGGGGACTCCAGCGAAGACTCTGGCCAAGATTAGAAAAGGATTGATTGAGGAGTTCAAAAAACCTAAGTCTGAAGTGCAATATATCACAGAATTAAAGGAGATCAAGCAATATTGAAAGGAGACTATTTGGGATTTTGATCAGCGATTCAAGACGTTGATGGCGAAAGTCATTTTTGGAATGAGTGATGTACAACACAAGGAATGGTTCATCGCGACATTAGTACCACATATTAGGCTGCCCTTGATGCAACAAAATATTGTGACACAGAGTGAGGCTCTGGAGATCGTGATGAAGCTAGAACCTTCACTTGTTGGAGAAAAAAAAGTTGGCATGAATCAGATTCAAACACAATTGGCGAACCTGATGATCCAGTTGCAAGATAGCAAGAACGGAAGAGAGCATCACGAGGAGATTTGGTGTACTCGATGTCGTGCAGAAGGACATCATAAAGATCAGTGCCCGGATTTTTTAAACTACCTATTGTCAGGAGTTCCAAACCCACTGAGTCATGGCGGCATGCCATGGTGCTACATCTACCAAGTTCATGGGCATCGACACGAAGATTGTTTGTTTATGTAGAAGATGGTCACGAAGTCGACGGATTTGTATTGCACGTTTTGTCGATCTGTTGGGCATGAAGACAAGGATTGTCGAGCATATGATTCACTCTAGGATAGGATGATGGATGCATACTATGTGAAGGGAGAAGACCATCGAACGGTACAACCACCACAACAACCCCAGGTGGTACAGCCACAGGTGCAACCGCGCTTTGTACCACAGCCGCAACCATAGTTTGTGTCACAACCACAGTTTGCTCCACTGCCACCGCAGTACAATCAAATATAATATGCTTTGCAACAGTCGTAGTATACTCAGGCACCACATACTCAACCAAAATATGCACAACCAAAGTTGAATCCCCTGCTGCAGCAACAGTTCAATCAACCACAATATCAACAACAAGGAGGATTTCACGGAGGATTCCGAGGAGGACGAGATGGAGGTTTTGGTCAAGGAGGAGGACTAGGTCGTGGACCTGTGCAATGTTATAATTGCGGAGTACTAGGACATGATCAGATATATTTCCTGAACTTACAAGCACAATGTACTTATTGTATCGTTGTGTATCATACTGTTGAGAACTGTCCCCAATTGATCATGAAGTGGAAAGCAAGGAACATTCCGCAGTTGTAGAACCAAAAACCGATTCATAATCAAAATTAGAACCAAAATGCAAATCACAATGTGAACCAGCTAGTGAATCCGCCACCGAACAAGAACCAAGGACCAACAGTTGTGAAGATCTCAGCAGAGCCCATAGTTGAGTCTGCTGATATTGTTGTAATTACTCTTGGAGGTATGATGACAGGAAATGATGGCCCGATTCCACAAGTCCGGTTGGCTGGAAAGAAGAAGGTGTGATTTGATGTCGACACTGAGCAGGGCACATTCTTTGAAGCACGCAATGCGATAAGAAGAGATCTGGGTAAGTTGCATGTTTATGAAATGCCACCTATTTTTTATTCCACTTTGGTAGCAAGACCATCGTGGCAGCATGGTACCTTGCAAAAATTATTTGAAAGTTGTCTATCACTGGAAAAATATCCCGATGCACTCGTCGAGATTGTCAGTCTGTTGCATTGACTAGGGAAAGGGCGGAGGGAGTTCATTGTGAACTCCCTACACAAGAAGAAAGTAGGGAAAGATATGAGAATGAATATTTAGATTGGGGATTACGAGGTAGATTCAGTCATTCTAGATCTAGGCTTGGATGTCAACATTATGACAAAGCATACATGGAAGAATATGGGGAGCCCACATTTATTTTGGTCCCCTGTGTAGCTGTGACTGGCTAACCAGGCCAAAGTGACATCGATTGGGCGTGTCCCACATCTAGCAGGGGAAGTTGAAGGAATGAAGACTTACGTAGACTTTGATGTAATTGAGGTTGTTGATGGCGAAATCTCATATCCTACACTACTGGGGATTGGATGGGCTAATGACAATTTGGCAGTGATTAATTTCAAGAAGCGCATATTGAACTTTGAGAACCGTGACATTAGATTCATAGCTCCAATGGATCCAAATGAAGGAAGAAGGTATGTTGAACCAGTTAAGGAAGAAGTTGTAGGAGGCTGGGATCATGCATACAACATTTCAGAAGACTATATCCAACCTACTGGTGATGGAGAGTTAGGTTGGCAAATTTCTGTCTCTGCATCTTCGGATTCTGATGATGCCTTGGAGAATTGGCAGGATCGGATGCATGAGGTATCAATTTGGAAGTGTGGTTTAATCACTCAGTCGTTGTGCCAAGTCACAACAGAGATCGTTGAGTTACCAACCCATGAGGGACTACCTGAGCTACCTGAATTTGTTGTTGAATTTTAAGAGAAGGTGTTAGAACCACATAGGTTGTTGGCGTTGGATGAAGCATTGAAGGATACTCTAGCACATTGGTGGGCGACACATAAGAATTCGATCGATGGATGGTAGTAGTGTCATAGGTTGATAGAAGTTCACTTTGACGAAGCAGAACAATACCAAGTTGAGAGGTATGATGGGCGAAATGATCCCAACAATCATCTGATTGCATTGTCAGACCATGTGGGTGTCATGACCAAAGTAGGATTGGGTACATGCTTTTGTACGCACATTGGATGAAATGTTGTGACACTAGTACATGTCCGCTAAGCTGCGCAGAGACATAACGACATGGGAGGAGTTGTCAATCTATTTCAGTCACACCTTCAGTTTTGGGGATGCTAACCCAGTCATTCATAGTGCGCTACAGCATATCCTCAACGTTGTTTTGAAGGTAGTTCCAGTCACATATCTGGTGGACCCGCATGAAGCACCAATGATGCAGTCAATGATGGAGTGCTACAATGTAATAGGAGGGCTTGAAGATGAAGATGATCCAACTAACATCAAAATTCTAGCAATAGAAGGAAGTCAGGATATCACAATGCCTGAGATATAGGCAGATAAAATCAATCAACCATTGAATATCCAAAAGGTTAACATTGGCACAGAGGAGAACCCAAAGTCTTTGAATATTTGTAGCATGAGTTTCAATATCTGTTTCCAATTTTTTTTTATGAGATGAAGGAGATAATAAGATATTTGGGAGAGATTAAGATTCCTCTAAAGCCAGATGTGAAGCCAATGCAACAGTGCCCGTATTGTCTGAATCCGCAATTCAAGGAAAGAGTAAAGGTTGAGCTCGACAGATTGTTGGACGCAGGAATCATAGAACCAGTTGAAGAATCAGAATGGATCAATCCTATGGTTGTGCAAGACAAGAATATAGGTGAGGTTTGGATCCATGTCGATCTCAGAAAACTGAACAATGCATACCTTCATGATCTGTTCTTGACACCGTTTACTAACAAAGTATTGGAAGGGGTAGGCGATCAAGAAGTCTATTCATTTATGGATGGATTTTCTAGATATCATCAAATCAAGCTTGCAAAAGAGGACTAACATAAGACAACATTTGTGACTGAATGGGGTTGTTATCAGTACACAATGATTCCATTTGGACTGAAAAATGCGCCTGGGATATTCTCCAGGATCGTAGTTGCTGCATTCAAGTATTTTACACAAAAGTTTTTGGCAGTATACATGGACAACTAGATGTTTTATGGACTGATAAAGGATCACCTCGAAAATCTATGATTGATGTTGGAGAGATATCGACAACACCAGATTGCACTAGATTCAAAGAAGTGGATATTTTGTGCATCTTTTGGGATGTTTCTAGGGAACATTGTTTGCAAGAAAGGACTATTGGTTGATCCACCCAAGATTGCGTTGATTCTGAATTTTCCACCACCTATGAATGTGAAGCAACTTACATCGACGTTAGGCCATACATAATATTATCGCAAGTTCATCAGAGGATATGTCATGTTCACAACACCTATGGAGAAGTTGTTGAAGAAGGATGCTCAGTTCGCATGGATTCAGGAGTGTTAAGGAATTTTTGACACCTTGAAAACGAAGATGGATATAGCACCAATACTGGTTTTTCCAAATTGGGCAAAGGAGTTCCATGTTCTTGTTGATGCGTCGTTGACCACACTAGGATTTGTGCTGGTGCAACCAGGCGAAGGTGATATTGATCACCTGATTTCTTTTGACAGTCAGAAGTTGTCATCCACAGAGAAGAATTATACTACGACAGAGAGAGAAGGATTGGAAATGGTATACGCATTGCATAAGTTTTGACACTAACTGTTGGGAGGTAATTTCGAAATGTTCACGGATCACTCTGCGTTGAAATATGTAGTGAATAATCTTGTGTTTGGGGGGAAGATATGTTGTTGGATACTTGTCTTCCAAGAGTTTGATTTTGAGATAATTGTGAATACAGGTCGCTTGAATGCAGAACCTGACCACTTGTCACGAATAGAGACAAGTGAAGAACTGACGAACATTGAAGATGGGTTACCTGATGTGCAACTATTTAGAGTTGGAATGGTTGAAGATTACTATGACAAAATAGTTCATTTTTTGGTGATAGGAACAACACCAAAAGGGCTCACAACAAATAAGAAGAAGCATTTAGTGGTTCAATTCGTATATTTCTAGCTGATTGCTGGAGAACTCTATAAGATGGGTCTTGACGAGATCCTACGACGATGTGTCCTACTACATGAACAGGAAAGGGTCTTGGAGGAAGCACATGCATGAGTTGCAGGTGGACACTACGAAAGTCACGCTACTGCTAGGAAGGTACTTCACAAAGGGTTTTGGTGGCCAACTCTCAATGGGGATGTGAGAGACTATGCAAGGACTTGCGATGCTTGTCAAAGGACTGGGAAACCATCAAGGAGGGATGAGATTTCGCTCGTACCTCAAGTGACACTGCAACCATTTGATAAATGGGAACTAGATTTTATGGGACCAATCAACCCACGAGGGAAGAGAATTGATGCATGGTATATCATTACAATGACAGATTATCTGACAAGGTGGGTGGAAGACGTACCAGTTGTAGATTTCACCACTGCGACGGCAACAAGGTTCCCGTTTGAAAATGTTGTCACTCACTTCGGCTATCCAAAGATATTCATGAGCGATCAGGGGAGTCACTTCATCAATCTTACCATTAGTGCGCTAACAAAGGAACTTCAGATACAACACAAATAGAGTACCCTGTATCATCCACAAGCGAATGGGATAGTTGAGGCGTTCAATAAGGTGCTGGAGCATACACTCATAAAGATTTACAATGCAAACTGCAATGAATGAGATTTGAAGATTCCAGCAGTTTTATGGGCTTATTGCACCACCTGCAAAAGGTTGAAAGGGAAGATACCGTTCAAGTTGGTGTATGGGCAAGAGGCGATCATGCCAATCAAGTACATTGTTCTGAGTTTGTACATTGTAGCAGCGATAGGAATGGATGATGAAGGAGCATTAGAAGAACACCTAGCTTAGTTGGTGCAACTAGAGGAAGACTGCTTTCTCGCATGATTTAACCAGCACACTGAGAAGGATCAACATAAATCTTGGCATGATCTACATATCAAGAACAAACACTTTTAGCAAGGAGACATGGTGTTGTTGTATGACAGCAAGTTCGCCAAACATCCAGGTAAGCTGCAAATGCATTGGTTGGGTCTGTATGTTATCAATTTCATTACCGAGGGAGGTGAAATACAGCTACAACAGTTGGATGGTGTGATCTTGCCTAAGTTGGTAAGTGGAAGCCAGTTGAATCCCTACAGGTCAGGCCAGATGCTACATGATGCTTGAGGCATTGTGCAAGATGATTTTTTTTTCTACATGAAGTGGTAGTTAGGAGGCTGGCGCACTCGGAGAAAGCGATAGCACAAGCAGAGGTATCAAGGTTGCAGGTAGGGAACTATGTCGCAACATCTACAAGGACGCGATAGAATCAAATCACCAGTAAATGCAGTAGTTAAACCAATTATCCGGTGACTCTCTTGGACGAGACGTGTATTAATGGTAGATCCGACCATTAGATTTGGAGGATCAACGAGGGATTTGGATGATGAGGGAGGATTTGATCAAAATGATTGGTAGATCTTTCATACGGTCGACCCTACACTATAAAAATATACAGGCTCCGGGTGGAAGTCACCATTGTTGAAGCTTGAGTTCTAGATATTATATTGTTGAATCGCAGAAGTTTCAGAGTTGTGATTGAGTGCAGAGTTGTGATTGAATAGCAAGGTGAGCTTGAGTAATATGCAGAGTACTTATGACTAATGCAGCAAGTAGCGCCACAAGAAATTTCGAGTGGGAGTTCTCAGGATTCACGAGTTATTGGTGTTCCCATTGAAGAAGAAGTAGCAAGTATGTGGGTGGGCTCGTCACCAGTTACAAGGAAGAAGAGGGGGGCTAATCGACCCAAGTCTCAGTAGTAGAATAAGAGAAATACATATATTTCAACAAGATAAGATACATACGCAGTTGAGGCCTTTGTGACAAGGGAAGGGGTGACTGCGGTAGACATCCCTAGGTTTGTTCCCCCACGCAAACCCGGTTCCAAGGAGAGGAGACTCATGAAGAATTAGAAGTACCCTATCAAGATGCCAGCGATCCTAAAGGGGATGAAATGTACGTTCGATATAGTCCCTTGTTTAGTGAATATGAAGTATGAGGACCACGACATGTTAGAATTCATGTATTTTACCACAGAACCCTTCGAGGAAAGGATGAGACTAGAGGAAGATCCAACAATACACACTCCACATGAGTGGACGTTGGGGTTGGATAAGTCAGAGCTGCTAGGATTGATTCACATTCCCCATTTTGGGCGACTAACGGAGGAAAATGCATGCGCCAAGAAACTACTGGCATGCTTCCATGGAGGATACCTATGGCTCGACCCACCGGTGCCAATCACTATAGATTTGATTTCACATATGACAGGGTTGCCCAAGCAGGGGCCTAACGCATCGCAATACTTATGCAGAAAGGAAAACAACAAAATATTAGCAACAAAGCTAAAGAAGAAGTATGACTTGAAGCGCGATGGGTGTACACATGTGGTGGACATCATCAATGAGCGGGTTGCACTCATTGTAGCCAGGATTCTTTTCAGCAAGGTAGTGCAGAAGAATCGACCAAACCAATGCACCTCAGGGGTGGTTTCCTACATTGAGAAATGTGTGGCAGGCATACAAATGAACTGGTGGCTCTTTATGTTGAACCAGTTGACAGAGGATGCCATGATCATGCAGGTGGGAAAACGTGCATTGACGTATAGTTGGATGCTCATCTTGATTTCAATAGTTGCATGGATGGATCCAAAGGACTACCAAGGGATGGATGTCGTAGCTGCCCAAGTTTGAAAGGGCAGAAGGTACTAGAATCTATGGAACCTGAGTCAAGAAGACAAGCTGAAAGATTGTGCCATACAATTTTGGCTATAATGGGACGCCTTGCAGGTAGTAGTTGTGAAGGTTTTGTGGCTCATAGAGGCAGTAGTGATGAAGTATCGGTGAGTCGTTTGAATTGCTATTGGCCCGTGTGCTATCCACGTGAAAGTGCAAAAGGACCCTCTGAAAATATGGTTAGAAACACAATATAAGTTAGCAGAGGAGGAGTTGGATGCCATAGTGGCTAAGTGGTCGGTGGACTGGAAAGTGCTGGTGATTCTAGAAAAAGTATCAGATGTCGAGGCAGGTCCTCCAACAGATGCACCTATAGATCCGACGTGGTGCATGACAGCAAATGGGAGTCAAGAGAGGAATCATCGAGGACCTTGATGGATTTTGAGGCTGAAAGACTCTACGAGGAGACCATAACAAAGAGAAGGCATGACCAAGGAGAATCCAGCGACACCATGCCAATGGCAGACGCGTAGGTATACCACACTATGGCGACCATTACAATGACAAAAAGCATCAGTGAAGCGTAACTAAAGAAACAAACCACTGAAGGATTCAACAAGGTAACAACTAGGCTGAATTCTTTAATAAATGCAATTTTGGAGAGAATGCCAGAAGTAAATCTGGTGTGGAGGGTATAAAATATTAGTATGGGAAAATGGGCTAGAATAGTTCCCATTCTTCCAAAAGCATTAGAAAAACCAAGTGAGGATATTGATGCAATGTTCTAGCAGTTTGAAAGCATTGGGTTGGATGCCAATGAATTGTCAACACACACATTGGTGTGACTGCAACGATTGGCTATTCAAGAACTCGTCGATCAGGAGTAGATCATCGATGATCATCTTCTTAAATCACAAGAACAGGAACCGACAACAAAGAAAGAGATTGAATAATTGAAGAAGGAACAAGATAGGTTGATAGTGGAAAATGCACAGTTGTGGGATGACAGAGCGCGGTTAGAGAAGGAAGTCTCGGTTGCATGCTAGGAAGTTCCACAAATTATAGAAGACATGGATGCAGAAAGAAAAGCACAGAATCTGTGCGAAGTGATAACGACATTTAAGTGTGAAATTAAGGATTTACATGCACTGGTGAACCCAGGCACACCACCAGAGCAGGATACAGAACAAAAAAGCACTATTGAATACTTGGAGACACAGTTGGAAGAAATTGAGAAAGAGGAAAAACAGGTTACATATGCGACTACACAGTTTTGGGGAAGTGTAGTCCAAGATGAGAAATTGCAGAAAGTCAACACAGTTGCAAGAGCTAGAGGGACAACTAGCCACACTGAGGACATCACTCAAAGCGATGCCTCCAATTGTGCAGATAATGAAAGCGACAGAGATGAAGGAATTGCAACAGCACGTCACCAAGGCAAGGGAGCGTCAACAACAAAGGACAATGCATCTTGAAGAATTCTATGACATTGGTTTGCAAGTCTCAATGCAAGTGATTTCTGCACTGCAAGTAGTTCAAGCTGGTTGAACAGATGTCACCGCAAAGATTGTTGAGCATCCACTGGAGTGCGAAGTGACAGAATGCTGGGAAATCCATGATAAGGTAAAGGAGCGGGTCCAAGAGGTCACCCAATAGTATGAGGAATTCAAGATTAATATCAGTGGCTACACTATTTCCAGTTGACGTGTATTGAGGGCGAGCTACAAGATTGTGTTGGGAAACTGTTGGCAGGAAATTTTGGAGATAGTTGGTTGTGCAACATCAGAGATGATGTGCAAGGTCTAAGTTGATGCGCAAGGTGGAAGATGGTGCACAAGATAGCTTGGTCATAGTTTGGCCATATTTTGTATATTTTGGTCATTATTTTGTAGTTTTTGGTCCAAGTAGTTAGGAAGTTGATCTAAGTGGACCACCGATGTAAAGGCACAAACTTATAAATAGATCTAGGATTGTAAGTGTTGGGGAATCCTAAAATTGAGAGTTTGGAGAGATCTTATCTTGAGCGCATATGTGATCTATATTTAATGCAAGATCTGAATTGTGGAGTTGTTTTAAGAACCTGCGGTTTTGATGTGAAGTTAATATGATGTGACAGAGATTTGATAGAAACACCGTATATTTTTACTTCTTTATGTTTTCCTGCTTTCTGTGATGTGATATCAATGGATGGAACTGAGATATGATTTTGTTGTCTGAATGATGCGATGCTTTTATGTTTTAAATCATATTATGCTGGTAGATCTATTTATGCATTGATTCTCCTGCTGCAATTTGAATATGTTGATGCAATATGATGAATGTTGATATGAATGTATGTTGAATGAACCAATGCTTGTGTTTGTAGAATAATGGTGTGATAGTTGAACCATAGATGCGAAAACCCTCTTTCTTACTGCAGAAACGTGGTTTCGACAGTTCTCCCTTGAACATCTCGGGTGAGACCTCATCTGCTCTGCAGGTGTTGATGGAAAGGGTAAACCCTATTTGGGTCAGTGCTCAGGTAGATCGTTGGAGAAGGGTGTCAACAGAGAGTGAAACCCTGTTGATGGATCTGTGTCGACATAGGTTCTATATAATCCTAACACTTTCATCATCACCTCAATTATTATGATAACAATCAATAAAATATATCACCAAGACACACAGTGTTATAGACCACATTTTTGCAGCCGTGAAAGACACGGACAAACCAAGTAGGTATATTATAATTGTATCGCATAGTTGCATCCTACTTACTTTGGACATTTCTAAGAAAGGAATCACATACACCAAAATTCTTTATAGAATATATTGCTTCCTACATATTGAGGGTAAGATTGATTCCTAACAATCATTCATTAGTTTCCATCTAAACATATTTTAGAAATTCACTCCCTTGCAAGAAATAAAGGATTATATGGAATGGAATTTTGTATCATCTTATACATAAAAAAATCAATTGAAGGAAAAACCTGAAGGCCTCTACCCAGTGAAATGATATTTACATCTCCATCAACTAAAGTAGGTTCACAAAGTTTTATCACTTTGTGCAACTCTTTTAGATTCCCCCACTTTGGCTTCCTTATATTCCATGTATGGATTATATAATTCCATATTTCCACACACGTGCGCACATGCACGTGTGCACGCACACACGCATGTACGCACGCACGCACGCACACACACACACACACACACACACACACACACACACACACACACACACACGCACACACACACACACACACACACACATTGAATTTGTATTTGTTTGGAGAATGGCTTACATAATTTATTTGGCTAAGTTGTTGGGTTAAAGGGGTATAAGTATATTGAAATTCATTAAAATACTTACACATAGATTCATCCTAATCATATTTTGAACATAATCTTTGCAGATCAATTCACTAATTGTGGTTAGACCACAATCCAAAAGAAACAGAGTACCACATTGTTTCATATAAATTTTTTTTTTCCCAAATATGGACTTACAATTGTTCCTACATTTCTAATTGTGGAAGGATAATTGAACCATATTCATTTCTCAATGCAAATTGATATACAACCTAGATGCACAATTTTCATGTGTAATCCTTGTAAAAACAAACCTAGTCCCACACAATCTTTCAGTGTAGAATATAATTTGGATATGAAACTCTTGCAATGCCACTATTTCACTACTAAGTCTTTCTATGTCTTCTCGAATATCCAAGGTTCTATGATGGTTCCCTCAACCACGATATCTTCTTAAGTAAAAGCACTAATCATACCCTTAAGTAAAACCACTGTTTGTCTGAAAGAGTCATTTGAAATTGTTGTTTCTATGATAATGTTCTTACTATAATTTGATCATTGTGATATAATGAAAATTATACTGAGGGAGCAGCTGATATGTATGAAAAAGAAACACATCATAGTGATTATAAATCATATAAAATAAAAAAGACACATTATAGTGATAAAAAATCATTACCATCCGGCCCAATTCTTATTTCACATCTTTGGATTTCTAGGAGAATTAGGTCGGAAATAGTCATAATAGTAATCAGTGCAGCCATTGATCTATAAAAGAATTTATCCATACATCAGTATGAACTTGAGATTAGGGAAAATTACAAAGAGATATAAAAGTTATGTGGAAATCCAAACTTCTCTCCATACACAAAACTATATATTTATACTCACAATTGGGCATGGAGCATTTGTTTGTTTGCACACCACCCATGGAAAATATGTGTTTAGTGATAACGCCATGTTTGTATCCCAAATTTACATATGGATTTCCCTTTTCACCATAATATTATTCTACTTGTTTATATTCATTCTTTATCTGCACCCAACTATGAATGAATTTTGAAAGCAATACTTCATTATACAACCAATCGTGTAAATGATTATTACAACAAACACAACTTACATATGTTAAGATAACAAGTCCACCTTTCCATGCAAAAAGGTTTACTTCTTTCGTCATTTCTACCGTCTTTGTTGTAAAGGTTTTCATCTCATAGTAACAAATCAAATATGTACAATTAGAAGTATATTTAAAAGTAAACACAATCTTCACTGTGAAGATAATGGTACTCCTTGCCATGCTAAAAAGGTTCTCTTTTCAACATTTTTGTTATAACGTTTGATCTCATATCAACTAATATAAATCTAATCTCTACAATGTTAAAAAATAAACACGTCCAAAGCATTGAACTTTTCTTTGAAATTAAGTTAAATTTAAAACAATTTTTTTATTTAAAAAATAATAATTATCCATTCATTTAATCAATTTGAAGCTAATGGAGTTTGATGTACTAGATATTACTTAAAAAAAATACCGAAGATAAGCTATCTAGATATGAAAAAACCAATTTGTCTGAAACTAATGGAGTCTTGTATTGTAAATATTACTTAACAAAATACAAACTAAAATCATCTTGAAAAGGTTCAATTTCTATTCTCAGAGTGATTCTTGGTATGACATGCAACCAAGGGGGAAACCTCTACAATGTCACAACATTTTAAAGATTTCAGTGATAGATGATCTCCGTCCATAAATTTGATAAAAAAGCTACTTAATATTTACTTGAAAAGCTCAATAAAACAAAACATGAATAGTTGATTAGCTCATTGAATTGACTCTTTAACAACTACAAGTACATAATATATTTTGAAGCATGAATTTTACAGTATATATCTAACAGGGAAATACAAAAGTTTCTTGTTAAAGACAAGCTGAAGCAACAAACAAGTTGCAAACAATTATTTATACTTTTTTAACCTTGAACTGCTTGCCATAATCTCTACAAAATATATTGTTGTTGCAAGTAAAAATAAATCAAATATTAGTGAATTTAAAATCTCCTTTAACTGTAAGTAAAAATAAACCTAATATTAATGATATTAGAAATAATACAAATACAACTTCAAAATCATATAAACTTGATTTCTTTCAAAATAAATCAAATATTAGTGAATTTAAAATCTCCTTTAACTGTAAGTAAAAATAAACCTAATATTAATGATATTAGAAATAATACAAATACAACTTCAAAATCATATAAACTTGATTTCTTTCAAAATATAAATACAACTACAAAATACAAATACTTAAAAATATATATTATATTTAAAACTAGATGTATTTATATTTTTTATTTAGAGTAAAGTTAAATTTGGTTAATCTAAATATTTATTGTAAACAAAAGTATAATGACCTAACAATCACAATTTTTTTTACATTCACACAATCAAAATCTCTTACATGTAATCTGAATATAGAACTCTGCACTAAAAAATACTTTATGAAAGTCTAAGCTCTGTATCCTAGCAAGTGTCGTGTGTCTACCTGCAGAATTGTGAGCTTAACACACGTCTTAGTTGACATATACTATCTTTCTTTAATCGATGTTCATTGCTCACTTTGTTTGTTACTCCGCTGTAAAAATATGAATCTTATTGAATCTATAAACTTTAAGGAGAAACAAGCCATCAACATAGAGTCGAGACTTACTTAGCTTATGACTAACATCCATTTTATATTTTTTTTACATGGCTAACATCCATTTTATATTTATTTTACAAGTTTTGCATTGGCTTTGACATCAGAAGAGATACAAGAGTTAAAGTATACAGCTACCATTAGCGATTGATGCACTATGTATCCATGGTGAACACTTGACCTCCATTGCATAAATATCTATATAATCTCCAGCATTGGGCTAGTGTAAATGGTTCTCTAATACACACTTTTACATTGTTAAACAAGCACTTGGACTTGTTCAAAGGTATCCATTTATTTAACATAAAGTTTTGTTTACACTTTTTAAATGTTTCCTTAACCTTGGAGTAATATGCTACCCTCACATAAACATTTGGTTTGATAATGTATCAATCCTTAGTTGTATTTTCCATGTTGTCGTGTATATGGTAGGTTTGGATCTGCACCAAACGTTGCAAGTTTGGGTTATTGTGAACATTTATTGCTCCCGGTGTTTATAAGTGGTCATCATGTCTAAGAGTTTGACACATTGGACTTTACTTACACTGCCATCAATTCCTTGTACTCAACTAAATAAGATTTTCGTATTTGGAGACTATGGTAGGGTTTCACAAGCCATTTTTTACAATTACAGCTTGGGGAAGGGTCGATCTCTGCCATAGAGTCCCGGTCGTGAAAATAATGTTCGTAATGTGTGGAGGTTCATGTAAGTTCGATCTTCAATCGTAGCAAGCTTTCTCCTTGGAGTACAAGTGTTAGAAGTGGGGCTATGCTCCCTTTTCTAATTTTCGTCTTGTCTTTTGAAAAGCCATTGAGAAATGGTGATATATTTCCACAAGCTCTTCCTATAGTCGAACAGAGCTTTGTTGTTATTGTTTAAGTTTTTCAATATGGCTTCAAGCCAAGACTTAGAACCCCTTCTTATGTAAATCTCTTGGGGTTAAGCACTTAAAATTTATATTAATATTTTTTTAGTATTTATTTTGAAACTCATTTTCTATTTTAGTGAGAGTTTATAAAAAAATAAATTTATTATTATAAGTAAAAATATGTATTTATATTAAAAAATTGCATTTTCTATTCTAAAATTAAAACAAAATTAAAAAATAAAAGAATTTAAAATACATCATTACATATCTTTCTTTTTTTTAATGTTGTAAATGTTGGGTTTTCTAAATTATTACACAGTGAAATGCAGAAACTCACATCACAATGAATATCCACTATGAAAACCTACTTAATTTGAAGAAATATATTTGCATACTCATAATTCTACTCTGCACAAGCATAAGGTCATATTCGAAGGTGAACATAAAAGCTTGCTTCTTACACTATCTTCCAAAACCTCACCAAGTCAAAACTTCCTTCAAAATTGTACTCCAATAAAATTATAAGCAACCATATTTCATTAGCAAATAATATCTCAATCTGAAAATACTATACAGACATGATAAGCTTCATAAAGATTTAAAATTATTTTACCTAACATCGCTTAGGCTCACACCCATTCCAAAATACATACGTCTAAATAACATCAATTCTCACTTCTATAGCCTCGGTAATAAAACATACAACCAAATGGTTTAATAACATAAAACCAAATTCAACTGTACAAATATATAACAAAAACAAATCCCATTGCATTACAAACCTCTGGAGTACTTCGTGGGTGATGTATGGATCTAGAGACTCCCCAATTCTACAAAATCTTGTTTCACTAGTGTGTAACATTGACATATATTTTTGTCATTAGCAGTTTGAAAAAAACAACTAGTGTGTAGAGATTTACAACCATATAAAAAATATGGGGAATTTTCAAAAATCCAAAAGCATTTTATAGTTATGGCTCTAATCCTTAAAAGTTTCTTACACTGTGAATTATGCAAACATTGAAATTTCTAAGTCCTAATCTACCTCTTGAGAACATAGTTAATTAACAAAATATTGGAAATGTAATATCCACGATTTAAATGATATAAAAAATACCGAGCTCAAAAACCTTACAAAGAGAGAACTTTTGCATTAGACAATCCTATCCATCCTTGCACACTTTCCCTAATTTGATGGTCATAATTTGTATTTACCAGAGCATCTGTACAATCATAATGTGCTATAAATGGGAGGAACTTTGCACCATGGTCTCTCATGTATGACTACAAACACCCTATAAAGTACTATATTTTGTAACATGTACTATTTTGGAACAAATGAGTATCTGGAACATATCTGGAGGGACATATTCAACTAAGCAAGCGATTGTAGAAATAATCCCTATGCTCTTAGAAGGATCGACAGTCTTGTAAAGCTCAATATCACCTATTTGGGGCTTTCTTAAGAACTTCAAAAGAATGTTTTTGGCAGTGAGATCGAGATGGAAGATTGGATGTTGACACCCATGTAGAAAATCTAAACCTTGCACTAGATAACCACATTTTGTAACATGTACTTTGGGAAAACTAATAATCTCCAAACATATATTGCATTCAAGGCATTCTTTGTTGCCACTATAAATGGAAAAAATACAACACTCATACACATGACTTTTGCACATGGAGCACTGCATGTTAGTTTCCATATAGTTGTTTTAAAGTCCTCACAAAATATGGCCACATATGGCGACGAGGATGGATTCATGGGTACCTATGTCAAGGACGCATAGATTGCAACAAGAGGGATTCATGAGTACCTACATCAGGGATACATAGATTTCAATTCAACAACAATGGAAGTTGTTGTTCATCTTCCTCATGACATTGTTGCTTGTCATCATCACCATCATATTTCTCTACAGTTTAGAAAAAATATGACACTTCAGTCTAGAAACATATGTCATGGGAAATTTAACACTACACCTATAGCAATGTTGGAACGAGATGGCCAATCCAATATAGAAACATTACTAGAATGGAGAAAGTATGAGATGCTTCATTTATGAGAATATTCATAGAAAAGGTAAGAACAATTTGTGTCTGCAACATGTGCCAATGGTGTAGAATGTTGGGATGGTGTAGCCTCACCTGCTTCTCCAATTTTGCACCAAGCTTTCGACATTTTTTGGATTTGAAACTTGTGTCATTCTAGTTGAGCTTCTTCACAGAGAACTAATGTCAGAAGGCATACTAGCTTTGTAATATGTATTAAACATTTTCTTTAGGAAGACGGTTGCAAGATCTAGAGTGGCTTCAACACCCTTTTCAAAGTTAATCCTTATCCTATGGATACTATATAGTGTCAGAAATCTAAAGCCTTGATGGTAGCAATAATTCTATAAAAAAACTAAGAATCTAAGCACATAATTAACCTCATAGGGAATTGCAGATAATTAGCATAAGGAGAGAAGAAGAAGAAGAATGAACACACATTAAGGAGTGATCAATAAATGAAGATTGATTATTACAATAGTAATACATCCATATAAAGGAAAATTGAGTTGTAAGAAGTGTTGTTCAGGAATAAACACCTTATAACCGAAGGTCTGGGATTACCAACATACTCTTAAAACTTGCAAACAATCATCTTTAAAGCACAAAAAGGAAATAGGAAGATAGAATGTACTCACCCGATTAACGACGGTTGATCCAAGCTTTGTCTTCTCCTACTCTGCTTCTCCTCCAAATATTCCAGGGATGCACCTCCTTCACCTGCAAAGAGCAAATCCTCCAAATGCAAACTTATACATGTATATATGACAAGTTAGACAAATAATATATAGAGTGCTTAATCATAAATATTCATCAAACCATGATACATGAAATATATTCAACACACATTTGGAATAAGGATTCTCTTTATTAACAATAGTGAATGAGATAAGGTTACAACCCAACGCCTGAAACAAGGACTCCTCTGTAACCAAAGGATTCATAGTTCTGCTGCTCCAAAGACTTATGAATAGATACCACCAGCATAACTTTTCTCTCCAAGTATCCTTGATCAATGCCCTCCCCAAGGCCTCTATACTTAGGAAAATAGAGCAGTTTCGAAGGTTGAGGAGGTTGAGACAGTTAAGATAGTTATTGATTAGGGATTAACACATCTCCATTAATCACAAATTATTATTTTTAATGTCAAAGGAAGGCATATGCGAGTATTGATACTGGAAACTCGTGTATAACACGTGAGTTGCTATAAGGGAAACCCGCGTACAGATCTGTGCGTGAGTTACAATGACAATACTTGCGTACAGTACGTGATATGCTATAGGAAAAGTCGCGTATGTACGCGGGCTGCTTATAGGAAAAGTCGTGTACATCAATTGACATGTGAAAAGGTAAAAATGGAAAGCTAGATGGATAGTGAATGTATTTCATAACATTCCCATCTATAGTGTTTTAGGTAACCTTCAATCCATAAATGTCCTTTTGTGCGCCAACATATGAAATGTCGGCACTCGGACGGAGAAGTTCCATTTGGGTTGATAATAGATGCCCCCTAATGTGTGAGCTCAAAGGGAAGCGATGGCCAAAATACATTATAATCTTTATCTTTGGAGAACTCAAAAATCCAATGGAGCAAGGGTAGTACCTGAAACAAATACATAATAATTTCATATACAAAGTCATATCTGAGGATGCTATGTTCAATATACTGGAACACTAACTCCTTTACAATATTTGAGTACATCATATGATACGGGTACAAGATCATGTATATTACAAAGGTGGATCAAAGCCACAATATACAATAATGATGAGTCTTAAAAGATTTGGAAGCTGTGTACATAAGTGGAACATAATCTTGCGCAACTTAGTCCATAAATGAGGAACTAAGGTCTTCATAAACAATCCCAAAGAACCAGTACAATCCAAACCATGTGAATAAATGTAGGTTGAATTCGAACATCGAGTGGATTCAATAGTTTTTCAATCAATAGGTGATAATCAACAACTGAAGCAAAGGAGTTCACTAATGATGAAAGTGAATCCTGAGGTACATTCGTCAAAACTCTAGGTCTTCATCGTCAGGAAGTACTGATGCGGAACCATGCTGTGATACAGAAGGAAATAGATCCTCCAACGGATCACAAGAGTGACTAGGAACTGGGTGAAAGAAGGTAGACACAAATGATAACAGATACGACAATGATGGGATCATTATAGAGATCAAACATTGAGTTGAGTCCTTGAACAGTGAGCACGACACATAGATGACCCAAGGCAACTTTTAACTTTATAGATAGAACAACTAGACGTATCTGTCATGTAGGAGACATGATCAAATTCCCCAGGTATAATGGACAAGAGGAGGAGTAGTAAACTCAAAATAATAGCTGGACTGAAAGTGAACACTGAGACATGGGTATCGGAAAAAATAAAGAGTACTATGTTCAAGGATGGCATGCTGCCACTAACTGAAAACAAGAGAAAACATCTTCCTTAACTTCCCTATTAAATTTTAGCGAGCCAGGAAAGTCAACTCGGATCTCTCTTCATTTTTTAACAAGCTCGAAGAGAAGAGAAAATAATGCTTGATAGTATCACTGATTCGTGGATTTAATGAGCCCGAACTAGTGCATGGTCAGTCAGTGTTTTCACATTTAGAGAGTCTGAAAACTCCAAAGAAGACTCTAGGGGGGTCCTTTTTCGTCCAATTTAGTCTCCTGAGGCCGGAAAAGTATAAAACATACCACAGAAGAACTCTCTTAAATTCCACAGAAGAAAAGGTGAAACTTTTTCGTACTTAGTCAGGGAGGTCCAAAAAAGGTTAAATTACCACCTACCCAACGCTCCTTCAAAAACATCATATAGGTTGAGTTTTACGTGTGTGAAGGAAATCAAGATCACTCAGAAATATCCATTTGAGTACGAGAAATGGGGCTTACAACAATAAACATGATGCTTTGTTCTTTAATGTTTAATGAGCATGACAAAGACATAAATGAAGTACTAGGTCTCTGAGCATGCTTTGTTCATCTGGACCTAACTTGTATAACTGTCCTGCGATCAGGGTGAAGTCTGCTGCTTTAACAACCAACTGCCTCTTTTGATGCTTGGTAAACTCCTCAGGTGCCCTTCCTGTAGTGAGAAAGTGAATGATATCAGCATAGTACTCATCTGTGATATGTATAGAGAACAACTGTGCATCTGGAAAATTGTCCTCTAGATTACTTGGCTCTTCTCCTGAGTCTATTCACGATAGATGATCAGGTCCGGCGTTCAATATTCCTGGTTTGACAATGATTTCAAAATCATACTCCTGAAAGAGGAGTAACCATCTGCAGATTCTTCCCCCTAACATTGGCTTATTGACCAAATACTTCAATGCGGAATGGTCAGTAAACATCTTGAACAAGGCACCCAACAGGTAGTTCCTGAACTTCTGTAGCGCGTACACCATAGCTAAGCCTTCTCTCTCTGTCGTGGTGTAGTTCTTTTCTGTTGTCGATAGCTTTCTGTTGGAGTATGTGATAGGATGATCGATACCTCCTTCTCCTGGTTGCGTTAAAACAACCCCTAGTGCGATGCCAGATGCATCCACATGCACATGAAATGACTTAGTCCAGTCTGGAAATACTAAGATGGGTGTTGTAACCATCTTCTCTTTAAGTGTGTTTAGACTCTGCTGGCATTCCTCATTCCATAGGAATTTTACATCTTTCTTTAACAGTTTTTCCATCGGTGCTGTAATCTTTGCGTATCCCTTGATGAATTTTCTGTAGTACCCGGTATGACCAAGTACTGTCCTCAATTGTTTGACTGAGTTGGGTGCTGGAATATTTACCATGATGGAAATCTTTGCGGGATCTACCATCAAGCCTTGCCTGCAGACAATGTGTCCCAACAAAATACCGAATGGCGCACAGAATATACATTTTTTCAAGTTTAGAGAAATCTGGTACTGCCTACATTTCTCTAACATCAGTCTTAAATATCCTATGTGCTTTTCAATTAATCCAAATACAGTCCAATCATCAAAATAAACTTCTAGGAATTTATGGATGTATTCTTTAAATACGGCAACTACTACTCTAGAAAAGATAGTTGGTGCATTCTTAATACCAAAGGGCATTACCGTATATTGGAATGAGCCCCATTCTATTGCAAAAGTGGTCTTATGTCGATCTTCTGGGTGGATTCTCATCTGGTGATAGCCTGAAAAGACATCAGTGAAGGAGTAGACCTCCTGTCCTCCCACATTGTCTAGTACTTCATCAGTGAAAGGTGTCGGAAATGGATCATGAAGCGATGCGTCGTTGAGTTTACGCAAGTCGACACAGATCCTGATGTCTCCTTTAGTTTTCTTTTCTTGCACGACCATGGGACTAACCCATTCGCTCTCTTCTACGAGCTCAATGATGCCTGCTGCTAGCATCTTATCGATATCATCCTTAACTTTTTCTTTGTAGCGCGGATTTAATCTATATGGACGCTGCTTGACTGGTCTAGCATCCTCTTTCAATGGTATCCTCATTAATCCTAGGTCTCCGACTATTCCCTTTATCTCTGTGATCGTGGTGGGAAATAGGTCCTAGTACTCATGTAGCAAGTCTGCAATATGTCCAACTGTTTCATCATTCCAATAGTCTCCAATAGAGGCAAACTTTGGTTCTGTGTCTATGCCAATATGGATCTTTTTAATCTTGATCGGCTCTGTGATTGCTGGAATCTGTAGCTTCGGTCCATCAACATCGTGAGTGCCCTCTGACTCTGGAATGTTGATGTTGCGAGGATCCTCATCCTCCTCCTCTGGTTCTGATGCAAAGTTATAACATTCTAGCGCCTCTTCTAACTGGATGGCCCACTCAGGTTGAGTATGTACTGATAGGGTACAATCCTCAAATATCTTAATCTTTATTACATCTAGGGCCTAATCAACATTTGGATACTCAGATTCAAAAGTGAAGTTAAGTAGAAAGCTGTCTATTAGAAGTGGCCATGTAGTCGTTCCCTTGCGCAATTCAGTCTATATGTACCAGTTCCGTGGAACTGTGTCCAAAGTGTGAATGAATCGGTGAACCCATTCATCCTCGGGAATGTCCGACCAATTTTGTTCACACGTCTGAATATGTGACTTGGGGTCACTTTATCTTGTGTATCTCTGTTGGACATACTCTTTGTCGATAGAGAATCTGATCACCATCAATCTCTTAAGATCATCCCATGATGTAATATTCTCTTTATGTGCATACCACCATCTTGCAGTTGTGGCTCGTACTGCAAGGTCCATAGCTACGATCCTCTGCTCGTGAGGAATTTGTTGTTCAAACTGCGTGAAAAAGTCCTGGATATCTATTATACCATGAAATGATGGAATCTCGTTGATCTCTGCACCAATCCATCGTAGTGACTTAGTCATGTACTCACATCTGCACGCTGAGACTTCGTAAAGTCTGTTCTGCTAGTTCTCTAGACCAACATCCGAATTCGATGCGCATGAGCTGTCGCATCGCCAACTAATGTTCCCTTCTGTGGTTGAATTGATGTAGTCGCCCTGGTTTGCAGTCATCTGATAGAGACTCTCCATGTTACGTGCCTCTTCCTCTGCTCAGATAGGTTCAATGTATCTAGGACCCTGAAGAGGATCTAATGGTACGATGACCCGGATCTGCGCGTCTTCAAAGGTCATTTGTCTTCTCTTTAAGTCGATAACGGCCATGTTACCGATCACCCAATCAATGCCTAGTAGTGTTGGATATGGTCTACTATCGCCAATGATTTCTATAACTTCAAAGTTCGCAGAGCTTCGAACTCCGTCAATGTCAACTGGCACCTGCGATAATCGACCTAGGGGTGATACCCGCTGCTGATTAGCTAATCTGAGATGGATAGGCAATCTGACTAGCTTAGGGCTACCCATATGTTCCCATGTCTTCTTAGTCAAAACATTTACCTCTGATCCTAGATCTAGGATCACCTCGTCCATTTCAAATTCTCCAACCTGTGCTGTGAGTTGCATCTCTCTTCCTGTTCTTGTATGTCCCATAATACTATGAACAGCACATTGTGCACTGCTCACGGAAGAAGATGGTTGACACTGATCTATGATGAGCTGAATTTCTCCGATAGCTTGCTCATTTCTCACGAGTTTTAAACAACTCTGCAGGAAGGATTGTACACTTCCTGTCAACCCGTCCTCGTCGCATGTGCCCGATGTGGTAGCCTGCGATATCTGTACAAGGCTAACGCCACAAGGTGCTTGCTGCGGTATGCCCCTAGACGACGGTACCTACGATCCTGATTGCATAGGGTCATCAAAGAAAGTCTTAGCTTCCTGAAATGTCTATTTATTATTCTGTAGGTCAAGTGGTGTTGCTTTGTTAGGAGCTTTGCGCACCCACTCCTGACATGTGGTCTTTTCAGTAACCTGCGATGTCCCACTGGTGGAAGCACCGCTGCGAGTCACAATGTTGACTCTTGGTTCTGGTTCTTCCTGCTCAGCAGTAATAAGCTGGATGTTCTAGTGTACTGTTGGCTTAGGTTCTCTGATCTTAGCTATCAAGGTAGGACAGTCTTCTATAGCGTGATCGTAAGATTTGCAATAGTCACATGTGGTGGTAGGGCTCTGACAGTCCCTAGCATAATGTCCTAGAACTCCACAGTTGTAACAAGTGACTGGTCCATGACTGCGGCCAAAGCCTCCTCCACGTCCTTATCCTCTGAATCCTACTCCATGGCCAACATGAGCCTGATCATACTGTGGTCCTGCTGCTGGACCCTATGTTTCTGATTGGACTCTGTACAAGTCTTGCTTTCTCCCGACCATGAGATCATAGGCTCGGTAATCGTGTTCATCATGGCGTACGGACTTGCAGAAGACACAGTATAAGTTCTTAGGTGTCTGCACATACTTCTGAAGTAGAGGGCACTAGTGAGGTAGGTGTCCTCTTGTTTTGCATATTTCACACCACGGCCCATGGGTCTGTGGTAAGGGGTTAGGAGCCCCAGTTGCTATATATTCTACAAAGACTGGACAATTATCTTTAGTATGGCCTTGTGCTTTACACTTTACGCACCATATGTCTTGCGCAACCTCTTTCCCTTTCTTAAGCTCATGCATCTGTATCATGAGATTAGCCAACTGGTTTTGCAGATTTGTCATACCTGTGCTAGTTTCAACTAGAGGTGAAGCCTCTACTTTCATCGCCATCTCCAACGCGTCGTCCTGCGTCTAGAGTTTCTGCTGCATTAATGGTAGTCTGATGTGAGGGAGCAGTGCTGCAATAAACCATTCCTTATGCTGCTCTGGCGCAAACTCAAAGCTGACTTGGTCTATAAGGGCTTTAAATTTCTGATCGAAGTCCCACATTGACTCTGGAGGTAACTGTTTGATGTCTTTGAGCTCTGTAATGCACTGTGACTCAGACTTAGGTTTCTTAAACTCTTTAATCATGGTGGTCCTGACTTGGACAAGTGTTATGGGTACCGCTGAGGTATACTTCATATACCATGTTAAGGCTCGTTCTCTCAGTGTGGTGACCAACTGTACAAGTTTACTATTATCCTCATTGATTGCTTTAAAGGTCCACACGGCTTCACATAGAAACCAATGCTGCTCTGGGTCCTCTGCCCCTGTACCCTTAAAGATAGGTAGCTTCATATCATCCCCCATTCTATTTCTATGTGGTGGATGTTGATTTTCTATGTTACTACCACTCGGTGGTGTAGGTGGAGGTGATGTAGCGGCAGTATGTACTGTCTGGGAGCTACTAGATGGATTTCTTACGGGATTGTTTTGAGTCCCGATCTGTTTCTGTGGGGTATAAGAGTGGTAAGGTATACCCCCTTCTGTTCTTTCTGTGGTACTGTGACTTTGTTGTCTAGTATTATCTGAACTGTCTTCAAGTATGGGAGAGCTGAAATCTACTTTGTATTTCTTTCCACTACGTGTACGTCCAATGTCATCAAAATCACTTTCAAACTCTTGTGACATTACTATCTTTACTTATTCATCTGAAACTAGATCCATTGTTCCTTTTTCATGTAATAACATCTTAATGGACAAGTTCAAATATTTTAGGTACTTACCGCGATATCCTTTGAAGAAGTACCGCTCAGCCTCGCTGAAGATTTTTCTATCTTCAACTGCAAACTCTGTGACGAAGCCTTCTAGCACACTCACAAGCCAGAATTATACTGTCCTCGTAATGGGATTATCAAGGTTCTTCACAGTCTGAATCAGCTCTGGTGTCCAGACAATGTTTCTTTTCTTCTTGAATATGTTCTTACTAGTCAACTTTGATAACCAGTTGTAAAGCTCGTTTCCATAGGTCGCAAAGAATATCATATGCAGGTCTGTAAAGATATGTTTTTGTAACCAGTCCTCTGTACTCAGTCTAGGACTCTTGTTCTCATGTTTGGAAAACTCTTTCTCCTTAGACCCAACCCACTTGTTGAGTTCGTCTCTAGTAGGACGCCAACAGAACATTAGTGCTCAGTTTGTTCAAAACCGGCAACGAAACCATTTGTTGGTCGCGGGGCAGACCCGGGTTTACTATAATGTACCAACAACACCCCTAGCTCACTGGCCCTTTCGGAAACAGACCGCAGAGCGGCCTGAAGTCTCACCCAAAGTGATCCTAATGGGTTGGCCAAAGACTCAAGTGTCTCGACCAGGTTCTGTATAGCATCCTTTGTGCATCTCGCAGCTCTTCTTAGCCAACGAGATGTCTCTTTTTGCGATGCGCAGTTCCTCTTACTCGCAATGACTCTAGTCCTTATCACATCGCCTCATCTTGGGAAACACGTAACTCTCTCCTACGCTCAATCCTCAACCTGCGGTACTGCGCACCACAGCTCCTTTGATGGTGCGATATCGCCTCCCTGCGATATCCTACTGTCGCGGCTCAACGTACTTAGTGTTACTCGTGTTCAACTTACAGGACTCAACATACAAGGCTGCTTTATACTGCGACTCTTAACTGACTTGAGTGAAATATAGACAAACTCTTATACAGAATACTTAAAGACTTCAACTTGCATTTATCCTTCTATAATGTTGTAAACTTAATAACACATACATACATTAACCGTAATCAAAGTTCATGTAATGAATGACAGATATAACAAGTAAATACAATCACATGAATCAATCACATAATGCTCTGATTTTACGTGGTTCACTTCTAGGGTAGAAGCTACGTCCACAGAACTGTGTTTCTATATTATAACTTGAGAGAGGTACATAGTTCTGCTGCACCACATATGCAGCTAGAGATCTTATGGGTAACTCCGCACACAGCCTGGAGCCCTTCTCTCTTAGATCTCTTCTCTATATTGCCTTCTTACAATATACTCTCACTCTCTCTCTCTCTCTCTGTCAATCCCTACGGATTGTTACAATACAAAATAACAGTGAGCTAACAGACTATTGGACTCTCAGACTCACTGATGTCTGAATAGCTACATGTTACCCTAATAGCTCCAGAAGGACTGACTAGCTAACCTTTTACAATACAAAATACATCCCTTTATAGGCGGCCCGAAGGTCTCGCCATTACAACACTGTGGGCCTGTCCCAACAGTAACCCAAAACCCTAACTAGTGACAGTCGGCATATCTGTACTTGGGGTAGCCACTTTCCGTCACACCACTGCTCTCTGCAGTCTTCCATGCTTCCTGGCACTGACCATGGGTACTATGCACTGCTTCCCGTCTTCTGTCCTTCGTCTTCAATACCTCGACCTCGTCGCTCCTTTTCCTTTATTTGGGTAGCTGATCCCTCCTGTCTTCGCCGCTGCCTTCAATGCATTGGTTGAGCTCTCTCTTCTCGGCCGCTCAGGTACTGTCATATTTCTTGACTTCTCTGTCCCAATAGTCACAGTTTCCGGCTCTGCTCTGCAGCTAGAAACATGCTACGGCATCGTAGCTTTACCTTATCTCTTCGTCTTCGCCAAACTATCTATCTACCCAAAATGGCAGCTTCTCCTATAGCTGCGGAACTCTGCTCCAACAACTCGGAATATTTTTCATGTTTAGGTCCAGAGCACGAAAAAGAGAAAACTAATCTCATACCAGGAGTTTCTTTTCTATAAATTTAGTCCCTCGGGTCCGGAAAAGTGATAAACCTATGCCTAAGAATAATCTTCTCAATTCAGTAGAAAAGAGAGTGATCATTTCTCGTATTATTCCACAAGGTCCGAGAAAGAGATAACCTACCACCAATGCGGATGCCCATTCACATATTCTTAACGAGCTTGAACAGACAAGTTAACTCGGCAGTCAAGTCTGTTTTTAAAGAGGCAGACCTAGGCCTAAAGAAACTCCATAAGGGTGGGGAGTCCTATAAAGGGATAGCTTGTAAAAAGAGACCAAAAAGAGGCTCTATTTAGCATGAAAAATAGCTAAGAGGATATCCCTGTACCTGAAAGAACTGCAACATGAGTATCAAAAGACAACATAGGTTCTAAATGAGGATACTCATGAGAGGAAGGTCCTATCCATGTAAGAACAATGGTAGAGACAGAGAGCTAATGGTTTTAAAATACCATAGTCTGTGTAAAAATGTTGATTGCTAAGTTTAACGTGGATTAAGTATAGATGCAAAAAGGCATTGGAAATGACAAAAACCACCCTATAGGAGCAAAAACACTTCATAATGATGAAAAACCTGTTACAAGGCCAAAAGAGATATGGTATTAGTTAAATACATTTCAAACTATAGGAAAAAACCCACTTTAGAAATATAATTTCTATAAATAGTTCAAAAATTAAAATAAAACTTACCATTTTGAATTTTAGCCATAAAAAACAAGTTTTTACCACTACCTTCATTCGATCGGTGCGGACGATCCAGTGGACGAAATCCAATTCCGCAAGTTATAGGTAAGCCTACACCCTGAGCTCTTCAATTTGATCCTAGCAATTTTCAATTTTGAGTCCCAATTTTATGTTTTTAAGCATCCTAAAGCAGGTCACGCTGTGTATGCGGGTTCACTATGTTGAAACTCGCGTACACGCATTCTGTACGCGGGTTTCCCTGAGGGACAGTCATGTACAGTACACGACATGTCTAACTAGATAGTCGTGTGTACTGCGTGAAGGAGAAAAATATATGTTAATTCAAAAATTTTGAAAATTTATATGATACTAAAGATTCATAATGTTTGTTTTGCTAGGTGTGAAGATGGTGTTGGAATGGAGGGAATGGGAGCATGAGGATATGGACCAGGAAGCACTCCAAAGTGCACCCACCATACATGTTTTATGAACGAGTGGGTTATTGAAATTCTTTTGCTCATCACCTATGCCGGCCAATGTCCGCTTGCTAGAGTTCATGATAAACTATTGGGACCATGATTTAGGGATGTTTGAACTACAAGGTGAAACTTTGGACATTACTTCTGAGGACATATATTTTATTTCCAGCAATCAACTGAAAATCCGAAGCCTTGACTACCAACTGCTTCTTCTGGCTTGTTGAAAAATCCTCCGGTGCAATTCCTGTCACCACGAATTGGATTATTTGGTCATAATAATCATCTGCTATGTTGACTCTGAACAGCTACGTATCTGATAGTCCTTCTTCAATGTTTATTGGTACTTCGCCTATATCGATCCGAGACAGATGGTTAGGGCCAGCATTCAAGTGACCCGAATTCACAATTATCTCAAAATCAAACTCCTGAAAGAGAAGTATCCAGTGACATATATTCCCCACCAACACAAGCTTATTGACTAGATACTTCAAAGAAGAATGGTCAGTAAACAATGAACATCTTAAAATGCCCACCTAAGAGGTAATGCCTGAATTTTTGTAACACATATACCATCACCAGACCTTCTCTCTCTATGGTTGTATAGTTATTCTCAACAAATGACAACTTTCGACTAGCGAAAGTGATTGGGTGATCAAGATCTCCTTCTCTTGGTTGCGTGAGCACTACTCCTAGCACGACAAATGATGCATCGACATGAACGTGGAACTCTTTATTCCAGTATGGGAACACAAGTATGGGCGTCGAAGCCACCTTGGCCTTCAATGTGTCGAAGCTTCCTTGACATTCTGGTCTCCATACAAATGCAACATCTTTCTTCAATAATTTCTCCATATGGGCAGTAATCGCAGCATACCCTCTGATGAATTTGTGATAATACCCAATGTGCCCAAGTGTCTCCCTAAGCATCTTTGCATTTGTTGGTGGTGTTAATCTCAAAATAAGCACTATCTTTGCAGGTTCAACCAACAATCCTTGCTTTCAAACAATGTGGCCCAACAGTATCCCAAATGGTGTGTAGAAAATACACTTGGATTTCAGCGTGATCTGATGCTGGACACACCTTTCCAGCATTAGTCACAGGTCTGCCAAATTATCCTTGATTAGACCATACAATGTCCAATCATCCATATAAACTTGTAGGAACTTCTAAATGAAATCTTTGAATGCAACGGCAACAACCCGGGAAAATATTGCAGGTGTGTTCTTCAACCCAAAAGGCATTGCTGTGTATTGGAAACAACCCCATTCAATGACAAATGTTGTTTTATGTCGATCTTCTTTGGAGATTCTTATCTAGTGGTAGATAGAAAATCCATCTGTAAGACAGTACATCTCCTAACCTCCTACTCCTTTAAGTACTTCATCTGTGAATGGTGTCAAAAATGGGTCATGCATCTGAGGCATCATTCAACTTTCTAAGGTCGAAACAGATTCAAACTTCACGAATTTTCTTGTCTTGGAACACCATAGGACTGATCCATTCCAATTATTCTACTAGCTCGATGATTCCAGCATCCAACATCCTATCTAATTTAGCTTTAACCTTCTCCTTGTACCGTGAATTCAAGCGGTATGGCCTCTGTCTTACTGGTTTTGCATCGGGCTTTAATGGAATGTTCATCTCTCCTAGATCACCTAGTATGCCTTTCATTTAAGAGAATTTGGTTGGAAACATATCTTGAAATTCGTGCAATAGATCCCTGATCTTTGCCATGATCTCCTCGTCCCAATAGTCCCCAACACTTGCAAACTTTGGGTTCTCCTTCGTCCCAATGTTAACCTTTTTGAACTTCAACAGCTGATTCATGCGGTCAATCGGTATATCTGGTGCTACAACATCCCTACTCCCTTCTTTTTATGGAATATGGATATTCCTTAGCTCATCATCATCCTCAGGTTCGTCGGATACATTATAGCACTCCATCATCGACTGCTTGTGGCAATGCACATGTGGGTCTACTGGATATGCGACCGGAACTACTTTTAATACCACATCCCAGATGATTTGAAGTGCATTGTTGACATTGGGATTGGCATCTACGAAAATAAATGTATGAGCAAAGAAAACTGTCAACTCTTCCCAAGTGGTTATTTCTCTACACAACTCTATTGATATATACCATGATCTTGGCATTTCGTCCAAGGTGTGAATAAATGCATGGAACCATTCATCGTGTGATCATGATGCCCACAATGTTTGGCATTCCATCAAATGGCTGCTAGGTTCATTTAACCCATCATACTCCCCAGTGTGATACACTTCTGTGTCGCCAAAGAGAATTGTCATCAACCGTTGACATTGCACCCATCCAGTAATTGTCTTTTTATGAGTCTCCCACCAGCATGCTAGAGTATCCTTCAGTGCTTCCTCCAACGTGAACAGTCGCTACGATTCTGATACATTTTATTCAAACTCCATCAAGAACCTGGAGAGGTCAGGTAGCCCTTCGTAAATTGGCAATTCAATGATCTCAGTCGTGACATGGCACAATGACTATGTGATTAACCCACACTTCCTGAATGATACCTCGTGCATGCGGTTTTTCCAGTTCTCTAACTAATCGTCAGAGTCAAAAGATGCAGAGCTAGCACTGCGCCAAACAAATTCTCCGTCAGCAGTTGGATGGATGTAATCTTCGGAGATGTTGTAGGTGTGATCCCATCCTCTGACAACTTCATATTTCACTGGTTCAATATATCTTCGTCCTTCATTTGGATCCATAGGAGCGATGGCTTTGATGTCTTGATTCTCAAATGTTATCATCCGACTCTTCAAGTTAATCACTGCCATACTATCATTGGCCCATCCTATTCCCAACAATGCGGGATAGGAGCCTCCCCCATCAACAACTTCAATCACATAGAAATCGGCATAGGTATTCATACCTTCAACATCCACAACCAGGTTCGACACACATCCGATTGGTTGCACTTTAGCTTTATTAGCCAATCACAATTGTACGGGGAACAAACCAAATGTCTGCCTCCCCATCTTTTGCCATGTTTTCTTTGTCAGAATATTCACATCCGAGCCCAGATCCAAAATGACTGAATCTACTTCATAGTCTCCAATTTGAATATTCATGCACATTTCTTTTCCCGTATTTTTCTTTTGTAAAGAGTTCACCGCAAAGTCGTTTCGCTCTTTACTCGGGCGGTGCAACAAATATTCAATCTCGGCCAGCGCATCAGTATATCTTGCCAATGACAGACAACTTTCAAAGAAGTGCTACAAGATACCATGTTTCCGCGATGGTCCTGCCTCCAATGAAGAATCAAAAGAAGAAGGCATTTCATAGACGGGTGACTCACCAATATCTATTTCGGTCGCGTCTCGGGCTTCAAAGAATGTATCTTTTTCAGTTGCGATATTGCAATGTTCTGGTTTTATAAAAAGGAAATAACTGAGGACTAATAGCACTAGGAGCAGAAAGGTACATCAATTCGATATTATTAAGTCATCAATGTAGTAAGAAGGCCAAAAGAGTTCATATCATAAAGCATGTGGAGCATGCATGCCTTATTTTAGTGTTAAAGTCAACATGAAATTAGAATTGCATGCATGCAAAAGTGAAGCATAAACCCTAAAAGTGACATGCAAACCATAAAATTACATGCTATTCTATTTAAGAAGGGTTATTGGACCACAGAGGATATCTATTGTTATTGTTGATTGATTTTGAAGTTTCAAGCAGCAGCACAGCGTGGAGCCACGACAGTTGGGGTTGGATACGGTGTCTTCAACTAGTGAGGGTTTGGTAGTGAGATATCTGCCCTAGTCTCTTATTGGGATAGATCATACAGGTTTATCCATTGCATCCATCATATACTATAGTATTCGGAGATCCAGCACATTCCAAACGGTTATTAGCATATCCATGTTTTGCAGCCGGAAGTAGCAAGGAAAACACAGAAGGATTCATTGGGACCACAAAACCTAGCCTTTCCTTCACATGCTAACTTCCTCTTTCTTAGCAGGCCTATCCTACGGTATGCAATGATTATCAACCATCAGTTTCCTTACCTGGAGCAGCTTTCAGCCAAATAGATCAGTTGGGGGTGCGAGCAGCATAACTTCCAATCAATTCACTAGGGCACTTAGAGGCATCCAAACCTCCGCATGTGCGAGGCCATCTCTCTGGCATCAGCAGACAAACAAGCTCTGAAACTTTTAGCCCGAACACACCTCTCCTCCTACAAAAACGTCACCTTTAGTCTGGAGGGTTTTTACAGTACAACGGGGTGGTAACAATGGAGGAAAAGAGCATTATTAGCCCACCCATCCAGATCCTTATGCATGCAGCTATCTCTGGAGTCATTATCATCCAGAATATCAGTGGTAAGTGTTAATTTCTCTCTGCAAAACCCTAACCCTAATTCAACTATATTTTAGGGCATTTTTGCATGGTGAGTTTGCATGCACATTTATTTTCCAAATTTGTCTGAGATTGAGTGTGTGAGTCAGCACTATCATAGAACATTAGAGAATATCAGTATTCGGGATATTACAGGTACTGCGGGGCGATAACATCGGAGGAAAAGAGAATTATTAGACCACCCATCCGGATCCTTATGCATGCAGCTATCGCTCGAGTCATTATCAACCAGAATATCAGTGGTAAGTGTTAATTTCTCTCTACAAAACCCTAACCCTAATTCAACTATATTTTAGGGCATTTTTGCATGGCGAGTTTGCATGCACAGTTATTTTACAAATTTGTATGAGATTGAGTGTGTGAGTTAGCACTATCATAGAACATTAGAGAATATCAATATTTGGGATATTACAAATATCAAACGGTGCTTTCTTCTTCCCAGCCAAGCGTACCTACGGGTGGGGTCCATCCGCTTTGGTCGTCGTACCTCTGCGGGTGATGATGGCAACGCCAACATCCTCTATTATGGCCTCTGCTGGGATCATCGCAACGGTCTATCCTTGACCTTGGTTCATCAGAGGATTCTGGTTCAGTGGTGGATTCTGATTTATTGGCGGGTTCATTCGTTGATTCACAGTCTAAGTCTGAAGTGGAACTTGATTTTGAGCCTAGTTCTACAACTGATTCTGGTTTTGTAGTTGATTTTGATTCTGCAACTGATTCTGATTCTGCGGCTGAGGAAAATTCCCGTCTTGCCATCTTGCGATTAGTTGTGCGCAGTTCTTGATAGTATGATCAATGGCAGTACAGTATGTACATGAACACTGCAAGTGTAAGAAATCTCTCTGGTAATGTCCAAATACCCCACAATTGTAACACTGGACAAGTCCATGACCTCGTCCTCGTCCTCTTCCAAAGCCTCTTCCTCTTCCTCGAAATCATCCTTGTTGTTGGTACTTCGGTTGAGCCATTTGCTTTGGAGAGAGATTTGGTTGCTACTGAACATAGTGTGCTGCTTGGACATACTGTGGCTGCGGTGGATCCATCAACATCTGGGTATACTGTGGCCATGGTGCAAATTGTGGTCGTGGCGCAAACTGTGGTTGTGGTTGTGACGGAACAAACTGCATCTATGGCGGTGGCGTGTACTACGACTGAGGTGGTGGCCACACCACCTGCTGCAGTTGTCATTGATGTACTGCGTGAGGATCTTCGCCCTTCACATAGTATGATTCATACATCCATTCTTGGAGTAGGTCATAAGCACGACAGTCTTTGTCTTCATGCCCAACTGAGCAACAAAAATTGCAGTATAAGCTCGTTGGTTTCGAGACCATCTTTTGGATGTAGCTACATTCTTCATGTCGATGCCCATATACTTGGCATATGCGACACGATGGTACACTACCACAACTCAGTGGGTTTGGTGCCCCGGGTAGGAGATAATTTATGAAGTCAGAGCAAGTATCTTTGGTGCGTCCATCTGTGCGACAACGAGTGCACCAAATATCTTCGCAATTTTATTTCCCCTTCTTAATGTCTTGGAGCTGAAGTGTCAGGTTCGCTAGTTGTGCCTGAATTTGGTTCATACTAGTTGCGTTCTCTCCAATGGGTGAAGCTTCTAACTTCATGGTGATCTCCATGGTCTCGCTTTGGGTCGCAATATTGTACTGCATCAGTGGCTGTCGTATATGAGGTACTAGCGTTGCAATGAACCATTCTTTGTGTTGAACATCACTCATATCAAAATTGACTCGTCCCATTAGTGTCTTAAACCTCTGGTCGAAGTCCCAGACGGTCTCATTCGAAAATTGCTTAATCTCTTTCTACTTAGTAATATACTATGCTTCATATTTCGGTTTTCATAATTCTTCAATCAGTCCTCTCCTGAATTCATCTAGCGTTTTTGCAGGAGTCCCTGTAGGAACTTGTATGAATTTTATATACCAATCCAACGCACGAACCCAAAGAGTAGTCGCCAATTGGCCTTTCTTAATGTCATCATCTATGTCTTGTCTGACAGTCCATACTGCCTCATAGAGGAACCAATACTCCTCAGGATCATCAGTCTCATTTCCATGGAACAAAGGTAATTTTGTATCGTCCCCCGCCATCCTGGGCCTTCTTCCTATAGATGTTGATCTACTACTAGAATGATGCTAGCACGCTGGGCAAGTTGACGTGGAATTTGTGTTTCTTCTCGAATGTGGAGTAGTGCGCGAAGGCGTGGGTACGTTGCTGCAGGGGTTTGATCTTACCGATGTTCTAGGCATAGTCTCAGTTTGGTCGTCCTCTTTGTCACTGTAGGGTCGCTTCATCTCGTGTGGTCTTCCTTCATGGTCTTGCATTTCGATCGCAACAGGACCTTCCCATGTCCTCTGCCTCTTCTCTTGTGGAAACCTTGTTCCTCCCCTCGTAAGACCACTTTCTTCCTCGGCTTCCCTCACAGTCTTGTCGAAACTTGCACCCATATACCCCTTATCTTCCCATTTGTCTCCCCCCTTTCGTTGTGGTATCCATTGCCTCCACACATTGGAGTTCTACTACTCGAGGTGCATTTTCAGTATACCCTTTTCACAAACAAGCATGTTAATTGACAATTGCAGAGACAACAAGAACTTACCTCTGGGTCCGTTGAAAAATTCCCTTTTCTGCTTTGCTATAGGACTTGGTAGTGTCAACTGCAAATTCAGTAATATATCCTTCTAGGATACTATCCAGCCAAAGCTCAACAGCTCACGATGCTTTGTTGTCAGTTTCCTGTAGTTACTGGATCAATTCATGGGTCCAGGATGTTGGCTCCCCTCCTTGGAAATTTGTCTTCTTGTACGTGAACTGTGCCAACCACTCGTACAGTATAATGAGAAAGTCACAGAAAAAACACTCATGAGGACCATTGTGTATGTATCTTTCCAACCACGTGTCCGTCGTCATTCCTGGGTTCTGATTTTCTGTTTCAGCAAATTCTCGCAGATTCTGATCAAACCAATCTTGAATTTCTGATCATGTCGGATGCCACATATCCTCCTCTCAGTCACAACAAGCTCCCAACAACGGAACTATTTGTTGGCACAAACCCAACCAACAAAACCCAGTCGATAGGGGTTCCCACTCTGTCGACACTCACTCGCCGCGATCTCCCTTAGCACCGGCCCAAACAAGTTTTACCCTGTCCGGCAACACCCGCGAAGTAGATGAAGTCTTACCCGAGATGTTCAAGGGAGGGATGACGGAACCAAGTTTCCGCAGAATAAAAGAGGACTATGGGCATCGACAATTCGTCGAATTATCTATCTAACCAATCACTTTCTTAAGAATGAAACCATTGATTTTCTCAGATGGCATCATTCATTTATCACAAAAACAACCACGTTTTTGCACAAACAGATCTAGACAAATAAACATCATTCATAAGCAGTAAAAATTGCATCATAGATCCATGTCACACACGTTCACCATTGGATTGCAGAAACAAAAAGACAGAAAGAGACAAAAGGATAACAGCACAGCAATTCAGATCAGCATCTCTCTCATCATATTAGCTTCTGCACAATCAATCACAGATTCAAAATAGACAACAATTCAATTGAGCCTTGAACTCTCAATTCTCATTTCACAATATGATCCTGATTGTCTTCTATCACTTGGAAATTACATTTACAATTCTGCTTCTATTTATAGGCTTGAACCTTTACATTCATGTTCCACTTCTAACTAACTTCTAACTGATTCTACCGACTAATGACCAATATCCACAAAATATGGCATAAAGTACAAAAAGTGACACAAAATATTCAAAAGTAGTCTATCTTATGCCTTGTGCACTATCTTTGTCTTGCGCGTTGTCTTCCGAGCTTGCGCAACATCCGCGATGCTACGCAACTAACTGATCCTCAACCCATTTCCAACATAGTAACACATCATTACCATATACAACATATTCGAGGTTAGTGTACCTGGTTACATTTGGACATACATCATGCGATATGATATAGAAGTAAAAATTGACTAAAGCTTTACATGTGGCAAAGATGGGATTGTAAATATGTCGTTAGACCTCTAGTGGAGCAAATTCCACAAGTATACTCTAAGTTCAATAAATGCTACCTACAAGAAATCCTATGCCCAATCTTCATAAAATTCTATTATCTTCTATGAGTTCAAATTTATGCTTATGATTAATAAAAATCAAACTTGGGTTGTGCCACACATTCATTTCATAGCTATCAATAACAAGTATAGACTCCATTATTTGTATCTATGTCAGTAGGTCGACACCTCTTGAGCTACAAAACCTGAGAAAAACATTAATGACACAGAACAAATAGAAAAGAAGATAAATAATCTATTTAAATTTTTTGTTTAATATAAAAGCTCAAATACAATATTAAACCTTGACATTTCTCAAAGATGACCTATGGATGTAATAATCAACAAGACTAATTGCTATATCCCTATTAGTCAAGGACTAATACACACTAGCATTACCTAATATTTTTTTTTAAATAAATACACCTAAAAGAGACAAACAAAATCTAGTAAAGATCCATAACATAAGAACTAATACATACTAGCATTACCTAATATTGTTTTTAAGTAAATACACCAAAAACAAACAAACAAAATATCTAGTGAAGATCCACCACAAATGCTTAATTCTTACGATATCTTAATACGACCCACCACAAATGCTTAATATGATTAGTTTGTAAATTATAAGTGTATTAAAATCCATTACTAAATTTGCTTTATAGTTGGTCATTGGTACATCCTCCGAATTTTTCCATTTAATCATTTTCTATTTTAGTGATGGAGAAAACTCCGAAAACAAATCGAAGTAATGTTGACGTGATTGGGGACAGGCCACACATGTCATGATCGAATAAGTTGATTAAGGATTCTAATTATGTGGCATAACATACTTATGCCATGTGTATATCACTTTTTTTATAAAACATATTTAAGAATATTTGGCTTTTTCATAATAAAATTTGAAAAAGTGAAAAGTTAGTTGAGAGCTTCTTATTAATGCTGAAAATTTGAATAGAATTGAAAAGTTAGGTGACAGGAAATTATTAATGTTTTTTTTAGAATTGAAAAGACAATACTACTGTTATTAATGCTTTATAAATTAATTGTAATCAAAACATACACAACTAGAATTTAATAGGTCGCCTTGTATGAAATGAAGTAGTACTATATAAAAAGATGGAAAATTAGGAAAAATTAGGACGACTACTTTGGTGGTTGTAATTTTGTTGTATCTTACTTGATTTTAAGGCTGGCTTTTGCTCATGAGTTTGGTATTCACTTGTGTAGTTCGTTGGGCAGTAAGGAGAGTTTCTCATGGTTGAAAAAAAAAGATGAACAATTATAACACACAACCAGGCATCAAATTTCAATCTATGTGAAGGGTTTAAGATGTCAAATCCAAGGGTCGGCCACTCAAATGGAAAGGAAGGCCAAGCTTTTAATAATGTGAAAATTAATCAGTTTGTTGTACATGTTTTAATGGAAGCAGTCGTTGCTTAGTAGGTAGGCAGTTGGATCTTAAGCTACCTGAAATCCAAGGACTACCTACTATATCACTTAGTCACATTAAAGCTTAGATATAAAGCTTTAATACCACTGCTGTCTAACACTTAGTTAAATCTCAAAAAATCTCAAACTACTTTAGATTCAAAAACTACCTATTAAACAACCACCATTGCATTAAAACCTGCACAACAAAGCTAGTTACAATTTTCTTCTCCAATAAGGACGTCACTACAAAGAAAGCAGCCCCATAACACTATACATGACTATCTGTTAATATAAAGTCCAAAAGTCTATGTGACATGCTTAGTTACAATTTTCTTCCCCAATGACGACGTCACTACAAAGAAAGCACCGCCATAACACTATACATGAATGTCTCTTAAAGTAGAAGTCCAAAAGTCTATGTGACACGCTTAATGCATTCATTGGTTTGGTGATCACCGATAATAGTAGGGAATGTGTGGGTCATCAAGTAAAGTTACCAACCACGACTAAAGGAGAGGCTTATATAAAGCTGCACATACCTCTCAATTTGTGTTGCAATTCGCACAAGGCTATAGTAGAGTATAGAGGACGACGTCGACAGAAAACTAAATGGAAGATAAATGCAAGATTGTTGTGGTGGTTGTGGATGAATCCAAAGAAAGTATGAGTGCACTGTTATGGGCTTGTAAATATCTCTTGCCTGCACACTGCCTTCATGGAGATACCACCAGACATCAACCCTACAAATTCATTCTTCTTCATATCCAGCCAGATACTTGCTTTGTTGCTGGCCCTAGTATATATATATGCACACATTATAATTATATATACAGCTTTAGTCTGTATATAATATTGAATCTGATGTTTAGTTGTTCTAAATATGGTGTGAATTGACATCGTATATACTGAGTGATGAAGTTATAAATCTTCTGGAAATGGATGCACACAAAACGACCCAAAAGGTCTTGAAGCGAGCTCTCTCTATCTACAGACATAACAACGTTAGTATTAATGCTCAATCATGTTTTTTTTCCAAAATCTATGCCAAGAGTTTCACTTTGGATTAATAATAACAACAATACTATAAAGTTCAGGTGAAGGCAGAGACAGAGGTGTTTGTGGGTGAGGTAAAGCAGAGGCTATGTCAAGTTGCAGGCAAGTTGGGTGCAGATGTTTTGGTAATGGGTAGCCATGGCCATGGTTTTTTTGAAAGGTACAATTGCTGGCTCTCAAATTTGTGGATCTTCATTCTTCTGTTTTTTTTGTGGATATAAAGAGGGTTGGGCTGTTGGATGGATTGGATGAATTTGGTAGCTTTGCATGGATTTCAGCAGATCTGATTGTTTTGAATAGGTTGTGCAGGCTTATTGTGCGAAGTGTGAGTGACCACTGCTGTCAGAATGCACACTGCCCTATTGTGGTAGTGAACCAGAATGTCTGCTACAGTTAAAGATACAAAGAGGATACTGAATATTCTGTGGGAGAGTCTGAGTTTTTTTTTAATAGGATGGAGAAATACATCAAAATTTGAAATTCATCGACTTATCTATCTAACCAATCACTTGATTAAGAATGAAACCATTTCTTTTCTGAGATCACATCATTCATTTATCACAAAAACAACCATGTTGTTGCGCAAACAGATCTAGACAAATAACATCATTCATAAGCAGTAAACATCGCATCATAGATCCATGTCACACATGTCCACCATTGGATTGTAGAAATAGAAAGACATCAAGAGAAAAAAGGATAATAGTACATCAATTTAGATCAACATCTCTCTCATCATATTAGCTTATGTGCAATCAATCACAGATTCAAAATAGACAACAATTCAATTGAGCCTTGAACTATCAATTCTCATTTCACAATATCATCTTTATTGTCTTCTATCACTTGGAAATTACATTTACAATTCTTCTTCTATTTATAGGCTTGCACCTTTACATTCATGGTCCACTTCTATTTAACTTCTAACCGATTCTACCGACTAATGACCAATATCCGCAAAATATGGTCAAAAAGTACAAAAAGTGAAACAAAATATTCAAAAGTAGTCTATCTTTCACCTTGCGCAGTGTCTTCTGAGCTTGCACAGCATCTGGGATGCTGTGCAACTAACTAATCCTCAACCCCTTGCCAACAGGCCCCCAACACAATCTTGTGGCATGCCCTTAAGCCATGTCAGTTGGACATGGTGTACTCGTTGATTTTTACCTTTAAGTCTTCATACTTCTGAGAAATTTTTGATACCTGCATTTTGATTTTCTCAGCAACGTCCTGACATCCAAGAAAATCATGCTTTAACAGGTGCTCCACCATCTTTTCATTTACTTCCTTCTTACCTTCCTGCACAACCTACAACACAGCGACTGCTTTCACCGACAACTGGGATCCAATTTCTTGGACCTCGTCGAGTTGGTCTTCGCACTTTCACTGGCGCTCCTGATCCTTTTTGACTCGTTGTTGTAGCTCCTTTAACTCTGTTGACCGTGTAACCTGAACAATTGGTGGCATTGTCCTCAATGTCGTCTTTAGTGTCGCCAACTGGCCCTCAACTTCCTGCAACTGCTTTGTCAGCTGCTCCAACTGTTCATCCTAAATGACACTAACCCAAAATTGTGTCGTCGCCTCCGTAATCTTTTTGGCATCTTGCTCCATTTCTTCAAACCGTGCCGCTTGTTAGAATTTTATCATTCAAGCTAGCATTATGATCTTAGGATCTTTTAACTGAGAGAATAACATGCACAGCAATAAAACACAAGAGACAAGAGACAAAGAATTTTCCTCGGGGAAACCATAAAGGAGAAAACCCCACAACTTCCTCAGAGATAGAATCAACACCAAAAGTAAAACCCGAAAACATAAAGATGATCTCCCAACAGCAGTAGTCTCTCTCTTGTCCCAGCAACTTCTCTTCTCACTCATGCACCCCAATGAGTAAGTGTGTGTGTGATAAATAGAGAGGCTCACTCTCTATTATATTCTTTCATTTACTTGAAACCCACTCCAACATGTCAGCCTCACTTAACAATTATTTACTAGAGCTGACATCTCTAGGAGTGTCTAATAACCCTAGTGCCCCACAACTTGTGGGGACTTTGCCTCCTCCGACCAACAAGGAGGTTTATCCTTAACATAATGGTGGAAACTATTGCCCCGACTTACAATGACTCACATAGGGTCGAATTCTCTAGGATAGTCCAATAACCCTAGGGCCCCACAACTGCGGGGACTTTAACCCTTGACCAATAGGAGGGTTACCCACAATCACTTGAATTGACTTTGTTTATATTACAGAAACTTCCCGGAATAAACATCGGGGTATGACATGACTCAATTACATTACATAGACATCTCGGCATAAACATCGGGGTACAATACATAAGATATACGGATGAATACATTCCAAAATTACAAATACATCAACACTCCCTCTTAACTAGGAAGGTATTCTCTTGACACAATTTATCAGCACAAGTCTTCTTCTTTGTATCATCTGGATCATCATTGAGTTCTCGTCATCTTCATCTTCAAGTCATCTTCATCTGGATCTGGATCATCACTTGATCTATATCATCATCATTGGATCTGGATCATCACTGGATCTGGATCATCACTGGACATCATCACTGGATCTGGATCATCACTATTGAGTCATCATCATTGGATCTAGATCCTCACTCGATCTAGATCAGTACCACAGGTGCTATATCATGATTCTTCTCGTCACGGGGAGTTCTACAGAGCCAACCCTTTTTCATGCTGGTTGTAGGCCTAGCCTCCATGTAGGTCTTTCTCAGTGCTTCTATCTGACTCTAAGTCAGAATGGTTCGTTTAGCACTTACATCTGACCTTGACTCATTAGAAAGGCACGCCCAACACTCACATCTGACCATGAGAGGAACTTAATCCCCTCACCATGTCAGAATGGCCCAACCCTTACATCTGACCATGGAAGGAACCTCATCCTCTCCCATGTCAAAATGGCCTATCCCTTACACCTAACCTACTCGTTAGAATGGCCCAGCACTTATATCTAACCTACTCGTCAGAATGGCATGCACTCACATCTGATCTTGTAGGAACCAATCCTACAGTCACATCAGAATGGCCCCTAGTCCCAGACTGAGCTACCTTGTAACTGACCAGGTGCCTCCATTCTCCTAGAGAATGGAATCAACCCTTATATCTGACCTACTCGTCATAATGGCCCAGCACTTATATCTGACCTACTCGTCAGAATGGCATGCACTCACATCTGATCTTGTAGGAACCAATCCATATCAGAATGGCCCCTAGTCACAGACTGAGCTACCTGGTAACTGACCAGGTGCCTCCATTCTCCCAGAGAATGGCATCAACCCTTATATTTGATCAAGTGGGAACCAATCCCTCTATCACATCAGAATGGCCATTCCCTCACATCTGATCATGTAAGACCACATCTTACAATCGTTTCAGAAAGGCCGTCAGTCCTAGACCAAGTATTCTTGGTAACTGACCAGGAACCTCCATTCCAAGAATGGCAATAGCCCTTATATCTGATCATGTAATACCACATCTTACAATCGTTTCAGAAAGGTCGTCAGTCCTAGACCAAGTATTCCTGGTAACTGACCAGGAACCTCCATTCCAAGAATGGCAATAGCCCTTATATCTGATCATGTAGGACCCAATCCTACTATCATATCAGAATGGCTCAGCACTCATATATGACATGGAAGGAACCAATCCTCTCACCATGACAGAATGGATTAGCCCTTACATCTGACCATGGAAGGAACTTAATCCTCTCACCATGTCAGAATGGCTCTGGGTCTAATCATTTTCCCTTGGAGGAAACCTCAATCTGGAGAACACCAAGCTTCTCCCTGAAGTACTCAAACTTCACCCTAGCTAATGGCTTCATCAACACATCAGCTATTTGTTCCTCCGTCGCAACATACTGGAGCTTCACTGCTCCTCTCTGCACCATATCCCTGATATAGTGATACTTGATCTCGATATGCTTCAACTTGTTATGGAACACTGGATTCTCTGACAAATTCACGCAACTTTAATTATCACATTGTATACAAGTAGCATCAATCTGGAGATCAAATAAATCAGACAGTAGCTTCCACGGCCATACTGCCTCACAACTAGTTGAACAAGCTGCGACATACTCTGCTTCAGCTATACTCAGTGCCACACAGGATTTCTTCCTACTAAACCAAGAGATCACACCTGATCCCATACTGAAGCAACACCCTGAAGTGCTCTTCCTATTGATGGCACTTCCTGCCCAATCTGAATCAACATAACCCTCCAGGTTAATCTTCTGATTCGCCTCATACTTGAGCCCATAATCAATTGTACCCCTTAGGTACCTCAGAATATTCTTTGCAGAAATCAAGTGAACGTGTCTTAGATCTATCAAGAACTAGCTCTAGGTTTTCACAACAAAGCAAATGTCTGGTCTCGTGCTCGTCAGATACATCAAGGACCCAATCATCTGACGATACATCGTAGCATCAACCATTTTTTATGAAGCATCACTCAATAGCTTCATGTTCGATGCCATAGGTGTGGTCATGGCCTTGTAGTCCATCATCCCAAACCTCTTCAGGATCTCTACTACATACTTCCCTTGTCCACACCTCCATGCCTAGAAAATATTGCATCGACACATATCAGGAGCATCAGTAGTCTTCCGCCTTCAACCTTGAAGCAAAGGTTGGAATCCACTTTACTCTCAGTAAAGCCTAGAATCACCAGTAGTCCATCCATCCTGTCGTACCATGTCAAACCTTAGGATCTTCTACAGTCACTCCTTCTATCTTCTGTACTCTATGCACTGAAACATTCTGTACTGGAGTGACAATTAGCTTCCACAACTACTAATATTCTATGTATCCATATAGGATCACTGGATACCAAGATCCTCTATCTTGAACTTTTTCAAAAGTTCTTCTCACACCCATCTGTGAGGTTTTCATCCTCTATCAACCTTGTAGCATAGGTTCAAATCTTCATCAGGCTCATCATGTATGTGTTATCCCATGGGTGTCTTCTAAACTCGTACAAGGCCTTCTTTCATTTACACACATGATTCTGCCTGTCATGTGTCTCAACTCCCACTGGCTGCAAATGTCTCTTCGTAGTCTATGCCTTCTTTTTGTGAGAAGCCTCGTGCTAAGAATCTTGCCTTGTATCCCACGATTTTTCCATCTACTGCATGATGGAACTATGAAATTTCCTTCATGTATTGATACTACATTCTAGACATCATTCTTCTTGAACTGGGCTTCCCTTTATTCTTGGAATTTTCTCCATCAATAATTTTGCTGCGTTCGTCATATTATTTTTCATCTTGAACTATTGTTACTTGTTCTTCGGAACAAGTCTCATTCTTCTTTTCTTGTAGGTGATTATGTATGCGATATTTCCTACAAGCCAAATGCATTTGTATGGTTAGAAACATTTCATAAGGAATATTCATACTGGAAAGTTCTTATGCATAAATATATGATCATGCAACTACTTTAGCCAATACAACATTCATCCATATCTCACAGAAACTTTTCTAGATGCCTTCCATCTCTACCAGGACAACATTGAGATTGTGCACTAATCCAATATGTCAAAAATGAGGTTTCATTCTATATAAGTAGCAATGGAGAGTTGTATAGCACCATGAGCTACTTACCCATCACATGCATATTAGTAGTATTCTGTCATTCTATCATGCATAATACATTAGCTGAATATAAACAAATGCATAACAAAACAATATCATGAAATGACAATTGAATACTTATCTTTATTTGTTTCGTGGGTAGACTCCTTGATCCTTCAGCTTCATCATCTTCTTCATTCATAATAGAATCTTTTCTTATCCAAATTCTAAGGTGTATGAGAGGTTCTTGAAGAGTTGAGTTCTTCATATTCCTCACCACTTAAGGGGTCTTCTTTGGATGGTGAGAGCTTGATCTTCAGTTGCTCCCATCTTCTTTTCTCTTATTATTAGTTGAGCTTCTTCTTGTGTTTGCTCTTCCCAGAGTCTGTTGAACATAATCACTTCCTTCTAGCACACATTCTCTGAATGAATGAATCCCATGATCCTAGGAGGCCATTCAAGGTGGTTATCACCACTTCTGCATTCTCCACTTCTTCTTCTACTGCTTCAAGTTGTTCTCTGATTTGAGAGACCCCCGTAAAGTATGACTGTATGGTCTCTGCATTCTGGATCTTCACATTCTTCAACTATTTTCTCAAAGCCATATTCTGATTTATGTTCTTTCCTTCAAATAACTTGGTTAAGGAATCAAATATCTTCAGTGTCTTTAGGGAATACACTTGTGGTACAATATGATTCGTGATTGAATCAACATTGATCTTCTTGGCCTTGACCAAGTTCTTCTGGTGTTAGGATTTTAGCCTCATCTCCCTCTGGAACTGGAACCTCACTACTCATGTAGGTGTCCAATACATTTTCTTCAGAGAGATAAAATACTTCCATGCTTGGAATTTGTTAAATTCACCAAGCTTATCATCAAGCTGATGTGATAGATCACTTTGAAATGAGAACCTCAAATGCAAATAGCAAAAGATTAGATTTTACTGATTTGAGGTGTCCGTCCTAGTTCCGAAGCTGGCTGATCTAGGGTTTGTCAGAGAAACCCTTATTTTCAAAACTTGGAATATTTCATATCTAATTGGATAGAAAGATAGATCTCTTTAATTTGAGTTGCCCAATGTACTCTTTTTCTGAAAACAGTAGAAATGCCTGTTACTGTTTCTACGGTATCTCCGAAATTACTAATCTTCTGTATCTAAAACTTTGCACTAAGGTATCCTCACATGTCCATGTTCCAAAACCATAGGTTTCATCAGAATTGGTCTCACCAATTTGGAATTATGATCATTTTCCCAAGGTGACCTGTTACAGGACTGTTCAGAACAACAAAGTTGTACGGACTTCCACGTGTCACTGGTTCATTTTATGAGTCTGAAACTTGGACCACAAAAATTAAATTTTGTTCCTATTATGGAACATCTTCATAAATTTCATTTGGACCTTTGTAGCCCAAGATATAACAATTCTCCCCAGGTGTCTTGTTTAGGGATGAATTATGGAAGAGGTTGAAACCCTAACTTTGATGGATCATATCTCCCAGAATATAATGAATCTGAGCATGCATTCTGGACAAAGTGTAAATTAGGATTTTATCTACAGCATTTGAAATTTTCATCTCCTGATCCTTCGCCAATCCCGATATATAGCGAGTGTACCAAAACTTATTAGTTTTAGTATTTTAGGGTTTTTCCAGCTTGGGGTCAAACTAGGGTTTGACTTTCCCGGAGTTTCACCCAACCAAAAATCTTGATCCAGGTCTCTAAACTTCGATTTTCATGAGGAGAGAAATCCTATGCTGGGATCGCTCAAAAATTCCTCTTTTATAAGAAGCCCTAATTTCCCGCACCGAAAACTGAAAATGCTCGGAATTGAATTCCGCTTCGACAAAAAGATGTGCCCTTCAATGGAGAGTTAACCTAGCATAATTTTGCTGATGGATTGTGGAGAGAGACCCAAAAAGTAATAAGCCCTAGATTCTGCAGCTGCATAACGTCTTCTTCTCAGGTTAGCTCTGATACCATGTTAGAATTTTATCATTCAAGCTAGCATTATGATCTTAGGATCTTTTAAATGAGAGAATAACATGCACAGCAATAAAACACAAGAGACAAGAGACACAAAGAATTTTCCTTGGGGAAACCATAAAGGAGAAAACCATGCAACTTCCTCAAAGATAGAATCAGCACCGAAATTAAAACTCGAAAACATATAGATGATCTCCCAATAGTAGTAGTCTCTCTCTTTTCCCAGCAACTTCTCCTCTCACTCATGCGCCCTAATGAGTGAGTGTGTGTGTGATAGATAGAGAGGTTCACTCTCTAATTATATTCTTTCATTCACTTGAAACCCACTCCAACATGTCGACCTCACTTAACAATTACTTACTAGAGCCGACATCTTTAGGAGTGTCTAATAACCCTGGTGCCCCACAACTTGTGGGGACTTTGCCTCCTCCGACCAACAAGGAGGTTTATCCTTAACACAATGGTGGGGACTATTGCCCTGACTTACAATGACTCACCTAGGGTTGAATTCTTTAGGATATTCTAATAACCCTAGGGCCCCACAACTGTGGGGACTTTAACCCTTAACCAATAGGGGGGTTACCCACAATGACTTGACATGACTTGTTTATATTATAGAAACTTCATGGAATAAACATTGAGGTATGACATGACTCAATTACATTACAGACACATCCCGGAATAAACATTGGTGTACAATACACAAGATATACAAATGAATACATTCCGAAGTCACAAATACATCAACACCGTTATCTTATTTATGGCACCCTTCCGTTCTACAATCTACTATGGTGGTGTGTCTGGGTAGACCAGAGCATTCAAAATTTTGTTGTCCAGCTGGAATTGTGCGATGAATTCTTCAAGTCACTTTGCCTTTGCGACTACATCCAACTCCGCAGTGCTTTTATGGATTTATTGGCATGCATCCATAATGACTTCTTCCACCTACCCCAACTAGCAAAAAGTTGTTCCTTCGCAACAACAAGATGGTCAGTTTCTTTCTTTAGTTCTGTGATCTATTCGTCAGTATTCATCTTAAGCTCCTCTTATGCCTTCTTCGGTGCCTCTATTTCCTGTGCTTTGTCTGCCATCAATATTTCCTTTGCATGACATAATTCCTCTATCTCTTTCCGTAGCATCTCTGCCTCCTCTTGCGAACCACAAGTACTGGTCACTGATCTCCTTCTGTCGATCGTCCAACTCCTGGTTGGCGACCTATTGTATATGTACCACAGGGGGCTCACTAAAGTGAACTTGTTATATAGCACGTTCATTCATAGGATATTAAAGAATATCCCTAATTTCACTAAATATTGGAAAATACTTCCTAAAATTGTATTATTGAACCCCCCTCATAATATATCTTTCCAATTAAGAAAACCCCTAGTTTCACTAAATATTGTAGGTATCCATTTTATTAACCCATTTTTAACACCCCCTTTATATCATATTGTAAAGTTGTAACAACAAGAACCCTAACAAATCCTAGTATAAGCAAACACGGTGATAAATAAAATATAGTACAATGCTTGTAATGATCCCAATAGGATTGCAAGGGCGACTGATTCATTTGTAGAGTTGGATAGTGGAATACCCAATGAAATAGTAACGTGGAGGGAAAAAAACGTAAAGGGAAACCCAATCAAGAGATCAATGTAACAAAGAATCTGAAATACTGATAGTCCAATAGTCAGTTGAATGCTTAAAAAAGATACAAATTGCACATGTTTCACACCAAAACTTGCTAATCTACCAATTTTATATAATGTAACTAGAAGTATGGCCATGGACATCTCATGTTTTCTATGATCATAATAAATTAAACTCCATAAAATCGTTTTAATAATATCAATACATGTTTTCTATTCTTTTCTAAAGCTACTTGTATTTGATTTTTAATACATGCATAGTTAAATATGGTAAAATAACACTCTTATTGTTCCGATAAATTGTGTGTAAATATCTTCTTATGCTTAAAGTATTTCAAGTTTAGTGAACATAAATTATTCCACAACAAATGAATCTCATTTATGTATCTATACAAGATCAAAATTAGTCGAAAATTAGAGCAAATTATCTTCATTTGTTATTTAAAATCTTAAAATAAATTAAATGACACTCCCATATAAATTTAACATTGGTTATCCAAGATGTTATTGATTTTTCTTAGGTCAAGAATTATTTTATTTTGTAATATTTATAATTCTATTTAATTGGGAAGAGGTTTATGTATGAAACTAAGACAAAAATCCTCAATTGATTATGTACACGATCACAGTGGGCTATTTTTCCATGTTTTTCTCCCAAAAAACATTCGCCCATTTGAATTTTTTGAAGCCCTATTTCGCCCAACTTTGATGGGGTAAAATTTTTTCACCCTAAAAATCGCCAAATTATAATATAAACGATATAAAATCCTTGGAAATTAAAATGTTTTTTGAAAAATATCGCCAATTATTTTATAGTTGGTGTTTTAAGAATTGGTAATATTCGCCAACACTTATACACTTCTAAATAAGTATGGTTCCTTAAAATCATCCCTAGTAAACATCTTAAAATGGCCATCTAAGAGGTAATGCCTGAATTTTTGTAATGCATATACCATCGCTAGACCCTCTCTCTCTATGGTCGTATAGTTATTCTGAACAAATGACAACTTTCGACTAGCGAAAGTGATTGGGTGATCAATATCTCCTTCTCCTAGTTGCGCGAGCACTACTCCTAGCGCAACAAATGATGCGTTGACATGAATGTGGAACTCTTTGTTCCAGTATGGGAACAAAAGTATGGGCGTCAAATCCACCTTGGCCTTCAGTGTGTTGAAGCTTCCTTGACATTCTGGTCTCCATACAAATGCAGCATATTTATTCAATAATTTCTCCATAGGGGCAGTAATCGCAACATATCTTCTGATGAATTTGCGATAATACCCAATGTGTGCAAGTGTATCCCTAAGCATCTTTGCATTTTTTGGTGGTGGTAAGCTCAAAATAAGCGCTATCTTCTTAGGTTCAACCAACAATCCTTGCTTTCAAACAATGTGGCCCAACAATATCCCAAATGGTGTGCAGAAAATACACTTGGATTTCAGCGTGATCTGATGCTGGAGACACCTTTCCAGCATTAGTCACAGGTCTACCAAAGTATCCTTGATTAGACCATACAATGTCCAATCATCCATATAAACTTGTAGGAACTTCTGAATGAAATCTTCTAATGCAACGGCAACAACTCGGGAAAATATTGCAGCTGCGTTCTTCAACCCAAAAGGCATCATTGTGTATTGGAAACAACCCCATTCAATGACAAATGTTGTTTTATGTCGATCTTCTTTGGTGATTCTTATCTGGTGGTAAATAGAAAATCCATCTGTAAAAGAGTACATCTCCTAACCTCCTACTCCTTTAAGTACTTCATCTGTGAATGGTGTCGAAAATGGGTCATGCATACACGCATCATTCAACTTTCTAAGGTCGAAAGAGATTCAAACTTCACCAGTTTTCTTGTCTTGGACCACCATAGGACTGATCCATTCCAATTCTTCTACTAGCTCAATGATTCCAGCATTCAACATCCTATCTAATTCATCTTTAACCTTCTCCTTGTACCGCAGATTCAAGCGGTATGGCCTCTGTCTTACTGGTTTCGCATCAGGATTTAATGGAATGTTCATCTCTCCTAAATCACCTAGTATGCCTTTCATTTTAGAGAATTTGGTTGGAAATATATCTTGAAATTCATGCAGCAGATCCCTGATCTTTGCCATGGTCTCCTCGTCCCAGTAGTCCCCAACACTTGCAAACTTTGGGTTCTCCTTCGTCCCAATGTTAAACTTTCTGATCTTCAATGGGTAATTCATGTGGTCAGTTGGTATATCTAGTTCTACAACATCCTTACTCCCTTCTGTTTATGGAATATTGATATTCCGTAGCTCATCATCATCGTCAGGTTCATCGGATACATTATAGCACTCCATCATCGACTACTTGTGGCAATGTGCATGTGGGTCCACTGGATATGCGACCGACACTACTTTTAATACCACATACCAGATGATTTGAAGTGCATTGTTGACATTGGGATTGGAATCTATGACACTAAATGTATGAGCAAAGAAAACTGTCAGCTCTTCCCAAGTGGTTATTTCTTTACATAACTCTGTTGATATATACCATGATCTTGGCATTTCGTCCAAGGTGTGAATAAAGGCATGGACCCATTCATCCTGTGATCATGATGCCCACAATGTTTGGCATTCCATCAAATGGATGCTAGGGTCATTTCACCCATCATACTCCCCAGTGTGATACACTTCTGTGTCACCAAAGCGAACTGTCATCAACCGTTGACACTGCACCCATCTAGTAATTGTCATTTTATGAGTCTCCCACCAGTGTGCTAAAGTATCCTTCAGTGCTTCCTCCAACGCGAACAGTCACTGTGATTCTGATACCTTTTCTTCAAACTCCATCAAGACCCCGGAGAGCTCAGGTATCCCTTCGTAAATTGGAAATTCAACGATCTCAGTCACGACATGGAACAATGACTGTGTGATTAACCCACACTTCCTGAATGATACCTCATACATGTGGTTTTTCTAGTTCTCTAACGCATCGTCAGAGTCAGAAGACGCAGAGCTAGCACTGAGCCAACCAAGTTCTTCGTCAACAGGTGGATGGATGTAATCTTCGGAGATGTTGTAGGTGTGATCCCATCCTCTGACAACTTCATATTTCACTGGTTCAATATATCTTCGTCCTTTGTTTGGATCCATAGGAGTGATGACTTTGATGTCCTGATTCTCAAATGTCATCATCTGACTCTTGAAGTTAATCATTGCCATACTGTCATTGGCCCATCCTATTCCCAGCAACACGGGATAGGAGCCTCCCCCGTCAACAAATTCAATCACGTCGAAATCGGCATAGGTATTCATACCTTCAACATCCACAACCAGGTTCGACACACATCCAATTGGTTGCACTTTAGCTTGATTAGCCAATCACAATTGTATGGGGGACCAACCCAATGTCGGCCTCCCCATCTTTTGCCATGTTTTCTTTGTCAGAATAGTCACATCCAAGCCCAGATCCAAAATGACTAAATCTACTTCATAGTCCCTGTTGCCGCCTTTTCACACACCTGGATCACGTGGCAGAAATCTTCAATCCACTCGGTGTGTCCTTGGGGGCAAGTCTCGAGTCAAGGCTGTCACCTTGTTCTTGACTCCTCCGTTTAGGCTCAACTCCTAACGGAGCCAAGGGGGGTAGACCCTATTAAGTTACTAAGGATGATTTCTTAGTGTAATGATGTTGTACTGAATCAGTTATTTAGGAGTTTGAATATTTTAACTATAAGCAATCAAGATGACAAGATACGAAGATACACACGAAAGCACAAAGTTGATACACAATATATATATGAAGCAGAAAAGACCAGTGCCTTAAAAATGGAGTCAAAAGAGATCAGTGTGCTTGCATGTGTTTGGAATAAATGTTTTCCGATTGCATCTTGGTATGTTTTAAGTTAAAATTGGAGTGTGAGTTGTTTAAATTAGGCTTAAGGGGGACTCCAGATATACCTGAGAGTACTTGGAGTATGTCCAAAACAAAGCCTATACGGCTACCCGCAAGGAATATGTGGGCTGAAATGGAGTCTCTGGGGCTGTGTTCGTAACACACCCGTTAGGGTGTGACAGAGATCGGCGCCCCGAGGTCATTTTTCAGTAGGTTCCCGCTTCCTTTGGGTATTTTTCCACCGTAAAGGTTTGATCGAGGTGTTGGATTTTCACCTGATGGTTTGTTAATTGGGGAAGGTGAGTCCTAATTATGCTAGTCACCCAAGTGCTTTTGATACAGCTTGACTGATCGGACGAACCGCATCCAAGTGCATAGCATACACACTGGAGTCTTGTAAATTTTAATAAGTTTTAAAAGATGTGTTCTTGCTTAAAAGAAAAGCCTCCAAGAACCTCTTTCGATCCAAGTGGATCTCAATTGGGGAATCAAGGAGGGGTTAATTTTAAAATCCTGATAAACAAAAGATGAGAAAATAACACAACTACACAAATGCGGTTTTCTAATTAATCCTACCACGAATCTCTTTCCCCTTGCGGGTCACTCGGGAAATCGTGGGGTAAGTATTATGATTATTTTTGAAAATAAGATATGGAATATGGAATTAAAAACAAGATCAAATATACTACCCTACCAATCAGATAAATTCTAGTAAAGGAAATAAGCAGAAAAAGACGAAAAAGGCACCGACGCGAATCCCCCCAGGGGGGATGGGGAATGGGCTCGAAAGAGCCTATTCAAAGGATGATTTTACTACAGAGGTTACAATATCAAAGAACTGATAAAATAGAGCTTTCTTGGTCCTTATACAAGCTGAAACCAAGATATTACAATTTATGCAAAACAATTACAAATTATGTGACAAAAGAGAGCCCCCTGGGGGGATTTGAGCGCTCCAAAAGCCACTTTGGACAGCAGCTTATTTTCTTCTCTGTCAGACCTGCTAAATGACAGCGAGTGAATTAGAATAACAAATGCCCCAAATCACTTTAAGAGTGCCTTTGGGTCAGCCTACTTTATCTCAAAAAATTAATGAAATTAAACTAGTTAAACCGACGAAAAGGGAACCAAGGAAAGCAAGCTTTCCTTGGGATGTTGGCCTGCTGTTTGTGCAGCCAATTAACAGCACTGATATTGCAGAATATTGAAATTATTGAACAGCAAATGAAACTACCTTAACAGCAAGCTATGAATTTTTCAATAAACTACTTGCGAAAGTAGGTTCCCGATTCCTTTGGGTATTTTGCCACCGTAAAGGTTTGATCGAGGTGTTGGATTTTCACCTGATTGTTTGTTAATTGGGGAAGGTGAGTCCTAATTATGCTAGTCACCCAAGTGCTTTTGACAGCCTTGACTCGAGACTTTCCCCCAAGGACACACCGAGTGGCTTGAAGATTTCTGCCACGTGATCCAGGTGTGTGAAAAGGCGGCAACAGATCTCTTGAATTTGAACTTTATGTGCACAATGAAGCTAAGATATAGAAAATTGAAGGGATCTTGATAATTAGATCTATGTATGCTTTTCTTTATGAGATAGATCAAATTTAAAAAGAGACCTTAAAGTAACCAGTTTGAGGAAAGTTTAATAATTTTAAAGGAGAGAAAGGGGAAGAAAGGTGCTTGTTGTTGAAGCAGATCTGTAGAGGGACCTTGGTAGAGAAGCACCGAGGGGCACGATCTTAGCAATCTCTGCTGGAAATCAATGGAATCAAACCTGAACCATAGATCTTCTAGCTACGGCAAACTTGTAAGCTACAACACAATTCCTGCATACAGAACTATCAGATCTGAAGATACATATGAGAAAGGGATGATACAGTATGCAAATAACCTTATTTAACATACAGGTATTAACTCATTCAAACATATGCAGCAAATAGAAAGTAAGTAAGCTTACTTACAATGATCTATCCTTATGATTGAAGAAACCATTCAAGCAGACAATAATTAAGTGCAAAAAACTGGAAAAATAGCAGTTTCACCTCGATTGCAGCAAGACAATGACAATCCACACATGAAAGATACTCCACAATTGAGCCTCCAAATATTTTCTTTATTCAACAAAATAAGATCAGTAAACAGTTACAATGGCAAGCCCTTCAGTCCAGCTCTAACTAGCTTGGAAGAGGAGGCTGTGCCTTGATTTATACAAATTGCAAGCCATCTAGCCAAGGGGGGGCGTAATTCCTCATGAATACCATTGTAGATCAGCTCCAGATCTGATTTGATCCCCTTCTTTAGTCAAGGATTTGTCAGATCCAGTCAATCTGATCCAGATCTAATTGATTTCAGTCAAATCGGTTGAGAATCCATTGAGTTATTGATTTTGGATTTGCTCCATTATTCATCAATTTATTAATTAAAATAATCAATAATTGATTTTTGGGGCTTTCTGACCTAAGTGATGGAAGATCACTCAAAACTTAGGAAAAAGTGGGTCCATGGGTTTACATGGTGCTCTTAGCGTTAAAGC
>LPNX010589698.1:1168647-1213902 GCA_001517045.1 Pseudotsuga menziesii | reverse complement strand
GATACGAAGATACACACGAAAGCACAAAGTTGATACACAATATATATATGAAGCAAAAAATACCAGTGCCTTAAAAATGGAGTCAAAAGAGATCAGTGTGCTTTCATGTGTTTGGAATAAATGTTTTGCGATTGTATCTTGGTATGTTTTAAGTTAAAATTGGAGTGTGAGTTGTTTAAATTAGGCTTAAGGGGGACTCCAGATATACCCGAGAGTACTTGGAGTATGTCCAAAACAAAGCCTATACGGCTACCCGCAAGGAATATGTGGGCTGAAATGGAGTCTCTAGGGCTGTGTTCGTAACACACCCATTAGGGTGTGACAGAGATCGACGCCCCGAGGTCACTTTTAAGTAGGTTCCCGCTTCCTTTGGGTATTTTGCCACCGTAAAGGTTTGATCGAGGTGTTGGATTTTCACCTGATGGTTTGTTAATTGGGGAATGTGAGTCCTAATTATGCTAGTCACCCAAGTGCTTTTGACAGCCTTGAATTGAGACTTGCCCCCAAGGACACACCGAGTGGCTTGAAGATTTCTGCCACGTGATCCAGGTGTGTGAAAAGGCGGCAACAGTCCCCAATTTGAATATTCATGCGCATTTATTTTCCCGTATTTTTCTTTTGTAAAGAGTTCACCGCAGATTCCTTTCGCTCCTTACTCGGGCGGTGCAACAAATATTCAATCTCGGCCAAAGCATCAGTATATCTTTCCAATGACAGACAACTTTCAAAGAAGTGTTGCAAGATACCATGTTGCCGCGATGGTCCTGCCTCCAATGAAGAATCAAAAGAAGAAGGAATTTCATAGATAGGTGACTCACCAAGATTTATTCTGGTCGCGTCTCGGGCTTCAAAGAATGTATCTTTTTCAGTTGCGATATTGCAATGTTCTGTTTTTATAAAAAGGGAATAACTAAGGAATAATAGCACTAGGAGCAGAAAGGTACATCAATTCAATATTATTAAGTCATCAATGTAGTAAGAAGGCCATAAGAGTTCATATCATAAACCATGCGGAGCATGCATGCCTTATTTTAGTGTTAAAGTCAACATGAAATTAGAATTGCATGCATGCAAAAGTGAAGCGTAAACCCTAAAAGTGACATGCAAACCATAAAATTACATGCTATTCTTTTTAAGAAGGGTTATTGGACCATAGAGGATATCTATTGTTATTGTTGATTGATTTTGAAGTTTCGAGTAGTAGCACAGCATACAGCTGCGACAGTTGGGGTTGGATACAGTCGCTCCAGCTAGCGAGGGTTTGGTAGTGAGATATCTACCCTAGTCTCCTATTGGGATAGATCATACAGGTTTATCCATTGCATCCATCATATACTATAGTATTTAGAGATCCAGCACATTCTGAAGGGTTATTAGCAGATCCATGTTTTGCAGTCGGAAGTAGCAAGGAAAACACAGAAGGATTCGTTGGGACCACAAAACCCATCCTTTCCTTCACATGCCAACTTCCTCTTTCTCAGCAGGCCTAGGATCCTCTTTCTCAGCAGGCCTATCCTACTGTATGTAGTGATTATCATCCATCAACCAAATAGATCAGTTGGGGGTGTGAGCAGCATAACTTCCAATCAATTCACTAGGGCACTTAGAGGCATCCAAACCTCTGCATGTGCCAAGCCATCTCTCCGGCATTAGAAGACAAACAAGCTCTGAAAGTTTCAGCCCGAATGGACCTCTCCTCCAACAAAAACGTCACCTTTAGTCTGGAGGGATTTTACAGTACTACGGGGTGGTAACAATGGAGGAAAAGAGCATTATTAGACCACCCATCCGGATCCTTATGCATGCAGCTATCTCTAGAGTCATTATCATCCAGAATATCAGTGGTAAGTGTTAATTTCTCTCCACAAAACCCTAACCCTAATTCAACTATATTTTAGGGCATTTTTGCATGGTGAGTTTGCATGCACAGTTATTTTCCAGATTTGTCTGAGATTGAGTGTGTGAGTCAGCACTATCATAGAACATTAGAGAATATCGGTATTTGGGATATTACAGGTACTGCAGGGTGGTAACATCGGAGGAAAAGATAATTATTAGACCACCCATCCGGATCCTTATGCATGGAGCTATTGCTCGATTCATTATCAACCAGAATATCAGTGGTAAGTGTTGATTTCTCTCTGCAAAATCCTAACCCTAATTCAACTATATTTTAGGGCTTTTTTGCATGGCAAGTTTGCATGCACAGTTATTTTGCAAATTTGTATGAGATTGAGTGTGTGAGTTAGCGCTATCATAGAACATTAGAGAATATCAGTATTTGGGATATTACATATATCAAACAGTGCTTTCTTCTTCCAAGCCAAGCGTACCTACCGGTGGGGTCCATCCTCTTCGGTCGTCGCACCTTTGCAGGTGATGATGGTAACATCAACATCCTCTATTCTGGGCTCTGCTGGGATCATCGCAACGGTCTATCCGTGACCTTGGTTCATCGGAGGATTCTGGTTCAGTGGTGGATTCTAATTTATTGGCAGGTTCATTGGTTGATTCACAGTCTGATTCTGAAGTGGAACTTTATTCTGAGCTTGGTTCTACAACTGATTCTGGTTTTGTAGTTGATTTTGATTCTGCAACTGATTCTAATTCTGCAGTTGAGGAACATTCTCGTCTTGCCATCTTGTGATTAGCTGTGTGTAGTTCTTGATAGTATGATCAATGGCAGTACAGTATGTACATGAACACTACAAGTGTGGGAAATATCTATGGTAATGTCCAAATACCCCACAATTGTAACACTGGAAAATTCCGCGACCTTGTCCTCCTCCTCTTCCGAAGTCTCCTCCTCTTCCTCGGAATCATCCTTGCTGCTGGTACTGCGGTTGAGCCATTTGCTTTGGAGAGGGATTTGGTCGCTTCTGAACATAGTGTGCTTCTTGGACGTACTGTGGCTGCAACAAAGCCATCGACATCTGGGTATACTATGGTCGCGGTGCAAATTGTGGTCATGGCGCAAACTATGGTTGTGGCTGCGACGGAACAAACTGCATCTGTGGAGGTGGTTTGTATTGCAATTGAGGTGGTGGCCACACCACTTGCTGCAGTTGTGATTGTTGTACTACACGAGGATATTCACCCTTCACATAGTATGATTCATACATCGTTTCTTGGAGTAGGTCCTAAGCACGACAGTATTTGTCTTCATGCCCAACCGAGCGACAAAAAGTGCAGTATAAGCTCGTTGGTTTCGAGACCATCTTCTGCATGTAGCTACATTCTTCGTGTCGATGCCCATATACTTGGCATATGCGACACCATGGTACATTGCCACAACTCAGTGGGTTTGGTGCCCCAGATAGGAGATAATTTATGAAGTCAGGGCAAGTATCTTTGGTGTGTCCATCTATGCGACAATGAGTGCACCAAATATCTTTGCAATTTTCTTTCCCCTTCTTAATGACTTGGAGCTGAAGTGTTAGGTTCACCAGCTGTGCCTGAATTTGGTTCACACTAGTTGTGTTCTCTCCAATGGGTGAAGCTTCTAGCTTCACGGCGATCTCGATGGTCTCGCTTTGGGTCGCAATCTTGTACTGCATCAGTGGTTGTCGTATATGAGGTACCAGCGTTGCAATGAACCATTCTTTGTGCTGAACATCACTCATATCAAAATTGACTCGTCCCATTAGTGTCTTAAACCTCTGGTCGAAGTCCCAGATGGTCTCATTCGAAAATTGCTTAATCTCTTTCAACTCATTAATATACTGTGCTTCATATTTCAGTTTTCATAATTCTTCAATCAGTCCTCTCCTGACTTCATCTAGCGTTTTTGCAGGAGTCCCTGTAGGAACTTGTATGAATTTTATATACCAATCTAGCGCACAAACCCAAAGAGTAGTTTCCAATTATCCTTTCTTAATGTCATCGTCTATGGCCTGTCTGACAGTCCATACTGCCTCACAGAGGAACCAATACTACTCGGGATCACCAGTCTCGTTTCCGTGGAACAAAGGTAATTTTGTATCGTCCCCCGCCATCCTGGGCCTTCTTCCTATAGATACTTTTTAATGTTTTCTAATCTTTTTACTAGCGGAGTCACAATAGATTCCAACTCCTTTGCTTTGGCGGTCGTGGCTCTAGTATTCTTTGATGTCATTTTGTTGGTTACAGGGTCGTCTTCTTGAACATGGGTTTTTCTCTCAGGGTCCGGGTAATTTTGTCGCCTAAGTTCTTTGTAAAATGATATGAAATCCTCGTCCGACTTAGTATTTATAGGTGGAGTAGATGGTGACCTTGTTGATGGAATTATTAATGGCGGATTTGATGGTAAAGGACGCTCTATTAAAGGTTCTTTTAATGCGCTCTAGTTTTGGCGCTCCTTCTGACCGTAGTCATGATAGCTTGATTGGACCTTTTAATCCTCTTGTCGATGGTGACTGTATGGTCGATATGCGGTATGTCAATGTTGAAAATGTCAGTTGTTGAATTGTATTCTGTTACGTCTTTCAAGATTTCAAGTCATTTTGATCTTACTAGCCTTTGATTATGTTTGTTGTTTTTAGTTTTTTCTGGTTTTAATAGATTTTGTTAACAGTTATGAAACTGTTTCTCTTTTTACTTTTATTTATTTATTTTTATTTTAGTTTTTTCAGTTTTGAACCACTTTAGTCAGTTTCCTATAGTTCTTGGATCAATTCAAGGGTCCAGGATGTTGGCTCCCCTCCTTGGAAATTTGTCTTCTTGTACGTGAACTGTGCCAACCACTCGTACAGTATAATGAGAAAGTCACAGAAAAAAGACTCATGAGGACCTTCGTGTATGTATCTTTCCAACCACGTGTCCGTCGTCATTCCAGGGTTTTGATTTTCTGTTTCAACAAATTCTCGCAGATTTTGATCAAACCAATCTTGAATTTCTGGTCATGTCGGATGCCACATATCCTCCTCTCAATTGCAACTAGGTCCCAACAACGGAACCATTTGTTGGCACAAACCCAACCAACAAAACCCAGTCGATAGGGGTTCCCACTCTGTCGACACTCACTCGCCGCGATCTCCCTTAGCACCGGCCCAAACAGGTTTTACCCTGTCCGGCAACACCCGCGAAGCGGATGAAGTCTCACCCAAAATGTTCAAGGGAGGGATGATGGAACCAAGTTTCCGCAGAATAAAAGAGGACTATGGGAATCGACAATTCATCGAATTATCTATCTAACCAATCACTTGCTTAAGAATGAAACCATTGATTTTATCAGATTGCATCATTCATTTATCACAAAAACAACCACGTTGTTGTGCAAACAGATCTAGACAAATAAAATCATTCATAAGCAATAAACATCGCATCATAGATCCATGTCACACACGTTCACCATTGGATTGCAGAGACAAAAAGAAAGAAAGAGACAACGTGGGCCTTTCTTAACGTCATCGTCTGTGGCCTGTCTGACAGTCCATACTGCCTCACAGAGGAACCAATACTGCTCAGGATCATCAGTCTCGTTTCCGTGGAACAAAGGTAATTTTGTATCGTCCCTCGCCATCCTAGGCCTTCTTCCTACAGATGTTGATTATACTACTAGAATGCTACTGGCACGCTGGGCAAGTTGACATGGAATTTGTGTTTCTTCTCGAATGTGGAGTAGTACACAGAGGCGTGGGTACGTTGTTGTTGGGGTTTGATCTTACCGCTATTCTGGGCATAGTCTCAGTCTGGTCGTCCTCTTCGTCATTGTAGGGTCGCTTCATCTCGTGTGGTCTTCCTTCGTGGTCTTGTGTTTCGATCACAACAGGACCTTCCCATGTCCTCTGCCTCTTCTCTTGTCGAAACCTTGCTCCTCCCCTCGTAAGACCACTTTCTTCCTCGGCTTCCCTCACAGTCTCATTGAAACTTGCACCCATCTACCCCTTATCTTCCCATTTGTCTCCCCCTTTTTGTTGTGGTATCCATTGCCTCCGCACACTAGATTTCTACTACTCGAGGTGCATTTTCAGTATACCCTTTCACAAACAAGCATGCTAATTGACAATTGCAGAGACAACAAGAACTTACCTCTGGGTCCATTGAAAAATTCCCTTTTCTGCTTTGCTGTAGGACTTGGTAGTGTCAACTGCAAATTTAGTAATATATCCTTCTAGTATACTATCCAGCCAAACCTCAATAGCTCACGATGCTTTGTTCTCAGTTTCCTGTAGTTCTTGGATCAATTCAAAGGTCCAGGATGTTGGCTCCCCTTCTTGGAAATTTGTCTTTTTGTACGTGAACTATGCCAACCACTCGTACAGTATAATGAGAAAGTCACAGAAAAAAGACTCATGAGGACCGTCATGTATGTATCTTTCCAACCATGTGTCTGTCGTCATTCTAGGGTTCTGGTTTTCTGTTTCAACAAATTCTCGCAGATTTTGGTCAAACCAATCTTGAATTTATGATCGTGTCAGATGCCACATATCCTCCTCTCAATTGCAACAAGGTCCCAACAACGTAACCATTTGTTGGCACAAACCCAACCAACAAAACCCAGTCGATAGGGGTTGCCACTCTGTCGACACTCACTCGTTGCGATCTCTTTTAGCACTGGCCCAAACAGGTTTTACCCTATCCGGCAACACCCGCGAAGCGGATGAAGTCTCACTCGAGATGTTCAAGAGAGAGATGACGGAACCAAGTTTCCGCAGAATAAAAGAGGACTATGGGCATTGACAATTCATCGAATTATCTATCTAACCAATCACTTGCTTAAGAATGAAACCATTGATTTTCTCAGATTGCATCATTCATTTATCACAAAAACAACCACGTTGTTGCGTAAACAGATATAGACAAATAACATCATATATATGCAATAAACATCGCATCATAGATCCATGTCACACACGTTCACCATTGGATTGCAGAGACAAAAAGATAGAAAGAGACAAAAGGATAACAACACAGCAGTTCAGATCAACATCTCTCTCATCATATTAGCTTCTGCACAATCAATCACAGATTCAAAACAGACAACAATTCAATTGAGCCTTGAACTCTCAATTCTCATTTCACAATATGATCCCCATTGTCTTCTATCACTTGGAAATTACATTTACAATTCTGCTTCTATTTATAGGCTTGAACCTTTACATTCATGGTCCACTTCTAACTAACTTCTAACTGATTCTACCAACTAATGACCAATATCCGCAAAATATGGTCAAAAAGTACAAAAAGTGACAGAAAATATTCAAAAGTAATCTATCTTATGCCTTGTGCGCTATCTTTGTCTTGCGTGTTGTCTTCCGAGCTTGCGCAACATCCGCGATGCTGCGCAACTAACTGATCCTCAACCCATTGCCAACATAGTAACACGTCATTACCATATACAACATATTCGAGGTTAGTGTACCTGGTTACATTTGGACATACATCATGCGGTACGATATAGAAGTAAAAGTTGACTAAATATTTACATGTGGAAAAAATGGGATTGTAAATATGCAGTGAGACCTCTAGTGGAGCAAATTCCACAAGTGTACTCTAAGTTCAATAAATGCTACCTACAAAAAATCCTATGCCCAATCTTCATAAAATTCTATTATCTTCTATGAGTTCAAATTTATGCTTATGATTAATAAAAATCAAACTTGGGTTGTGCCACACATTCATTTCATAGGTATCAATAACAAGTATAGACTTCATTATTTGTATCTATGTTAGTAGGTCGACACCTCTTGAGCTACAAAACCCGAGAAAAACATTAACGACACAGATCGAATAGAAAATAAGATAAATAATCTATTTAAAAATTTTGTTTAATATAAAAGCTCAGATACAATGTTAAACCTTGACATTTCTCAAAGATGACCTATGGATATAATAATCAACAAGACTGATTGCTATATCCCTATTAGTCAAGGACTAATACACACTAGCATTACCTAATATTTTTTTTAAATAAATAGACCTAAAACAAACAAAAAAAATCTGGTAAAGATCCATAACATAAGAACTAATACATACTAGCATTACCTAATATACTAAAAACAAACAAACAAAATATCTAGTGAAGATCCACCACTACTAAAAACAAACAAACAAAATATCTAGTGAAGATCCACCACAAATGCTTAATTCTTACGATATCTTAATAGGATCCACCACACATGCTTAACTCTTGCCATATCTTAATACGACCCACCACAAATGCTTAATATGATTAGTTTGTAAATTATGTGTATTAAAATCCATTACTAAATTTGCCTTAAAGTTGGTCATTGGTACATCCTCCAATTTTTTCCATTTAATCATTTTCTATTTTAGTGATGGAGAAAACTCCGAAAAAAATCGAAGTAATGTTGATGTGATTGAGGACAAGCCACACATGTCATGATCGAATAAGTTGATTAAGGATTCTAATTATGTGGCATAACATACTTATGCCATGTGTATATCACTTTTTTTTTATAAAACATATTTAAGAATATTTGGCTTTTTCATAATAAAATTTGAAAAAGTGAAAAGTTAGTTGGGAGCCTCTTATTAATGCTGAAAATTTGAATAGGGTGACAGGAAATTATTAATGTTTTTTTTAAGAATTGAAAAGACAATACTACTATTATTAATGCTTTATAAAGTAATTGTAATCGAAACATACACAACTAGAATTTAATAGGTCGCCTTGTATGAAATGAAGTAGTACCATATAAAAAGATGGACAATTAAGACGATTACTTTGGTGGTTGTAATTTTGTTGTATTTTACTATGTTTTAAGGCTGGTTTCTGTTCATGAGTTTGGTATCTACTTATGTAGTTAGTTGGGTAGTATGGAGAGTTTCGCATGGTTGAAAAAAAAAGATGAACAATTATAACACACGACCAGGCATCAAATTTCAGTTTATGATTATTATGTGAAGGGTTTAAGATGTCAAATCCAAGGGTCGACCACTCAAATGGAAAGAAATGCCAAGCTTTTAATAATGTGAAAATTAATCAGTTTGTTGTACAGGTTTTAATGGAAGCAGTCGTTGCTTACTAGGTAGGCAGTTGGATCTTAAGCTCCCTGAAATCCAAGGACTACCTACTATATCACTTAGTCACATTAAAGCTCAAGTATCAAGCTTTAATACCACTACTGTATAACACAGTTAAATCTCAAAAAATCTCAAACTATTTGAGATTCAAAAACTACCTATTAAACAACCACCATCACATTAAAACCTGAGCTAGTTACAATTTTTTTCTCCAATAAAGACGTCACTACATCACATTAAAACCTGCACAACAAGCTAGTTACAATTTTCTTCTCCAATAAGGACGTCAGTACAAAGAAAGCAGCCCCATAACACTATACATGACTGTCTGTTAAAATAAAGTCCAAAAGTCTATGTGACACGCTTAGTTACAATTTTCTTCTCCAATGACGACGTCACTACAAAGAAAGCACCGCCATAACACTATACATGAATGTCTGTTAAGGTAGAAGTCCAAAAGTCTATGTGACACGCTTCATGCATTCATTGGTTTGGTGATCACCGATCACAGTAGCCTGTAGGGAATGTGAGGGTCATCAAGTAAAGTTACCAACCATGACTAAAGGAGAGGCTTATATAAAGCTGCAAATACCTCTCAATTTGTGTTGCAATTCTCACAAGGCTATAGTAGAGTTTGTATGGAGGACGACTTCGACAGAAAACTAAATGGAAGAGAAATGCAAGACTGTTGTGGTGGCTGTGGATGAATCCAAAGAAAGTATGAGTGCACTGTTATGGGCTTGTAAATATCTCTTGCCTGCACACTGCCTTCATGGAGATACCACCAGATATCAACCTTACAAATTCATTCTTCTTTATATCCAGCCAGATACTTGCTTTGCTGCTGGCCCTGGTATATATATGCACACATTATAATTATATATACAGCTTTAGTCTGTATATAATATTGAATCTGATGTTTAGTTGTTCTAATTATGGTGTGGATTGACAGCGTATATACTGAGTGATGAAGTTATAAATCTTCTGGAAATGGATGCACACAGAACGACCCAAAAGGTCTTGAAGCGAGCTCTCTCTATCTGCAGACATAACAACGTGAGTATTAATGCTCAATCATGTTTTTTTTGCAAAATATATGCCAAGAGTTTCACTTTGGATTAATAATAACAACAATGCTGTAAAGTTCAGGTGAAGGCAGAGACAGAGGTGTTTGTGCGTGAGGCAAAGCAGAGGCTGTGTCAAGCTGCAGGCAAGTTGGGTGCAGATGTTTTGGTAATGGGTAACAATGGCCATGGTTTTTTCGAAAGGTACAATTGCTGGCTCTCAAATTTGTGGATCTTCGTTCTTCTGTTTTTTCTGTGGATATAAAGAGGGTTGGGCTGTTGGATGGATTGGATGGATTTGGTAGCTTTGCATGGATTTCAGCGGATCTGATTGTTTTGAATAGGTTGTGCAGGCTTATTGTGCGAAGTGTGAGTGACCACTGCTGTCAGAATGCACACTGCCCTGTTGTGGTAGTGAACCAGAATGTCTGCTACAGTTAAAGATACAAAGAGGATACTGAATATTCTGTGGGAGAGTGAGTCTTTTTTAATAGGATGGAGAAATACATCAAAATTTGATATAAATATATCGTTATGGATTGCAAATAACTTGAAATCCAACAGCCAACCACTAAATGAGCTGCTGCTGCTGCTACTGGCTAGATAATTTTAGGCAGCCAAGACCGGGTTTTTATAAGTTATGACATCAAGTAAATGCAAGTTTCTGAACAGCTTCCATTGGGTCATTATTGTATACAGTAACAGATGATGATTGTAATTAATTAAAAGTCATAGTCAGAGTGTTTTCGAGCTTTATGATGATGGCATGTTCATTGAATGTAGCTGCTAAATAAAGGTTATTGCACATTAATGATCATAAAGGTTATTGCAGATTAATGCTTTCTGTTAGTCATCTGCCATGAACGGTTATCCATTATATATTATATTTCTTTTTTTATAATTGTTTATTTTGAATTTTGAATTACAACCATAAAATCAATCTAGGTATATGAAAAAACTTGGGTAGTAATTCACAAGGAATCTCCAATAAAAAAGTATATATATATACCTAGATATTTAGTATAAAAGATAAAATTTTGTATGATTGTATATTTATATATAAATGTTTTTTAAAGTTAATGTTTTATTTTAATTATAAATTTTATTAATCTTTTATTTTGATTATTATTTATAAACACCTGAATATAATATAAATATAAACATTTATATTGAAAATGAAAAGTTAAAAAAAAATCAAAAATCAAAATAGTTTTTGATATTCACAAGGTGAATCAAAGAAGCCAAAGTATAGTTTTGAAAAGTTGAAAAAAAATGAAAAGAAAATATTCACAAGGTGAATCAAAGAAGCTAAAGTATAGTTTTTCTATCCTCTCAACATAATTACAACATAAATATGTCGATCCTTCGAAAAAATGATAACATAAATATGGCGATCGTACTTTTTTTCTAGGGTTTAAAACCGCTTAATCTCACACTTTCATCATATAAATAAGCCCAGTTGTATGTTGTACATAACATATTCCTTCAATAGTTTTCACACTAACTATTCTATTCTAATACAAACAACAAAATTGGAGCGGGTATCTCCAAAACCAAAAAATATGACATTGAGATACCAAAAATAATACATAGGCATGGTAATCGGCCTTGCTCTCGCTACATTTCTACCAAATTTGAGAAAAAAATACAAAAAATTTAAGAAGAGGACAAGATGTTCATGTCTTCTAGCAAGCTTGAATGGTGCCCTCCACAACCATAAGATTGTGATGGATTTCTTCAAATTGTAGCAAACCCTCCTATAGGCTAATGGTGTTTTTGGACAATAGATCAACTTTATGATTGTAATTTCTATAGATGTGCTTAAAATTGATGAACACAAACTTCCCTCGAAGATCTCTTAACTTGGCTTTCCAATAGTCTACAATGGAGAGTTGAAGATTGCCTTTTATATTGACCCAAACAACCACAACTTTGGAATCCCTAACCACGTGTAAAGAAAAGAATCCTTTGTAATGAGCAAAATAGAGTAGACCCCAAAGTGAAATTAGTTTGGCTCTAGTATTGATGCCAGATCCACAACCCATCCATAAGGAGAAACAATGGTATTCATTCAAATAAATGTACATTCCAACTCCACAATTCCCCCTTTGGGCTGGCACATCGAAATAACCAATAAGATCCTAACCAAAGAAGACCGAAGGATGTATAATTCTAGCAGTTTTTTTCTTCCTCGCCCTTGTAGTATTCAAAAAACAAACCAATATTACTGATGCAGTCTCTGCTTGTGTTAAAAGGTACATCTTCAAAGAGTAATATATTTTGAGAACGTCAAATTCCCCCAATGAAGAATAAAGGGAGAGAAGTCTTATGAGTGCTAGAGGAAAACCAATAGTGCAGACAATCATTGAAAGATCCCAAATCCCAAATGTCATACAGATTGAATCTACTCGAGAGCTCCGACCAAACCTATTGTGTAATGGAACAATGCATGAGTAGAGGATCTACAAAATCTGGGGCCCTTTGACAAAGAGGACAACAATTTGGACTGCAATCACCACTTTTCACAAAGTTATTGTTGGTCGCAATCTTATTTTCCAGAGAAAGCCATTTGAACCATATAATTTTCAAGGGTTCCAACTACTTTCATAATTGTTGGAAACACCATTGATGATTGTTATCAATATAGACAAAGGAAATGAATTCATACGCTACATTGTGTTGACTTTCCTAGTCACAACATTCTAGGACCACATTATCTTATTGTTTGAATTGTGTAGTCCGATCCCACTATGACAGAGGGATTTTATGTATCAATCCCACTCAATGGAAAATATGCCCTCTAATATTCGATTATCAACATATATCCAGTAACCGATATCTCTAATCCCATTAACATAATTCTTGGCATGATTTAAAAAATAAATACCTTTTGAATGAAGATCTTTAATCATTGATTGTGAGAGCTTATAAGCACCATTCCCTCTAGTAAAAGGATCAACACCAAGTCTCTCATGAACTCCATTCCCAAAATTCCAAGCAAGACACCTATTTGATTCTTAGAAATACTCAACCAACCCACACTATATATTTGACACAAAACACCCTTTCTTTTTATCATTTCTCAACCATTGTATGGAAGTCTGTTTTTTTAAGTATTTCCCAACTAATACCTCACACTAGAGACTATTTCCAACCAATTCCCTCCATAATCTTTTCATGGCTAGATATTTGTCGAAACAATAAATATTTTTAATACCCCACCCACCATAATCCTTTGAAGTCGAATTTTTTTCCCAAACAACAAGGTGAGTACCAAATCTTGCTTGGCTTCCATCCTATAAAAAGTTGAAAAACACCTATTTAATTAACTTTGGAATGGAGAAAGGAACTCATGCAAATAAATGTATGCAACCAAAGTTACACAACAAAGCTAGCCACACAGAGAAGTAAAATCAATACAAGATAACATCAAATTCTAATTCAAAATCCACACACCATAGATAGAAACGACCAATGTTCTAAATATTTATTTTTATTGAAGATGTACTACTCCTGGATTACATTCAACAGAGCCACTTTCTGGAACTCCATGCTTCACTCCACCTCTATATATTCAACATGAGAACTTATAGCCTCCTCTCCTATGGGTTCTGTTTTTAATTAGGGAAAGGAATTTACATATATATAATTGTTGGAGGAATCCCAAATAATTCAACTATTAACCGTTCATTACAGATTTGGGCCAACTAATCATTTCACGTTCCTGTATTTATTATTTTAGGGTTTTAAAGGTAATTTAGATACTACCTCCTATGATTGTTTTATGTATAGCAATAACAATAATTAAAATGTATCCTATTCAAATGATTTCACTATATGCAACTTTGTCCTCTTCATGTATTTGTTGGACAAAGAAATTTCCTAGAGAAGCCCTATAGATCTATAGAAATATGGGTGTAGCAATATGGTTTGTAGACCTTGTAGTGAGAATTTCTCCTCACTATAGGGGTAGGAATGGCTCCCTTATGCCTATAGGGCACAAGGGTAGGTTCCTACCCTTTGAAAACAATAAAAAAACGGAATGAAATATGACATAAACAGAGCAGCGAATTAAACTAAGATAATCTAAGCAAGAACAAGCAAATGGCAGCTACTGTAAACTAGATCTAAGAGCTAATAACAGAAAATAAAGGAGAGGAGATGAAGCACTGTTGAACCCCTCTGCACACAGTAGGTTAGGGTTCCGCCTCCAAAACCTGCAAAATAAACCTATGCTACAATGGAGAAAACCTGCAAACAATGTTAATGAAAAACCTGCAAATAGAAATGAGGGTTAGGAAACAAAACAAATAAACAACCATGAAAATAAATTATACCTCACTTAGGTGGAAATGGGCCATCATGCCCTAACTCATGGGAGCACCTCTCTCTTGGTTGGGAAGCAATGGCTTGATGAGATGGAGATGGAGGAGAGGGAGAGTGGGTGGTTTGAGAGCAAAAGGTCTCAAAGCATCCACGGGTAGCATAACAATAGGCAAGTGATGAGTGTTTTGCGAGTGATCCCCCACCCTCCTTTTATAGTTTTTCCAATGGATTTTAGGGTTTTAAGCCCTTGGTTAGGGCTTTAGCCCCTTTTTGAGGGATTTATCCTGGTGGGCTATTTTGGGCTCTTTATTGGGGTTTTTAGTCCTTTTCTTCATCCTTGGGCTCTTTTGGAGGTGTGGGGGTCAAATGGAAGGTCTTATGGAGTGAAATGAGTGTTGTGAGATGGTGTCCTTGGGTGGTGTATGCCATTGAGAGCTATGTGGGGGATTTTTGGGTTAACAGATTGCCCCATGACGTGTGAGGGTAGGAGCTCAACTTATGGCTGACGGACATCATAGGATTTGCTGTCGAGAGGTGGTGCTTCCGGGGCTGGGGGATGGTGGCTTTTGGTTTTGTATTAATTTGGTTCCCATCAATGGGTGAGATACAATAAATGTGTGACATGTATATGGACGAGGCGGGCATTCCCATATTCATGACAATGTCAAAAGAATCATTTGATCTATGCACTAAAATACAAGAGCCAATCATATACAACTAATGTTACAATGATGGTTTCCTCTCATGCGAGGATGAATACAATGCTGATCTGGTACATTGGACCCATGGCATTCTCATGGAATTCTACATCTTCATGATTGACGGTCTACTAGATCTAGTACATAGCTATGTGGACTCGCTGATTGAGAGTCAGAGTTTCTGCGGTACCAGTATGCTGCATCAATCATAAAGGTATACCGAAGCACTGCTGGGGCTTCTGATCACTGTCTCCAACGCAACCCGAAAATCACAAGGGACATAACCTGTTTAGGTCCCTCGAGTAAACTCACCAATGTGCTAGAGTTGGGTGACATCCGAGATCTTCGACTAAGGACTGTGTGGAACAAACCCTATATGAATCTCAATGGTGCGATGATGGAGTTGAAGTCGAGCACGTGAGAAACAACCACCCCGAGAGGCACTAAGGACTCCTCTCAAGTGGTCCAAGGAACTCATCAATGATGTCAATGAAACCAAGGTACAGGGACCTTTGGGTCTATCCTCTGGAATATGTGTGTTGGCGTCGACAGAGGGAGACCTACCCCTAGTCGAGGAAATGATGTTTCCTTGAACAGGAGCGCAAGGGATAACCGAAAGATGTGAAGCAATATGCGGATTGACTCACTAAATTGGGGGGGAGGGGAGGGAAGGGAAAAACTGAACAGGGGCAGGGGGAGAGTGGGAGACTCAAACTTCCTTTGTTCAGAGTATGACAACAGGGCGGACCAGGCAGCAAATGAAACTTAACTCAAGGGAATGGGATCATAGCTGTAATACCGGGAATGTCGCTGCAGATGGGAAATACTTGGAGGAGGTGGACACTTTTGATACTGATGGGATCCAAGGAAGACACATTGCAGAGTACTCTGAACAAAGGCGACCCAATGTGGGAATTCTGCCAAACTGTTTTCTGTGCGGTGGTGTCTAAGGACACAATTATGGTACGATCTCGTGGATTTTTGGCGAGCCCGAGAAGGTAAGTGCTCGATGGTGCTTTCAATTTTAGAGAGTCTAAAAGCAAGAAGAAGACTCCAGTGGGGGCTCTTTTTCGTTGGTAGTCTCCTGTGCTCGAAAAGGGATAAAAGTATACAGAGGAGAGGTCGCCCATCCTGGAGGGGATGAGAGACTTCTTTACCGTTGGTAGTCCAATCAGGTCGAAAAAGGTTAAACCTATATTGACTGGACGATCATTCAAATACTTTTACGAGCATGAACGAAACCAAGTTTGCTCGGCGATCTTTTCTTGTTGAGACGGCTGGAAAAGAGCTTAACGACAACTGATGGTGAGCTTTTTCGTCAAGTGTGGCCCCTCTGCCCGAGAAAGCACAAAAGTATGCAGAGGGGAATGGTCTTGGCTTGAGTGTGCCAAGGAGGTCCTTTTCATGAGATGGTCTACATGGTCTGCAAAAGGAGGTAAACGAGACGATGTAGACGCCCTTTCCTATACTTTAGCGAGCGAGAAAGGAAGCAGCTGCGCTTGACGATCTTTTCATTGTTTTAAGGAGTCAGAAAAGAACTTAAATGAAACTCCAATGTGGTCAACCGACTGCGGTGGCACGAGCGGTGCCCCCATGTCGAGACAGTGGACATAGGTCCAAAGGTCATCCATGCAGTATGGACGGAGCAAAAGGCTCTCAAACATACCAATACATGCGTGGGATAGATCGTGGCAGAGGCCTGCGAGTCGGTGCGGCAGAGGCATGCAAACCGAGGTGGCTCTTGGATAGAGGTCAGGAGAGCGTGTGTGTGTGTTGCGGTGGACGAACTTGACTACATGCAATGTGAGTGCAAGTCTGGGGGCACTCATATGCCAAATACGTGCAAGAAAAGAAATCATTTAGTGGACAGTGGTCCAGAGGTCCGCGTAAGGTGCGGTAAAAAGAAAAGACAATCTATGTGTTTAAAATACAAATAAAAGCTAAAATTACATTCCTAAATGGGTGGTGGCCCGAGGACACTTCTATGTCAAATACATGGAAGAAAAACAAAGGGTTTTGTGGATGATGGTTCATATGTCCGTGTAAGGTGTGGTGAAAAAAAGACAATTATAAATACAAAAAGTAAAATTATGGTACAATCCTTAATGGGCGGCGGCCCGACAGCTTGTATGAGTAGCGGTCGGGAAGTGTAATACGAGTACCGGTCCGTAGACACTCGCATCGTCATGTCATGGCTCATGAATCGAGGTGACTTGTGGGAAATGGTCCCAAAATTAACTTATTAAAAATGAGACGATGGTCTCATAACTAGATAGAGGGTGGAATTCTGAAACCAGTGGCGTGAACAACGTCTCAAACGGAGTCCGTATGGTCCTGTTATGTCGATCGAAAGAAATTAGGTCAAATGGGGCCTATAAAAGGGGGGTTCCACATGGTGAAGTGTCATTGTCACTGTTAATTGTGGAGTTGGAGAGGTGGGTCCTAATTCTTCATTTGCTGATTTCTCTTGATCCGATCGACCGACAGTTTCGCAAGCCGTGACTTGCAGGTAAAAGCTCTCACTGAACCTCTTCATTTTGATGGCTTATTTACTGAATTTGACCACTTGGAGCCCCCCATGAACTATTTGGGGTTTCTTGTGCGTTAGGTCGCTCATTTCGAAGGGAAAGGTGCACCTTGGGCGCACCTGTTGGGCCATTATGAGCGCCCTAGGTGCTCCTTTTGCTTAGATAAGTGCGCCCTGGCCTCCTTTGGGTGGTTTTTTTATGGTGGGGCTGTTTGACATCAGTGTTTTTTCTTTGTCCAGGATGGTGGAGATCAAATGGAGGGAGAGAGACTGCAAGCTAGTCAGAGATGCATCACTATGTGACAGGGGTGTTAGAGATACACTATCCCACTGTGGGTTGCTGAATTTTATGAGGATTCCGCTTATGCGAAGCTTGGGTTTGCTGATGCAAACTCTGATCGGTTTCTGGGATGTTGCTGAGGAGGTGTTCCTCTTCCAGGGCCAATGTATTGAGATTATGCTGGAGGATGTGTATTTCATTACTGGGCTCCCAATATTGGGATTATTTGGTGACTTGGCACCTGTACTATCTCGAGGTAAGACATTAGAGGATCTATGTGATTGGCACTGTTACGCTACAACGTATGTGTGTGGTTCTTATATCCTGATGTGTGACATTGAGGAGTTGTCTACATGGGTGGTGGGGACCTTACTGCAGCATATCTTGGGTTCCATAGGGAGCCACAAGATTTCTGGTGGTCAGCTGCAACTAGTAGAGCGTACCATTGGTGGCACATATTATGCATGGGGCCAGATGTACTTGCAGGCTGTTCGGTGTTAGCTAAACAAGTTGAAGACGACTGGCACTGGTTTTTTCTTTGGCTCCTTCCTATGTGATTTCTTCTTTGAGAAAGTACCTACACTTCATCCTCATCGGGCTGTGGAGGACAGTGGTCTGCGGGAGCTGAGGATGTATAGGTGGTGCTAGATGATGATTCGCGAAGGTGGCGGTAGAGTGGGCCGCTTCTTCACAAAGGAGTTGTTGGACCAATGGCTCCAGTTACCTGTGGTGATCGAGGAGTACCCATATGCGGGTATGGATTTCCAGGGAGATCCTGAGATGCCCCGACCTTTTGGTCAGGCTTGGGGACCAGTTGGTATGTATGCTTGATGTTTTTATGTTCATATTTGTGCATAGCATAGTTGAGTTAGTTAGTGATTTTCATATTGATGTATGTGGATTGATGGTGTCCTTGCTTGTGTGTGCAGATGTTGGTCCTCGCCCGCCACCTGGGCATCAGAGGCGGGTTGTTACCGTACCTCCTGCGGTGGCTGCTACGGAGGCCCCTTTCGGCGGCCCCTTCCGGGAGCTCCTGTAGGCGGCAGTGGGATATGGATGGACTGGTACCATACGTGGAGGAGGTAGCTACTGGAGTGTCAGATGTTGGCTGGCAGCACCTGAGTACTAACTTTATTGCTACTATTCACAATCTTCCTCCCGAGCTGACGGGTGTGATGAGGAAGATGGCTGTGGCTTGCGAGCACTTTCGTCGGACGGTGAGAGGTGGTCTTCTTGTAGAGGATACATCCTCTTCGGAAGATGATGATGCCGAGTCAGATGATGGGTCTGAGTCGGATTAGCAACCTAGTGGGGCTGTCCCTAGTGCATTAGTGCACTAAGGGGTTTTTGTGTCGCTTATGTATATCCTGTTGAGAAAGCATATGTGGCTTCTCATTTTTGTATTGGACATGTTATGGACATGCGACTTATGGATTTATATCTATATATATTTTTGACACACGTGGATGCGCTTTTATGGTTTTATTATGTGAGTCTTTTTATTATGTTGTGGAATGCAAATGCCTATGTGATGTATTATTACACCGTGTGTGTATTTTTCGACATGATTATGAATTATGTTATGGTTGTATGTTTCCTATATACTGTTATGGATGTGCCAATTTAGAATATCGTTAGCCATTTGATCTGCGACACTATTGAGGTTCCTGGGAACATGTGTGAATGTGATGGATTCAAATGTTCTGACCATGTGTTTAATGCACAGGTACTTTCTAAAGAGGCAGGGATAACGAACTCGGTAGTGGTTGTTCAGTTGAGAAACAAGAAGCTAGGAGTCTAAGAAGACATCGAGATGGTGGATTCCTAATTGTAGAGTGACGACCAAGAGGCCATTGACACCATCATATTCCGCCTGGTTGTTGGTTGCGGTGCCCACGCATATTCCGTCGATGTGGATCAACCCGTGCGATGGGGAGTAGATTACCCATGTAGCCGAGGCAAGGTTCGGGTACCATCTGCTTGCTCCATCTACGAATCCCGCATACCAATCTGAGGTGTGCTCCATCTGAAGCAATGAGAGGAAATGATACATAAGACTCAATCAGGAAAAATGTGTAAAATAAAAAATGGAAAGACTATAATACAATTTAGAACGTTGTCACTCAAAGGGGTGACGTTAGGGGGAAAGTCGTTTGGACTTTCCTAGGATCAGCGGTCATTCCTTTGTGTGACACAATGAATCCTTGGAGACGCCCCTGGGGACACAGAAAACACACTTGGATGGGTTCAAATGGATTCTACACTGGTGACATCGCATTAGGAATTGTCGCAAGTCATCTATGTGTTGTGTGTGGTTTTGCGACCACGTGATGAGGTTGTCGAAACAAACCAATATGATGTGAATGAGATCGCGGAAGCAATGCGTCATGGCGCACTGGAAGGTGGCTCCAGCATTTTTGAGGCCAAAGGGCATGACTCGGTAGGCGAATGTGACCCATGGGGTTGTGAATGCCATTTTGTAATGGTCTTCTTTCCAGATTTGGATTTGGTTGTAATTGGAAAATCCATCCATGAAGGAGAAGGCCTCATGTTCGGCGCATGCATCGATGATCTAGTCGATGAACAGTGTGGGGAAGTTGTCTTTGGGACATGCCCAATTAAGATCGTGGAAGTCTATGCAAACGCGAATGGTACCCTATTTTTTATTCACGGGAACATGATTAGAAACCCAAGTTGTGTATGCAATGGGATAAATGAAGCCAGCTGTGCGCAGCTTTTCTATCTCAGCTTTTACCGCAGCCACTTTGGATGGATGGATGGGTTGTTGCTTCTGACGGACAGGTGCCACATCAGGCCATGTGTCGATGTGGTGTTCCATGATGGATGGATCTAAGCCGGGCTTTTCAGTGTATGAACAGGCGAAGATGTCGCGAAATTCTTGGAAGAGAGCGGTGTAGGCATCGACCTCTTCCGGGGAGCAAGATGCCCCCAGCATGATTTCTTCAACGATCTCAGAGTTGGTTGAGATGTCGATTTTAATGGTTGGTGAAATGTTCCCCATGTTCCCTTCTTCGAAGGCACGGGTGCTGGGATTGGGTTCTTGAACCAATCAACCTTCCCATGGATGAAATATTTGGTCTCCATGGAAAACTGGTCGGACTACGACACTAGATCTTCTGGGAGGAAGAACGAACGATGGTGCATGTCATCCCATGGGTATTCTGGGGCGTTCAAAGCTTCAAGTATCTCCTCATCGTTGTTGAAGCAACGAAGCAACAACTCTGATGGATCGTCAATGGAGATGGTGATGAGCTGGTCAAGGGAACTAGACATCATGTAAATGGACATGGTGTCGGACGAAGAAGGTGGTGGGTGAACTTCTTCAATCAAGGTGATCTTAGACTCAAAGGAATGGTGACGGAGGTCAGCAAGAGCCATTCGAAACTCGGGTAAGTCTTGGCAATGGTGGGAGTAATGACCATACAAGCTGCAAAGGGCGCAAGCATGGTTTGTCCATGCCTTGTTCCTTACTACTAGCGCGGTCGGGAGTTCAACCACGGGGATGTTTTCATTTGTATCCATGGCTCCAGATGCACATGGATCACTGGTATTTCAGGGCAATTTTGAGTTGGATGGCCCTGTTGTCTGCAGACGACACAAGGTGGGACTTGTAGTGGTTCTGCAGTGGCTTTGGTGTTCTTTCCCCTTTCCCTTTTGGGTTGGGGTGGTGCAGGTGCGAGTATGGCGGTTGGATTATGCGAACCGGGTGGGGGTTGAGACTCAACTGCAATGGGTTGCATTGGAGTTAACACAACCTGGGGCATTGCTGGTTGAGATGGTTTATCAAGATACCACACCAGGATCCCCAACGTAAAGTTGGGTAGGCTTAAGGTTTCCATGACCGGCTTGCTCATGACACCAGGTGGGGAAAAGAGGAAGGGAATTGTATGGACCAAAGATGAGCCCACATAACTTCCAGCTGGTTTCATGTGGGGTTGAGGTTGTGGTTGTGGCTGCGCATAATGCTGCTACTATGGGTGATGTTGTGGCTGCTGTTGGCGTTGTGGCTGCGGATGATGATGTGGTTGTGGTTGGGGTTGCGACTGCGGTTGCTGTTTGGGTGTAGCAGTGCTTGATGAGACCATGCACAAGTCCACAGTTTTATTTTGTGTTGGTGGTGGTAACGCCAATGGGAAAGAAGCTGTCATGGTGGGATCGGTAAACAACCCAGGGCCCACATTCAATAGTGGGGAGGCTGGTGTGTTTTCAACCACAGTGTTGGTTGCAGGGATGACGTTAGCGTGTGCGGCCACCCCTTGCGGCTCAGTGGTGGTGATGGTAGGGATAACATTGGTAGGCATTGTTAACCCTTGCGGATCATGGTATGTGAGCTAGTTAACCATCACAATCTTCCCTTCGTGGGGGAACATCATGAGGCAAAAGACAGTTGACGCGATGGCTCGCATGGCATACATGTACTCCTCCTAAGGAGGAGGTTGTAGTCCAGTTGAGCATTGACGACTTCGATGTCAATCAGGACTGTATTCCCAGCTAACATGATGGGCACATGGGGGGGATTCCTTGGGCTTTAGTGGGATGTCCATCATAAGCCTGCAGAGTCGTGGAGGAAGGTTGCAGAATCGGTGGTCCAAGCTTCTGCCAAACTAAGGTAGACATGACGCACATGGATGCCCCCTCATCCACTATGCATTGGTGCACAACCAAGTTTTAGATGGATACCAGGATTTGGAAGGCGATAGTGGAGGGCATGCATGGCTCTCCATTCTCTATGTCAAATGTGATTAGCTTGGAATCGGAGGGGTCTACTACCCCTAAAGCAGCTAGTAAGGATTTCCACTGCATTGGGAATGTTTTAAGTACCTCAAGAGAGGACATGGCGGTTGGCAGTTGGACCAAATCATCCACAATGCTATAGCTGACTGCAGCTCTAGCTATGGCATTATTGGCGATTCTGCGTATGGGGGGGTGCGGGAACGGGGGTAACTAGAGAGGTAGGTTGGTTGTCTTATACATGGATGCTGCCGATGAGTTGATAGGTTCGGTGGTGGTATCGTACTGATTTCGTCTAGTCTGTAAGTTGACCTCTTTAGTGGTCATGGTCATCAGGTGGTGTACACCTGTTTCAACCGTGGGCGATGCCCTCAGATCGTTGGGATTGTCCTGGGGATGGCCAGTAGTTGCCACCAGTCCTTGGACTGGTAGTGGGTTTTGAAGCACCATGGGAGGAGGTCCTTGTGGTGCCTGGTTAGGTTGGGCTTGAGTGGGGGCATTGACGGCCTGTTGGGCCTCATTTTGAATGGCTTGCTTAGCGCGATCCATGAGGGGACACTCAAATGTGTAATGCCCATAAACATCACAGAGTGTACAAGGTTGGTTTGTGCACAACGGTGCGTTGCATTTTGGTGGATTCTGTCTTGGGGGGTTTTGGGCTGGCCGATTAGCCGCAACATTATTGGGAGGGTTCAGTTGCTAACCGCCTCCCTGCGGTTGGTTATTGCCTTGGTTGCGGGGCCAGTTGTTTCTAGCTTGCCCTTGTTGATTGTTGGGGGCAGGCTGGTTGGGATGGTTTTGTTGTGTGAACACTTGTCCCAACGGAGTGGGTGGAGCGGGGGTGGGGGATTGAACTTGTTGCACTGGTGGTGCATAGTATATTTATGGTTGTGGGGGTGGTGGTGCCATGAATGTGGGCATTTTTCCCACATACTATTGTGTTGGCCAAGCCATAGCCTGAGCCTACTGCGGTGGCGTAGGTTGTGCATAAGAGGTTGTTGCTCCAGACTGGGACATCATTCTAGCATAGTCCAGAGCTTGGTTTTGGTAAGCAACATTAGCAGTGTTTCTTGGTTGGGGTGTAATGATAGGTGGTGTCGGTTGAGGATGTTATTGTTGGGAGACTAACCCTATGATGCCATCCGCTGTGTGGGATGCCCCCGGTGCGTCACGATAGGAGGTACTTTGATGGGGAGCGTTTGGGATGACCTTATACAAGTATCCCGACTGGGCATTGATGAGGTCAAATTGTTGGGCCTTTAGTATGGCCTCTTCTTCAGATTGGGGACGTTCAGATGCGACGTCCTTTGCGATGGGCGGGAGCAAAGTCTTGAGGAACCAATCTAAGAAGATCCTGTCATCAAGTTGGATCTTACATAAGCTGCGGCGCCGCCGCCACTCATGGATATGATCAGTGATGTGAGTGGTGGTGTTTTGGCGACAGGATAGCAGGATCTCCACCCCCTCGTCATATCTGACAGGGAATTGGAAATACTGTAGGAACATGAAGGCTAGGGAGTCTAATTCGGGGTACTTGGCTTGTGGCAGCTTAATGTACCATTTGGCCATGGCACCTGTAAGGGTGCGTTGGAATAGCCTCAACTTGATGGAGTCGTCTACGATGCTATTGGATGATCACCATAGATGGAATGTCATTATATGATTTTGGGGACATTCCCTGTATTTTCCTTCAAACTTTGGGATGTTTTATGGCAGCTTAGTTGACATGGGTGGCCAGAAATCTTGGTGGTGGGTGAGGTAATTCGTTAATATAGCCAAGTCAGGAAAGTTCAGATGAGCCATGAAGGGAAGATTTGACCCCAAGTTGATGTGGGATGGGGCTGCAATGGGGGTGGGGTTTGTAGGTGGATAATGCATCTGCATGGCTGGGGGTGCTTGTGGTGGCACCATGGCGGATGGGAAAATGCCCCCAAGTGTTGTGGGTGGGATGGTGTGGGTAGCGGGGGCATTGCCCCCATGTATGGTGGTAGGGGCAATGTGGGTTGTCGGTGCACTGCCCCCCTGTGTGGCAGGGGGGACAATGTGTGTGGAGGGGCCACTGCCCCCATGTGTTACCACTGGGCCAGCTTAGCTGGTCACTATTAGTGGTGGCAATTGGATAATGATATTTTGCATGACCATGCTTGGACCGCTTGCCATGTTGTGGGTAACAGATTGTGATGTGGACATGGGTCCACTTGCTAAGGTTAGGCCAAAAAATGGATCTGGGTTTGCACTAGCCACGAGGCTTGATGGTGCGGTGTGGAGGTATGGTTCAGACTGATATGGGTCTGGATCAGAATCAGAGGCTGTGTGGCCTTCTGATGGTGTGGGAGATCACTGAGAACAGCTATGATGGTGCCGACTGAGTGTTTCAAATGGTGGTGGTTCACCTCTTAGGCGTGAGGAAGATCATGGAGGATCAATTGTGTTCACTTTTGTGTATGAAACTGGTGGGTATGAGATTTGGACCCCGGTTTCAATGGATTCCTATTAGCTGAAGGTGGTCTCTCGGCCACCAAGACTGCCAGAAGATAGTGCTTGGCTTGTTCCTCATGGGTGTTTATACTCGATCGAAAGGGGTCATTGCCCGTTTCGCTTGGCGATTCCTCTTAGTGGCCAGCTACTTTGGGGTTCCTGTGGTACTCCTCACAATGAGTTTCTAGGAAAAGCCCAAGTACTTCCCACAGTTGAAGGAGTCATGGACTTATGTCCTCAAAGACTGTAGAATTGATTGAACTTAGTGTAAATTCGGTAAATTTTAAGGCTTACTCAGCGTCATGAACTGAGTTGGGCTAATTATTTATTATGGTGTGTTAGTTTGCTTGTTTGTTCTGGTATTTGGTTTGCAATATGGTTTATGAATTCATGGTAGAGATCATATCATGGTTTTATATGCAAACATAAACATAAATTTGTAAGCAAGTATGGTGATTAACCCTGAATTCCTGGCCTAACTAAATATCTACCTCTCAGTGATATTCTTCTTCAACCAAGAGAAGGTGATGTGCTCTCAAAACAATGGGACTAAGCCCATCCGTAGATCCTCAAGTCACCTCCCAAGTGCTAGGTTGGTCTACAGGGAGGACGCATAACACCGTGAGAAGCCCTCCTTATTTACCCCCTCTACCTTCCAGGTCACCTAGTTTTAGTGGTTTGGGAAAAATACCATGGAGTGCCTAGATCTATATGAGCTTACCCTTCATCATATCCTAGAATACCCCAGAGGGTGAAGACTGGGTAGAGGAGGAAGGGGGCATCAAGATGGTTATTTTTAAGTTAATTTTAGTTAGACTAGTTGATTTTATTAAGCCTTAATGATTGATTTAGCATATACACATTGTTCATGGATTTATTTGCACAAAATAAAAACTGGAATTAAAAGAGACCTGCAATGGTGGACAGAGGCGGATGGGCCACACTAACAGTCCTCTGAAGCTGAAAATTACTATTAATTAAACTTAAATACAACTTTTGTGTGACAGGCCACACATTTTTGACTAAATCTAGCGAGGGGGCCTAGAGATTTTTCCAAAAATGAGCGAGGGGGTCACACAGAATGCAAAAAAAGCTGCAACCTGAGCTTCTGGGCTGAATTCGCACCTATCTGAGGATTAAGTGCACCCTGGGCACACCTTTTGGCCAATTAAGAGCGCCCCAGTATCACCTTTTCCTCCGATAAGAGCGACCTACTCTAGAAAGGGTTTTTTTTGGTGATGCAGGGTTAGATCTGGTCGACAGTAACTGGTACTGGGGTCAGTCTGACTCAGCTCGGCCTAGTAGAGGCTTCGGCACTGACTAAAATAGGAAATAAAGTAGATTTAAACAGATCTAACCTAAGATTTCTGAAAACTAGGGTAAAATGGAAAAAACTTGAAAACTTGAAACTTTTGGCCCAGGGATCCTGTGGGATCGACCCAGGGGAGTCGCCAAAGCTTTAGTGAGAATTTCTCCTCAATACAGGGGTAGGAATGGATCCCTTGTTCCTATAGGGCACAAGGGTAGGTTACTACCCTTTGAAAATAGTAAAAAAACGGAATGAAATATGACATAAACAGAGTAGTGTATTAAACTAAGCTAATCTAAGCAAGAACAAGCAAATGGAAGCTACTGTAAACTAGATCTAAGAGCTAATGACATAAAATAAAGGAGAGGAGATGAAGCACTATTGAAACCCTCTGCACACATTAGGTTAGGGTTCCGCCTCCAAAACCTGCAAAATAAACCTATGCTACAATGGAGAAAACGTGCAAACAATGTTAATGAAAAACCTGCAAATAGAAATGAGGGTTAGGAAACAAAACAAATAAACAACCATGAAAAGAAATTATACCTCACTTAGGTGGAAATGGGCCACCATGCCCTAGCTCATGGGAGCACCTCTCTCTTGGTTGGGAAGCAATGGCTTGATGAGATGGAGATGGAGGAGAGGGAGAGTAGGTGGTTTGAGAGCAAAAGGTCTCAAAGCATCCACGTGAAGCATAATAATAGGTAAGTGAGGAGTGTTTTGAGAGTGACCCCCCACCCTCATTTTATAGTTTTTCCAAGGGATTTTAGGGTTTAAGCCCTTGGTCATGTCTTTAGCCCCTTTTTTGGGCCTTTAGCCCCTTCCTCCCTAACTTTAGCCCCTTTCAGGGTTTTAGCCCCTTTTTGAGGGCTTTAGCTCATGGTGGGCTATTTTGGGCTCTTTTTGGGGGTTTTTATCCCTTTTCTTCATCCTTAGGCTCTTTTGGAGGTGTGGGGGTCAAATGGAAGGTCTTATGGAGTGAAATGAGTGTTGTGAGATGGTGTCCTTGGGTGGTGTAGGCCATTGAGAGCTATGTGGGGGATTTTTGGGTTAACAGACCTATAGCATCTTGCTTTCCATAACAACAATCTATAATAACAACATTATATAGCATATCTAAATTATTGAATAAATATGCATGCCTGATAGATTTGTCACCATGGATGATTTTGCATCAGAAACTTTAGTAAGTGACAACCAATAAACCAGAGTATTCTATAGGATCAAGTTTAACAAACCCATCCTACCCCCCAGTGACAACCATATGTTGCACCATTTATCAACCCTTTTTTCAATATGTTTTATAAGCCACATCCCATCCTCACCCAGATAATTATTTGGCTTCAGAAAAATACCCAAGATGCTTAATACCACAATCAATAGATTGGATGGGAAAGGGTAGAAAACAATGGATCTGATTCAAAACCACCTCATATGTTTTGCACCAGTGAAAACTTGACTTTTGATTATTGATCTCCATGCCTAATGAAAAATATATAATATTGATAATGTCCTTTATGGAGCGCCACTCATCGATCAAGTCAATTGCAAACATAAGAACATCATCTACAAACAGTAGATGAGTGATAAAATGGTGAGTAGTAACTTTAATTCCTTTGATTTTTCCTTCTCTTTTTTCCATATCTATCATTATACTCAGACCTTTAATGGCTAACAAGAATAAGAAGGGATACAAGGGACACCCTTGTCTTAGTCCGCTAGAACTCTTGAAAATTTTTAACAAAATCCCATTGACCAACAACACAAAATTCACTAACAAAACACATCCCATAATCCATTGAGTGCTTTCAAAACTTAAAATAACTTCATTCAGAAGTAGTAACCGCAAAAAATATCAATCAACCCAATCGTGATATTTTACAAAATCCATTTTGAGCGCTAGAACCCCAACCTGCTTCATCTTGATTGAATGCATGGTCTCCTGTGCCACCCCAATGATATCAAAATTTTGTCTCTGGTTCAAAACACTGAAGTGCTCTTTAGATATACCTTACAAATTATCTTCCTTGATTCTATTAGAAGACACTTTAGCTATAGTATTTTAGATTAGGTTACACAACGATATTAGGCAATAACCATTAAAATAAGAAGGAATTAAACATTTCATAATAAGATCTATAAGGGTATATATAAAAACTCCAATGATAATATCAGTAATACAAGACTCTTCAACCATCTAAAGAATGTTCGGACCCATTAAATCAAAGAAAAGCCCAAAATATTTTATTGTCCACCCATCTAGCCTTGGACTCTTGTCCTTGACCATTTTTTTCAAGATGTCTTCAATTTCATATAAAGAGATAGGGAGAACAATCTCCACACAAGCTCTTCATTAAAAACAATAGGCATACACTGTAGGATTTGCAATTGGGATGAAATATTGTTTATGATAGGTTTCTAAAAAATTATGTTAAAGTGTTTGCGCTACTTCTTCCAGTCTTTGTTGAGAAGTGATCTTGTTACCATGTTGATCGCCCAATTCCCAAATGGCATTGTTGTTCCTTGTAAAATAAAAAGAATTGTGAAAGAATTTTGAATTTTGGTCCCCCTAAGCAATCCACAGAGCATGAATTTTGAGTCACCAAGTTTCTTTCTCACATTGAAAAATACCCATTTTTTTCCTTTTCCAATAGATTGAGGCAACCATGATATTACACCAAAAAGGGGTCCATACCCAAAGAATATTAAACCTCATGTATGGATTCCTCAATCCTAACAAGATCCTCAACCTGTGATTGCTTTTTGTCCCTAATACAATATGAAATTGAGGCTTTGAGTGAGAGGAGAAGACATGGCATCCAAACCAACAATGGTCCTAAGACATTCTCTTTCAAATCCTTCCATTGTGATCTAACCATTAAAGAAAATTCTACATCTGCAGACCAAAAATGGTTATACTTGAAGGGGTACATAACCCAAGAGGATTCTAGGTCTAATTTCAAAATGATTGGCACATGGTTTGAGATGGGATGTCTACCTAATATTTATATTTGTCCACATTCCCAATTAGATATTCTGCCAGAATAAACCTATCAAAACATTTAGTGATATCAATATCATCAACTCGACCACTTCACCAAGTCAGGAGAAAAGGTAATGGTTCAACATCAACTAGCTTCACATCTTGAATAAAGGACCGAAACCAGGGTACCAAAAGATCCTACCTAGCTTGAGTTCCCCATATATCCCTTGTCGAAATAGTGGAATTAAGGTCACCGACCAAAATATGAGATGGAATTTTAAGGATCCAACTCCTAATCACTTCCCTCTAAAAATATTGTCTACCAGAATACGACCCATAGGAGTTGATTATATTTAAGGGTTGATTCAGCTCCCTACAGTAGCATTCAAAAAAATTCCTACACAAGTCAGAAAAGGATAGAGGTTAACTCCATTTGGGTTCCACGTCGATAAAAACCCCCTTGAGAGTCCATCAACATCCATTGAGAAACAATCCATGTTAGTTTTTCTAGATCTTATTAGCTTTATTAGGATCTTTGTATGAAAGAATAACAAGTACACCTAGATGCATAAGATATAAGAGGTACACAAGACACAAATATTTTCACTAGGGAAACCATAAAGGAGAAAACCATGCAAAATTCTTCATAATAATAAGATGATAAAAAACATTAATAAGAAGTATTCAACAACTATTTGTCTCTCCTCTCTTTATCTCTCTTTCTCTATCCCGTGAACTTGAGAGTGTAAGGTGTGTATAAATGAGGGAGAGCGCATCCCTATTTATATCTTTTAAGTCAGTGACCAAAGATAAGACTGTGACCCACTTGTATTCCCTAACAGGGCCGACTTCTCCTGGAGAGGCTCCAAATACACATTACATGATGTTACACTGGGGACTATTGCCCCAACTTACAATAGAGATTGTACCTCAAGGTCTAGACACACTTAAGACATCCTAAAAGGGGGTAAACACATCCCCAATGGGGGTACAACAACATACAATGATAATATACATTAGAATATCTTTCGAAGTTACAAATACATCAACACTCCCTCTTACCTAGGAAGGTATTCTCTCTCTTCACAGTCATCAACATATATGGTCAAGTATTCTTCGCAAGATCCTCATCACAGAGTCATAGAGTCATCATCATAGTTGCTACCATCATCGTCTTATTATTTTGATCATCGTACCATACTATCTATCATCAAAATTTTCCATAGAGCCAACCCTTTTTCATGTTGGATGTAGGACTAGTCCTCTGCCAGGTTTTCTTCACATCTCAAGCAAGCCATCATGTAGGAGCTGTCCAGGACCTTATTTACATTTCCACGGAAATAACTTGCATATTCTACCTTCTTCTCATCGTATCTATATCATCTCTTTTTGTCCCACACAATACAAAACAAAACACACAAAGCATCCATGTTCGACCTGCGTTCTATCCGAGAACCGCCTAGGTGCACCTCTCGTGCTTCATGACCTTATCATCCCCACATGGGAACACACATATATGGATATATATGTAAGGACTGATTACGACCCAACAACTTGCTATATTAGGATTGTTTACGTTCTAGGTCAACCTCAATGGATTACATCTGAACAAGCTGCATCCATGATATTTTCCATTCCGATAACCTTCAGGGCGTATTACATTTGAGTAACCTGCTTACCACGCTAGGTCTCATTTTTACACTAAGACAACTCATGGGGCATATTACATCTGAATAACCTACGTACCACATCAGGTCTCTTTTTTACATTCAGATAACCCATATCAAGCCTAATTACATCCAAGGATAACCTACAAGCTTCGCTAGGACTGATTACATCTGAGGACAACCTACATGACAGATTACGTCTGAGCATCCTGTTGCACCCAGATTTTTCCAACTCAGACAACTTGTCTCATTTCCCATGTGAGATATTATGCTTTCGTAATATATCAGGACTGATTACATCCAAGGATAACCTGTGAGATTTTCCTTAACTAATTACATCCAAGCACAACCTACAGGGATGATTACATCTGATAAACCTATGAGCTTCGCAAGAATTTCATGCTCAGACAACCTGTCTCTCTAGCTATGCTAGAACACATCACCCCCTCTTTCAAGGGATCTAGATTTGAATCACACCAAGTCTTTCTCTGAAGTAATCTAACTTCACTCTTGTAAGATGCTTCTTCAACACATCAGCTATCTATTCCTCTTTTTCCATGTACTGGAGCTTCACTGCTCCTCTCTGCACCATATCCCTGATATAGTGGAACTTGATCTCGATGCGCTTCGACTTGTCATGGAACATAGGATTTTCTGATAGCTTCACACAACTATGATTGTTGCAGAAGATACAAGTCACATCCAACTCAAGATCAAAAAAGTCACATAGTAGCTTTTGAAGCCACACTAACTTGTAACTAGTTGAGTAAGAGACAACATACTCTGCTTCGGATGTACTTAGATCCACGCATGATTGCTTTCTGCTGAACTAGGAGATTAGTCCCGATCCCAGACTGAAGCAACAACCTGAGGTGATCTTCCTTTCAGTGGCTCTAAATTCCCAATCCGAATCAACATAAACATGTAGGTTAATCTTATGATTCACATCATATTTGAGCCCATAATCCACTATACCTTTTAGGTACCTCAGTATATGATTTTTCGCTATCAGGTGAACATGTCTTGGATCCATCGAGAACTGGCTTAGGGTGTTCACCGCAAAGCATATGTCTATTCTCTTATTCATCAGATACATCAATGAGCCAATCATCTGATGATACATCATGGCATCGACTATCTCAGATAAAGCATTAGTTAAAATCTTCAAGTTAGATGCCATAGGTGTGGCCATTTCCTTGCAGTCCATCATTATGAATCTATTCAAAATATCCACTGCATATTTTCCTTGACCAAGGAATATCCCATTTGCACTCTGTCACACCTCCATTACTAAGAAGTAGTGCATCATACATAGGTCTTTCATATCGAACTTTGTAACAAGTCGCCTATTTACATCTGTAATGAGTTCCTCCTTACCTGTTAGAAACAAGTCATCGACATATAGCAAGAGTATCACTGGTCTTATGTCTTCCACCTTTAAGTAGAGGTTGGAATCTTATTTACTCTTGGTAAATCCCAAGCTCATCAGGAAGTTATCCATCCCTTTGTACCATGTCCTTGGTGCTTGTTTCAATCCATACAAGGCATTCTTCAATTTTCAATTTTGCACACATGGGTATTCCTATCATGTGTCTCGAATCCCAGTGGTTGTTCCACGTACACTTCATCCTCGACTACACCATTCAAGAAAGTTGTCTTAACATCCATCTAATGTATTTTCCATTTCATAATTTATGTCAAGCAAAGTATGGTCCTAATGGAAGTGTACCTTGACACCGGTCCAAATGTCTCTTCGTAGTCTATGCCTTCTTTCTGTGAGAAGCCTCGTGCTACAATTTCACCTTATATTTCTTGATGTTTCCATCTATATCATGCTTTATCTTGTAGATCCACTTTGAAGTCATGATATACTTCTTTTCTGGTCTCGAAAAAATCTCCCAGACATCATTCTTCATGATCGACTAATATCCCTCGATCATCACATCCTTCCATTCTTTATTTTCTACAGCCTCTTCATAGGTGGAAGGTTCTCTTTCAATGATGTCACACAATAGAGCCACATAGCTATTGTAGGGATTTTCCCTTTTTTCTCTTTCTTTCTCTCCATGTATTCCCTCTTGAGCGCCATACCTTTCAGATTCTCATATGAGATCCCATGACCATGTCAGTTTTCTCTTGCGGGAGTCCTTCTCAAGGAATGTCTCTACCGACTCTTGTGGTTCTATAATTTCATGATCTTCATGGTCCTTTGGAATTGCTTCTCCAATTTCCATATCTTAGCCTCTTGTCTCTTCAACTTCTTTGACCTCTTGAATGGGCGTCCTCCTGAATCTGAAGTATGTCAAGTCTTTATCAAAGGTTACATATCTACTGATGTCGATATTCTTGAATCCTGGAAGTATATTCGGTAGTCCTTTGATGTATCAGTATATCCTACGAATATACCCTTCCTCCCAGAAGGATCAAGCTTGGTCCTTTTCTCCTTTGGGATATGTGTGTATATCGGGTAGCAAAATATTCTCAGATCGATGACTTCTGGTTTCTTTCCTAAGAAAGCCTCTTAAGGAGTCTTATTGTCAAGTACTTGATGAGGAGTACGGTTCTATACATACACAGTTGTTCTTGCTTCCTCCGCCCAAAGGTGCATAGGAAGGTCCTGATCATGCATAATAGCTTTTGTTGCCTCCATGATGGTTCGGTTCTTTTGTTCTGTAACCCCATTCTGTTGAGGATTGTATGGAGTGCTCAACTCCCTCTTAATACTAGTTTCTCTGCAGAGCTCCTTGAATTATTTTGAAATGAAATATCTGCCATTATCTGACCATAGAGTATTGATATTCCTATCCATTTGGTTCTTGACCAAGGCTTTATATTCCTTGAACTTACTGAAAACTTCACTTTTCCTTTTCAAAAAATATATCCAAGTATTACGTGAGAAATCATCTATAAAGGAAACATAGTACACATACCCACTTAATGAAATATAGGACATAGGTCCACATACATCCAAGTGTACTATCTTCAGCATTCCTTTATCCTTTCTCTCACTGTTGGGAAATGTCTTCTTTGCATTATTTCCTTGTGCTCATCCTTTGCAAATTCCTTCATTATTTTCATGGATCTCCAGCAGTCCTGAGACTGCTTTTCTTGCCATCGGTTGTGCCCTGCAGTGAACATGTGGAAGCCTTATGTTCCTTAGTTCACTTAGTTCAATTGACTCATGAACATGTGCTTGTTTAGGCTGTCCCTTCAGTTTTTACAAGCCTTTCTCTTCTTCTCCAATAATTGTTGCATCCTCTATTGTATTTCCTCTAGGCCACATCAGAACTTGGCCATCGACAAAGGAAACCCTAATCCATTTTGCATCTAGTGCAAAAATGGAGAGAAGATTATTCTTCAATCCTAGAACATATAGCACATCCTTCATCTTTAAATATTTCCTGGAGTCAAGCTTGTATGAAGCTTCTACACTCCCTTTTATGGGATATTGTTAGTGTAATCAGGAATATTGTACCTTCGACAGACAGAAGATGTTCCTCTGGTATGAATGGTTCAGATCCAGAACAAATGAGTGAACGAAAAAAGGATGAAGACCTTCCCTGAATGTTGTAAACACCTGGAATACTACTTTGATAATGAACCTATGTACCTGCAAACATGTCAAACAAACAAGAACATCAAAGCTACCAAAAAATCATCTACACATCCATACTAGTGACGAAGGAATCTAGTAACATATACATGTGGAATCAAAACAATAGATATGTGGGATGGAAATCAACTTTCCATTAAAAATGAATGAAGAATCTTACAACGATTGCCTTAGTGTTGACAAACTCCTCCACAAGACAAACACCTCATCCCCAAAACCTCCAACTTGCTCTCTTGTACTCTCCAATGGATCAGACTAGGTACTCAATTCAACAGCATAATAATACCATTCAGTTCTCCCCCTCAACTATGGATATGAGCTTGTATTTTTAAGGCTCAATGGATAGGGATAGTTGAGAGAATTGTGGGTGAGGTGGCTCTAAGATCCTACCAAGAGGGATCTCGAGCTCAAACTAACCCATATTGATATGGATAAGGGAGGACACAAGGCTCAAGTTCTAGAAGCCTCGAGAAACTTCTCTTTTTCCCATTTTACCAAGGGTGCCACTTTTGTTCCCTTATGACAGAGAGATTTAGGTGAGAACCGCTTCAAAGACAAAGCACTTCCGTGGTGGCACCGCTTCTCTATAATAGGACACAGGCAGTGCTGAATAAGGTACCGCTCATTAGCCAAAGGGTAAGTGTGGTGCTAGTTTATTTCAAATAGAATTGATATCCAGAGCAAGTTTCCACTCTAAGTTTTGGTATTTAGGGAAAACATAGGGGTTAAGGATCTCATCATATGTTGGTGATAGGATTTGGGTATAACAGAATTCCCCCCCAAAGCATGAGGCTTAGAGGGATATGATAAGCGAGAGATTTGAGAGAACAAGTTCTCACTTCGAGGTGATAATGTCAGCTCGGTCGGAGAATTTCATTGAGTAGGCATATATAGTACATCACTACTTTTGACCCATAGACAAATGTAACTGACTCATGGCTATAGACCAATACAAGGTAGATCCATGAGAGGAATAAACAACCATGGCTACTAGAATACAATGTAGATCCATGTGATAGAGGACCCAAACTTGGACATAGCTACCAGACATACAACGTAGATCTATGTCATACAGATGCAAATTTGAGCATAGCCATGACCATACAAATGTGGATTCATGCTAGGTATAAGAAACTCCATCGCAACCTAGGGAGAGCAATGAGTGCTAAACAAGTACCCAGGGTCTTAGTCTCGTCTTCCACAAAGTACGATTATATCCATGTGATTACAATGTTCTGAAGTCGAACATGGTAGAAACCACTTGATTATCGGCCAATGATGTGAACCGTTAACAAGTGCGAGGGAGATCACCATTGATGTCAATGATTCCCAAGGTACCCTAGTACAATCTACTGAGTGTGAATAGATGTCTTGATTTCGAACAGCCAGTGGATTCTATCGATCAAAGGTCAATGATGTGAACCCATGTTGAGAGCGAGAGAATATGTCATCGAGGCATACAAATATCAAGGTACTAAATTTGTTTCTAAGACTATTTACCGGATGATGAGCTAATGTTGACAGGAATAGTCTCGTCGAAGGAGGGCCATGATGAGTCCCACATCGATGACATGAAACTCAGAACAAAGTTCTAGAATCATGTGAATGAGGTAACCATAATATTGACTCAAAATTATTGACACAGAGACTGTTTTGACTGCAGAGGTAAACTTCTTCAACCTTCCTTTGAACATCGGGCGACACGACGAAAGACTTGGCAACATGACTAGACCAGAAAAACACATAGTGCAACGATGGACAATGCATTATTTTGAAGTACTCAAAGGAGTGACACGACTCATGAAAGTGGATCGCCATGGAAATGATCTGAATACCAAATTGAATGAAATGATATGCAGACAAGTGCCATGTTCAAAGGTAAAAACAAACTGCCATTTAATTTGCAAAATGATTCCCCTCCCATTTTCCCCATCATGGTTGATGAGTGCCTCTTTTCATTTTTTACGAGTTCAAAGAGGGTAACAAACACTCGTTATAGCTCGTCCGAAGACAAGTCTAAACTCATATGTTTTACGAACCTGAGAGAGGAGGGGTTCGTTCCCAAAACAGGGTCTTTCAATGTTTAATTTAACGAGTCCAATGAAAGTTAACTCGGTATCGTTCATGTTTAGAGAGTCTGAACGACCACGGAAGAAGACTCCATAGGGTCCTTTTTCGTAAAAATAGTTCATTTGAACCAAAAAAGTGATAACCTACCATCAGATGAACGAATCTTCAAGTGCTTTAACGAGCGTAAAGAAGACAAGATCACTCGACAATCTTTTTGTATTTAAGGAGCCCGAAAAGAGTTTAAAGAAGACTCCACTAGGTCTCTTTTCACAATGAGGGATTTTATGATTCTGAAAAGAATCAGAACAGGACTCGAACCTTTGATGCTAAGTTTCAAGAGCATGACCAAAGTGTCAGAATAAATTCTCAAAGACTTTTTCTGTTTTATGGTAGTGCGAAAAATTCAAAAACAAACTCCCAAAACATTTACTGCTACCACCATTTATCCTGCAATGACTTCAAAACAACTGTTAAAACCCTCCAATGAAGGACATTAAAGGATCATGACAAAGAGATTTTAAAAACTATGACATGCCAAAACCTAAAATGCGTATAAAAGGTATGTAAATAGTAAAAAACAAAACATTTTATCGTTTACCCATAATGGAGAGCCTTTGGAGCATTTTCTTGGCCAGATTTTCAACTGCTGATTTCAGGAGCATCTACCATCGGATTTTTGCACCGTCAGTTCTAGGTAATAGCTTAAACCCTACTCTTTCATTTCATCCTTTCATTTTTTATTTTTGGGGGTGTTTTGGGCCTATTGGGAGATCCATAAAACCATGGAAGTGGGCACCGCTCTTATCCCTTGTGGGATAAGCAATACCCTACTAAAACCGCGCCTAAAACACTGCACATAGGTGGTGCCACCACATGTCCTCAATGGGACACAGGAGGTTCCAATCGTGGGTGAATAAAAATATATGCACAAGAAAAACTAGCTCAAATTTGATGATTTGAATGATTGGGAGTGTTTCTAATTGGTCTTGTGATGGTTTTTGACAGGTTCCCATTGATAAAAAATGGTCATTTGGAAAGAGAGGCAACATGACAATGATGATGCATTTGCCGAATGAAGCGCGGGTTATATAGCCGCGTTGAGAGACTATGGTATTCTAAATTTTTTCTGCACACCCAGCATGGTATCACATGAGCGCCTATTAGAGCATACCCTTCGGATGTAGAATCCAGAGCAGTGGTATTTTGAGGTTGGTGCTCATATATTGACAATTGAAGTAGAGGACATCTACTTCCTGACAGGCCTATCAAGATGGGGTGCTCCCATCTCCTTGACTAGTTTCTATGGAGGGGACATTAATACTCAGTAGTTGATAAACTGCCATTGTATTCCTGGGACTAGGACATCGGGGAAGAAAATTCCCATAAAAGTAGTGGTGTATGGTCCACTATGGATATTTTTGTTTACCATGTAGAGAGTGGCGGGAAGCCAAGGGGTCCATTAGGTATCTAGAGCACATATGGTCTACGCTATAGAGGCCATGACACCCATAGTTTTCAACTAGGTGGAAGCTCTACTTTCGATATTCAAAGATCAGCTGACCAAGTCTCAGTAGGGGGAGTTGAAGCAGTTCGGTTTCGGTTCCATTCTAGCGTGTTTCTTTTTCGAGCGGGTCCCCCAGATGAGACCCCAAGTGGTTTTTATAGAGTTGAGGGCATGAGACCCTTGCATGCATAGATGGGTCCAGATCATGGCCCGTACTTTCGATGTAATATTGCACCTTATGTGGACAAAAGTTGTTCCTCTCATTTGAATGGTTCAGATCTAGAACAAATGAGTGAACAACGAAGGATGAAGACCTTCCCTGAATGTTGTAAACACCTAGAATACTGCTTTAATCATGAACCTGTGTACCTACAAACATGTAAAACAAACAATAACATCAAAGCTACCAAAAAATCATCTACACATCCATACTAGTGAATAAGGAATCCAGTAACATATATATGTGAAATCAAAACATCAATTATGTGGGACGAAAATCAGCTTTGCATTAAAAATGAATGAAGAAGCTTACAATTATTTCCTTAGTGTTGAAAAATTTCTCCACAAGACAAACACCTCATCCCCAAAATCTCCAACTTGCTCTCTTATGCTCTCTAATGGAATTAACTAGGTAGCCAATTCAACAGCATAATAATACCATTCAGTTCTCCACCTCAACTATGGATATGAGCTTGTATTTATAAGGCTCAATGGATAGGGACAGTTGAGAGAATTGTGGGTGAGGTGGCTCTAATATCCTACCAAGAGGGATCTCGAGCTCAAACTAACCCATATTGATAGGGATAAGGGAGGACATGAGGCTCAAGTTCTAGAAGCCTCAAGAAACTTCTCTTTTTCCCATTTTACCAAGGGTACCGCTTTTGTTCCCTTATGATAGAGCGGTTTAGGTGAGAACCTCTTCAAAGACAAAGCACTTCTACGGTGGCACTGCTTCTCTATAATAGGACACAGGCAGTGCTAAATAAGGTATTGCTCATTAGCCAAAGGGTAAGCGCAGTGCTAGGTTTTTTCAAGTAGAATTGATATCCAGAGCAAGTTTCCACTACAAGTTTTGGGATTTAGGGAAAACATAGGGGTTAAGGATCTCATCACATGTTGGTGACAAGATTTGGGTATAACAGTTAGTCAACCCCAAGTTTCACCTTTTGAGGTGAGTCATGTTCAGACATATTATCGAATGATTCCTTGTATCACGACATATGTTTAGAAGCTCCACAAGCCAATCAATTCTTCCATGTGAGATAGTTCCAGTAAGTGTTGCGATTAGCACATACTCTTCATCTGAATCATACTTCTCCCATCTGGATATTTTGTTTGTTGGTTCATCATCTTCGACAACATGATCAAGGTGTCTCCTTTTCCCGATGGGACAATATCTTGCAAAGTGTCCCTTTTCATCATAAGTATAACATCGAACATTTGAAGTATCTCTTTTGGTCTTCTTCAGTTTCTTGTCCTTCTTGTTGTTGTGATGAAAGTTATCCTTCTTCTCCTTGTTCTTGAAGTTTTTCCTGGTGTGAATTGTGAGAGGTTGATCATCAGTTTCTCCCATCTTTTCTTCTCTTCTCACAAGTATAGCTTCTTCTTGTGCACATTCTTCTCAAAGTACTAAAAGAGATCAACTTCCTTCTTTCACAAATTCCTTGAATGAATGAGTCCCATGATCTGGGTAGACCATTCAAGGTAGTCATTACAATTTCTCCTTCTTAGACATTTTCTTCAACCGCTTCAATTTTTTCTTTGATTTCAGAAAACCTTGTGAAGTAAGATTGTATAGTCTCGGAATTCTGTATCTTCACAACCTTCAATTGGTTTCTCAAAGTCATCTTTTGGTTGATGTTCTTTCCTTCGAATATATTTTTCAAAGCATCATACACTTCCTTTGGTGTCTTGAATGAAGACACATAGGGGACAAGGTGATCCTTAATAGAATCTGTACTGATTCTCTTAGTGTTAGCCATGCTTCCCTTATGAGCAGCCTTAGCCTCATCTCCCTCTGGTTCTAGAACTTCTCCATTGCTGTACTAATCCAAATCATTCTTTCAAGAATCAGGGATATTTTGTACTTCCATGCTTGGAAGTTATCAGCCCCTGCAAGATTGTCCTCAAGCTGAGTAAGATGAGTCATCTTTTCGATTGAAAACCTCAAATGGAAATAGAAAATATTTATATCTTACTGATTTGAGGTGTCCAACCTAGTTCTAGAGCTAGTTGACCTAGGGTTTATTATAAAAACCCTAATTTTCCAAACTTGGAGTTTGGGAATTTTGTTTGGATAGAAATATGCACCTCCTTGAGGTGAGTTTCTTAGCTAGCTCACTTTTTGAAAACTGAGGTGGGAAACCTCCAAAACTTGATGCCCTAGTTCCTCTCAGCACAAGTGACAGGGTAAAAAATGAAACTTCTTCAATTTTGAAACCGCTTCCACCAAATGATGTGCTCTACTGAGGAGAGTTAGCATGTCCCTCTTTTCTTGCTGATCTGCGGAGAGAACACCTTGAACTAGGAACCCCTATTTTCCACAGCTGCACAATGCCTTCTTTCTAGGAGGCTATGATACCATGTTAGTTTTTCTATATCTTATTAGCTTAATTAGGATTTTTTTCTGAAAGAATAACAAGTACAACTAGATTCATAAGATATAAGAGATAAACAAGACACAAATATTTTCACCGGGGAAACCATAAAGGAGAAAACCATGCAAACTTCTTCAAAATAGTAAGATGATAAAAAGTAGTAATAAGAAGTATTTAGTAGCTATTTGTCTCTCCTCCCTTTGTCTCTCTTTCTCTCTCATGCAAACTTGAGAGTGTGAGGTTTTTATAAATGATGTAGAGCGCCTCCCTATTTATACCTTTTAAGTCACTGAACAAACATAAGATTGGGGCCCACTCGTCTTTCCTAACAGGTTTGACTTCTCCCAGAGAGGCTCCAAATAAACATTACATGATGCTACACTGGGGACTATTTCCCCAACTTACAACGGAGGTTGTACCTCAAGGTCTATACGTAATTAATACATCCCGCAAGGGAGAAAACACATCCCTAATGGGGGTACAAAAACATGCAATGATAATATAATTCAGAACATATTTCAAATTTACAAATACATCAACAGTGCCAACCCAGGAGAATCTTTAGAAAAACTTCCACAGCTCTAGTGTTGGGAACCACTATCTCTTGAATTAAAACAATGTCTGGAGAAATAGAATTGAGTAACCTTTGGAAGGATAGAAAATTTGGAGTGCCCCCTACCCAACAAACACTGAGGGATAAAAGTTTCATTAAATGACTTGATATGTGAAAAACTCTATTGAAGAGGACTAAAGATATCAGAGATAACATTCATAGAATCAAAGAAGACACCATGAGACAAAGAAGTGAGGAGATGTTCCATTCCTTCAGAACCCCCCTAAAATCCATTGAAGCGAACGAGATAGAGTGACCTTTTGACAATAATCTCTTGTATTTTTTCTAATGGTTATGTTAGGGTTAGAAGTAGTAAAGGGGGAGGACCCTTCTTGTCATCAAATCGAGAGAAAACAATGAGCATCTCCTTCAAAATATCACCTCAATCCAATAGGGAAGGAGAAGGTGGAACATAATGAAATTCCTCTGAGCTCAAAAAATGTATGGGGGTCCTCAATGAAGGAAGGGTCAATTTATTCCCCCCTGCAAAATCTAAGATTCTAACAATAATTGGGAGCTCTCCATGAAAGGGAAACTAACAATTTCACTCTCAGGCCTTGCTCCTTAGATCTCAAGTCAAAAAAAAAGAAACCCAGGTTAAATCGAGTCTCACCTATTAGAGAGGCTTCACTAGACAAGATAGAATGTCCAGGTTCTAAAGAGGGACAAACTCTCTCCACAACAACCTTCGATCCAGAAATATGATGATTTTCCTCTTCCTAACGAATATGAACTTCATATTCATTTAGAGAATTAAAAAATTCAAAGAAATAAGTTTAATATTACCATATAAATAAGATTCAACATCCAAGGATGGAATTCGACACACATTCTACACTACTTCCCCATGACAAGACACCTCAACTAAATGGTCTTGACTGGATACTTTGAGAACACCCTTTGAGAGCACAAACTCCCTAGGAATATGTACAGGAGCTGGCACATACTTAAACTTAGCAAGATTTTTTTTAGTGTCCTTCCTCACAAAAATCATGACAACAAAATGAAGTTCACCAATAGTCTAATGACTGTTTGAAAACCCTGTTACCCCAAGAGATAGTAATCTCAGCTAAAATACCAAGACCAACATATATTTGAGTGAGAACCCAAGTTGTCTACTTGTCCTCCTATATTAATGATTTCTTGTCAAAGAAGATATAAATCTCCACCTGGTTCATGACAACTTCAAATATCCATGGGGGGGTCACTAACGAGGAAATATCATATCACATCCTTTTATATTGGGGATTTGAATATCCCTAAAAACCTCAAAAATATATTGCTTCATATTAAGGGTTCAAGGGGGGATTTTTAATTTGACATGGTAATATAAATATTGGGGGTTATTTTATTTAGGTGGGATGAGAAATATGTTGATGTATTTGTAACTTCGGAATGTATTCATCTATGTATATTATGTATTGTAACCCAATGTTTATTCCAGGATGTATCTATAATGTAATTGAGTCATGTTGTCATGCCCCAATGTTCTGATTGGGAGGATCAATAATGTAAACAAGTCATGTCAAGTCATTATGGGTAAACCTCTGATTGTATAAGAGTTAAAGTCCCCATAGTTCTGGGGCACTAGGTTTATTAGACTCTCCTAGTAGAGGTCAGCCCTGGTAGGGTTTTAGTCATGTCAGGATTAGTATAAATAGAGAACTGGAGTCTCTATTTATCACACAACTCATACACACTCAAGTGTAGCACATAGTTGAGGAAGGAGAAGATACTGGGGCTAGACAAGAAGAATATTACTACTGTCAGGAGGTCACTTACTATTTTGGGCTTTTACTGTTTTGGTTTTGATTCTATCTTTGAGGAAGTTGCAGGGTTTTCTCCATGTATGGTTTCCCCAAGGAAAAAAATTGTGTTCATTGTATCTTGTGTTTGATTGTTGTACTTGTTATTCTCTCAGTTAAAGATCCTAATACTGCTAGCTTAATGTTGAAAAACTAACATGGTATCAGAGCTAACTTGAGAACAAGACACCGTGCAGCTATAGGAACTAGGGCTTCCTAGTTTGTGGATCTTCCTCCACAGATTTTCAGCAAAAGTAAGGTGGAATAACTCTCCTCCTTAGGGCGCATCTTTCTATCGAAGCAAAATCATATTTTGAGGTTTTTTAGTTTTGGAACCGACACTGCTGCAGGAAATTAGGGATTTTCACAAAAGAGGAATTTTTCAGTGAGCCCAGGCCTGGATTGATCTCCTCCCCAAAATCAAAGTTAGGGACAATTTCAAGACATTTGGGTGGATAGATCTTCGGAAAATCAAAACCCTAATTTGCTCCTGATCCATTATTGTGGGATTTCAGCTCCAAATCCAAATATGACATCTTAACCTGGTAACATCTAAATCTTTTGTATTTCCATTTGAGGTTCTCAGTTTAAAATGTCTCATCATACCAAACTTGATGAAAATCTTGAGAGAACTGATAACTTTCGAGCCTGAAAGTATAGGATCTCCCTGTCCTGGAAGAGAATGAATTAGAATCCTACATCCATGAGGAGGTTCCAGTTCCAGAGGGAGATGAGGCAAAATCCTTACATAAGAATAAGATGGTTATGGCAAAGAGGATCATTGCTGATTCTATCAAGGATCACCTTATACCTTAGGTGTCCTCTCTCAAGACACCTAAAGCTATGTTTGATTCCCTAACCAAATTATTTGAAGGGAAGAACATAAACCAGAAAATGACTCTGAGGAATCAACTGAAGAATGCGAAGATTTAGAATGTAGAGACCATCCAGTCTTACTTCACAAGGGTTTCTCAGATCAAGGAACAATTAGAAACTATAGATGAAGAAGTGGAGAATGCAGAGATTGCGATGACAACTTTGAATGGCCTTCCTAGGTCATGGGATTCTTTCATCCAAGGAATCTGTGCCAGAAAGAAAGTAGTCAAATTCAACAGACTATGGGAAGAATTTTCTCAAGAAGAAGCACGGATAGAAGCTCGAGAAGAGAAGATGGGAAGTGAATACCAATCTCTCACAGTTCACTCCAAGAAAGGTAGAAGAAGTACTCATCACTCCAAAGGTAAGAATCCTCATCATAGAGATAACAATAGAAAGAAACTATCACGATTAAGATGTTATACATGTGATGACATAGGAAAATTTGCAAAATACCATCCTAAGAACAAGGTCCACTCTCATAAGAAGAAGGGGAACAAAAGAAGACATCATGCTCATGCTATAGAAGATGATGAACCATCCAAGAAAATAACCAGATATGAAAGTGAAAATTCTTCAAGAAAGGATGAATATGTTTTGATTTTCGCTCTCACAGGTAACATTACTCATGGAAGTGATGATTGGATTATAGATAGTGGAGCTTCCAAATATATGACTGGATTCAAGGAATCCTTTGTGAGACTGTTAGAACATGAATCACCTCACAAGGTGAAACTAGGAGATGACTACCAATATCCAATAAAATGTAGTGGGGAATCTTCCTATAAGCTCTAGAATCTGGAAAGTCTCTAACAATGAAGGAAGTATTGTTTGTGCCAGGACTCAAGAAGAACCTTCTCTCCATATCAGCATTGGATGCAAAAGGAATGAGGGTTGCATTCATAGATGGTCAAGTCATCATGTGGCCAAGAGGAAATACTATCGATGATGCAGTGGTAATTGGAGAACAAGAAGGAGGTTTGTACAAATTGAAGGGCCATCCAGAACAAGCCTTGGGTCTATGACACAGTAGAGCCAAGTGAACTTTGGCATAGAAGGCTTGCACATGTGCATTATAGAGCACTACCTATTGCAAGCAAAGTTGTTGAAGGTCTTCTAGAATTCC
>LPNX010589698.1:1151981-1168602 GCA_001517045.1 Pseudotsuga menziesii | reverse complement strand
AGGAAAGAATACAAAGAAGACATTTCCAAGCAGTGAAAGCAAAGCAAAAGGAATCTTGGAAATCATCCACTCCGATGTATGTGGTCCTATGTCATCAAAATCACTAAGCGGGTACGCATATTATGTTTCTTTTATTGATGACTTTTCTAGGAAGACATGGGTTTACTTCATGAAGAACAAAGACGAAGTATTCAACAAGTTCAAGGAATTCAAAGCCTTGATCGAGAACCACACTAAAAAGAAGATCAAGACTTTTAGATTAGATAATGGCAGAGAATTCACTTCAAATGAATTCAAATAGCTATGCAAATAATCATGGATTAAGAGGGAGTTGTCCACTCCTTATAATCCACAACAGAATGGGATTGAGGAACGGAAGAACAGAACTATCATGGAAGTTGCAAGAGCCATGCTTATGATCAAGATATTCCTATGCATCTTTGGGCTTAAGCTTCCAGAAAAATGGTGTATGTACAAAACCGTACTCCACACAGAGTACTCGAGAACAAGACTCCTAAAGAAGTATTCTCTGGCAAGAAACCAGAAGTCAACCATGTCAGAATATTCAGCTGTCCTATGTATGTACACATTCTGAAAGAGAAGAGAACAAAATTAGATCCTTCAGGAAATAAGGGTATATTTGTGGGATATTTTGAAAGCTCGAAGGCTTACAGAATATATTTCCCAAGATACAAGAAGATTGACATCAGTAGGGATGTGACATTTGATGAAGACACAGCTTAGAACAAATCCAAAAAAAGACCCGCTGAAGAACTTGAAGAAGCAGAAGCACCCAGAATTCATGATACAACCTTGAATGAAGAAACTCAAGAAGAAGATCGAGATTTTGAAGAACCACAAAGACCTGTAGATCCACCTCTGGAGAAGAATCCTCATAGGAGGAAACCTGCTTGGGTACAATAACTTATCCAAGGTGTAGAGAGATATGGGGCTCTAGAAGAGAATCACTGAGAAAGAAAGAGGAACAGATCCTACTCCGGGTATGTAGTTTTACTATGTGATTTCATTGATAAAGAACCTTCCAGTTATGAAGAAGCAGCAGAAAGGAAAGAATGGAAGGATGTTATGATCGAAGAATACCAATCGATCATGAAGAATGATGTTTGGGATGTTGTCCCAAGATCAGAAGGGAAGTTAGTTGTAAATTCCAAATGGATCTACAAGATCAAGCATACTGCAGACGGTAGCATTGAAAAATATAAGGCAAGATTTGTGGCTTGGGGTTTCTCTCAGAACAAAGGAATAGATTATGAAGAAACCTTCGCACCTGTAGCCAGATACACTTCCATTAGATCGGTACTTTCTCTGGCTGCAGTGATGAAATGGAAGATACACCACATGGATGTCAAGACTGCCTTCTTGAATGGTGTAGTGGAAGAGGAAGTGTATGTAAAGTAGCCACTTGGTTTTGAGACACATGACAGAGAGTCTCATGTATGCATATTGAAGAAAGCCATGTACGGTTTGAAATAGGCACCCAGGACCTGGTACGGCAGAATTGACAGCTTTCTATCTAGTTTGGGCTTTACCAAGAGTAAAGTAGATTCCAACCTTTACTACAAGGTTGAAGATGGAAACCCAGTGATGCTTCTACTATATTTAGATGATCTATTTGTGATAGGTACAGATGGGTTGATTGCTGATATGAAGAGAAAGATTGCTGTTGAGTTCGAAATGAAGGACTTGGAGATGATGCATTACTTTCTCGGTATGGAGGTGTGGCATAGTGCAAATGGAATCTTCCTTGGACAAGGGAAGTATGCAGTAGAGATCCTAAACAGGTTTGGGATGATGGACTGTAAGGCTATGGCCACACCTGTGGCATCGAACCTAAAGCTATTGAACAATGCTTCACCAGAGTCAGTTGATGCTACGATGTATCGTTAGATTCTTGGGTCATTGATGTACCTAACGAACACGAGATCAGATATTTGCTTTGTTGTGAACACCTTGAGCCAGTTCCTGACAGATCCAAGACATGTTCAATTGATTTCTGCAAAGCATATTATGAGGTACCTGAAGGGTACAGTTGATTATGGGCTTAAGTACAATGCAAATCAGAAGATTAACCTGGAGGGTTATGTTGATTTAGATTGGGCAGGAAGTTCCATCGATAGGAAGAGCACTTTAGGGTGTTGCTTCAGTATGGAATTAGGTGTGATCTCTTGGTTTAGCAGGAAGCAATCCTGTGTGGCACTGAGTACAACTGAAGCAGAGTATGTCGCAGCTTGTTCAGCTCGTTGTGAGGCAGTATGGCTGAGGAAGCTACTGTCTGATTTATTTGATCTCCAGTTGGATGCTACTTGTATACATTATGACAACTAGAGTTGCATAAAGTTGTCAGAGAATCCAGTGTTCCATGACAAGTCAAAGCATATCGAGATCAAGTACCACTATATCAGGGATATGGTGCAGAGGGGAGCAGTGAAGCTCCAGTATGTTGCGACGGAGGAACATATAGTTGATGTATTGACAAAGCCATTGGCTAGGGTGAAGTTCAAGTACTCCAGGGAGAAGCTTGGTGTTCTTAGATATGAGTGTAGATCCCTTCCATCATTGTGAGCAAGATGTGTTCCCGCCTAGATGGATGTAAGTGCAGATCCTTTTCATCATTGTGAGCAGGATGTGTTCCGGCCTGGATTAATGTAAGTGCATAAATCTTTCATCATTGTGAGTAGGATGTGTTCCATCCTGGATGAGAGTCTTTCATCATTGTGGTAGGATGTGGTTCTGGCCTGGATGGAAGAACATAGATCTTCCATCATTGTGGTAGGATGTGGTTTCGACCTGGATGAAAGTACGAAAATATTCCATCATTGTGGTAGGATGTGGTTCCAGCCTAGATGGAAGTACATAACTCTTCCATCATTGTGGTAGGATGTGGTTCCAGCCTAGATGGAAGAACATAGATCTTCCATCATTGTGGCAGGATGTGGTTCCAGCCTGGATGGATGTGAGTATTGTGCCTTTACTGACGAGTAGGTCAGATATAAGTGCTGAAGAAGACCTACATGGAGGCTAGGCCTACAACCAGCATGAAAAAGGGATGTCTCTGTAGAACTTCCTGTGACGAGAAGAATCATGAGATAGCACCAATGATGATCCAGATCGAGTGATGATCTAGATCCAGTGATGATGCCCAGTGATGATCCAGATCGAGTGATGATCCAGATCTAGTGATGATGTCCCGTGATGATACAGATTCAAAGATGAAGAGGACTTGAAGACGAAGATGACTTGAAGACTCAAAAGACTTGAGATGTAGAAGACGAGATGATCCAACTATTACAAAGAAGAAGACCAGTACTGAAAATTGTGTTGAAAGAATACCTTCCTAGTTAAGAGGGAGTGTTGATGTATTTGTAACTTCAGAATGTATTCATCTATGTATATTACGTATTGTAACCCGATGTTTATTCTGGGATGTATCGATAATGTAATTAAGTCATGTTGTCATGCCTTGATGTTCCTATTGGGAGGATCAATAATGTAAACAAGTCATGTCAAGTCATTATGGGTAACCCTCCGATTGTCTAAGGGTTAAAGTCCCCGCAGTTCTAGGGCATTAGGGTTATTAGACTCTCCTAGTAGAAGTCGGCCCTCGTAGGGTTTTAGTCATGTCAGGATTAGTATAAATAGAGAACTGGAGTCTCTATTTATCACACAACTCATACACACTCAAGTGTAGCGCATAGTTGAGGAAGGAGAAGATACTTGGGCTAGACAAGAAAAATATTATTGTTGTCGGGAGGTCACTTACTATTTTGGGCTTTTACTGTTTTGGTGCTGATTCTATCTCTGAGGAAGTTGTGGGGTTTTCTCCATTTATGGTTTCCTCGAGGAAAAACACTGTGTTCATTGTCTCTTGTGTTTGATTGCTGTACTTGTTATTCTCTCAATTAAATATCCTAATAATGCTAGCTTAATGTTGAAAAACTAATCAAATAACCTCCAAATAACCTCCAAATTGTGGGATGGATTCATACCTCCAAATCATGGGCTCAATCCATACCTCCAAATCGTGGGTTGGATTCATATTAGTCCTAGGTTTTTCTAAGGAATAAACTCCATATTGCAGGATAGATTCATACCTATAAATCATGGGAATGATTCATATCAGTCCTAACTACTGCTAAGGAATAACCTCCAAATCGTAGGATAGATTTATACGTCCAAATCCTTGAACTGATAAATGATTTTTTTAGAATATTTTTTTAGGTTGGGGTTGAGGTGGGTATTGAGATTAAATCAAACCTTGCTCCATGATAAGCAAGGAAAGTGAGATCAATATTTATTCTCTCACTAGAACAAAAAAATATTAGATCAATCTTTCTTGACTAATTATTTCTTTCAACATTTTGTATTCTTCTATTGAGTTATATTTGGGACATTCATAATTGTAAATTCAATTATTATATGCAAGCCATCCATCTTAATATTGTGTTGGAACTCACATGAACATAGGTGAAAATATAATTCCTTATTTACATGCCTGATGTGTTATTGTTACGATGAAATGGTATCATATAAGATTCACTATCTGTGTATCTTTATAATTATTGCATGCTGGAATCTTAACAATGGGGATTTTCCCCTCTCCTGTAAAGGTAAAAACATTATATATAACCAAAGAAAATGTAGCTAAATGTTGTAAATTCCCTTGATTGCAATAATACATGTAGAGGAAGTGGAGGAAATTCATTGCATCTTGTGAATGAATCAAATACAAGATATGCACATGATAATATGATGTTATTGGAAAGTAAGAGGATTTGTTCTATGTTCATTTGGTTTCAAACATCAATGATGTTTTTTTTGATAGGAAGGTAGGAAATTCCATCCACAAAAGAGTTTCAATTTTTCATTTTTATGAAGTTTAATTTATTAAGATTATAGAAAACATGAGCTCTCTATGGCTATACCTCTATTTACATGATATAAAACTGGTAGATTGACAGGTTAAGGTGTGAAACATCTACAATTCTCATCTTTTCTAATCATTGCACTAACTATTGACTATCAGTCTTTTACATTCTTTGTTACATTGATCTCTTAACTGGTTTGTCTTTTACACATTTTTCCTTCCCCATTACTAATTCGTTGGGTCTTGCTCTATCCAAATCTACAAATTGATCAATCAACCCTACAATACCAATGGGATCATTGTTAGCATTATACTATTATTTTATTTAGCATCATGTTTGATTATACTAAGAGGCATTATGATCGTGTTTATTACAACTTGATAATACGATATAAAGGGGGTATTAATAAAGAGTTGATAAAAATGGATACCTACAATATCTGATGAAAGTAAGGGTTTTCTTAATTGGAAAGATATATTGGGAGGGGGGTTCAACAATATAATTTTAGGAGATTTTCCAATATTTTGTAAAATTAGGGATATTCTTTAATATCCTATGAATGGTCGTGCTATCTAACAAGTTCACTGCTTACTATTAAAAGAGTCATGTTATAGAAACATCTTAAGCAACAATTAACTAAGGGGATGTATAATTTTGTTACGTACATGCAAATTTACCATTTAATATACAATCATGAACACTATGAATTAGAATATATTATCAACAGTCATGGATGATGTCTCGGGTCTTATTCATTTGATCAAATGTAGTGGTGAAGATTTATCTTCTACAAGGGGTATGCATAAAATCTTATCAATTAGAAATTAATTACAAGAACATCCAATATTCAATGAGTATACAATTGTTTTTCCACATAGAAAAAAATTATACCATATACTGATAGTATATGTAAAAAAAATCTAAGTACATAGTATGAAAAATATTAAAATTCACCAAAAATAGTCATCAACAATATGTCAAGTATAAGGAACATACAAATCTATTCAAAGTAAAATCTCACCCTCTGTGGCGTGGGATCAAGAGAAATCTGAGCCTTGGTGATGATGCTGAACTATCTTAACCCACCAAGAACTGCGTCGAATAATTTGGTATCTTGTTCTTTAGAGAAATTTAATACTTCCTGTTTCCCTACATAGTATATTCGACAATACTAGAAGCTAAAAGAGAAAAATACTAGTATCAATTTATAAGCAAGGAAAGGATCCACTTGAATTTGTTTTTGTTTCAAAAGGTTTACCTATGATGAATTCAATTTGATAGGACGCGCTATCAAAACTCAACCTCCACCACTCTGATCTGTGTCTTTAAGAGAGAATTTTGAAGGGAATAACATGAATGATCATCCAATGGAAAATTGTAGTCAAACCAACCCCAATAAATTAATAGTGGGCACTACAACCATGGTCAAAATATGTACCAAACCCCATTTTAACCCCACAAAAATTCTACCAGTTTTTATTATTTTTATTCAACTAAGTATGGGGAGATAATTAAGAGACAAAGGTATTACCTAGAATTTGAAGTATGAAATTTGACTAGTAATGGTGCATTGAGGTGGGAATATTGAGATTTTAACTTTGGCATCCACTTTAAAAGTAATTTTTGAAGCCAACATGACAAGTATGTTTGACTAGACATCAATGATCAAGCTGGAACTAGATAAATGAACATTAAACAATTTGTGGCGATGGATGAACCAAGCCCAATGTAAGGGAGGTATTTCACAATTCTTATCCTTTCTAATTCACCAATATCATATGGAATACGAAATGAAGAGCATACTCAGTTTGGAAAATATTTTAGGTCCCTTAGTGTGTTTTCCATAAGTGCTTTATCCTCTCTTACTCTTTGAAGGTATGTTTTCAATATTTGAGATTACCTATTGTAGGAGGTTTCAATTGGGATTTGGTGTGTTATTTGCCTAAATTTTGAAAGAACCTTTCATTTTTCACCAAGTCCCTTTGCTAGGTAGTTTATTTTTTCAAGGTAGGTGGGTAATCGTAGTTTTCCAATGTTGGAGGTCATTTTTGTTTTTGTTAAAGGTGTGTTCTCTTTATACAAAGAAAGTGTTTCTTCTCTTACTACTGGTTGGATTTCATACCATGCAATGTCTGTTTGATTTGGTCATTAAAATATATGCAAAAAGTATCATTATTTTAAGTGGAGCTAAACATAACACTAATGCAAATATATGGGACAATTTGCATGTTTGTCACTAAGATTCACTTCAAAAATGGACAAAATTGATTATCATTTCATCATGAGTTGTTTTAATACAAACTATTTTTTCAAATAAATCATTTTTTATACTTTCTTGTTAATGGTTATTTTACTAATTGTTATTTTTCAAATTTTGGATTTTTATTTTACTATTTCAATCTTTCAAAAAATAATTTTATATTTTTTTCAAGGTAAGTAATTTAATATTTTTTCCTTAAGCCATGTTTTTCCCTATTTTTTATGAGTACTTTTTTGTGCATATTTTTAAAGATAAACATAACACACACACACACACACACACACACACACACACACACACACATATATGTATATATATATATATATATGTATGTATGTATATATATATGTATGTATATATATATGTATGTATATATATATATGTATGTATATATATATGTATGTATATATATATGTATGTATTAAATTGTACAAATTTTTTTATGAAATTAACCATGATATCACTAATCACTAATCTTTTTTGTGCATATTTTTAAAGATAAACATAACACACACACACACACACACACACACACACACACACACATATATGTATTAAATTGTACAAATTTTTTTATGAAATTAACCATGATATCACTAATCACTAATCTCGATGTTGATATATTGAATTCATAATAAATATATTATTGTAATGGTTCCAAGATTAATTATTATTATCCTAATGTGTGTGTACACACACACATATATAATTATATCATCCATTATATTGTGTATATCTTATTACATTTATATAATACATTTAATTCTTTATAATAATATATTATATCCACGTATAACTTTTAATTCACTATAATATCATGTTTTTTAATTAAAAAATATAATATAGTTTATAATGGTTATGGTTAACTTCATTGAATGTACCATTATCACCATCATTACTATCTAACAAACATAAACATAAGCTAAAATATACATAAAACATTATCTAACATCATCTAAAATACACATCTATCATTACCTATTAAACATGATAATCACCATCTAAAATTCACATAAAAAATTAGTTAACATAATCATACATAAAGTACATGAATCACAATTAACATACACATCTAAAAAAATACAACCATTACCTAACATGTTCATCATGTAACATGGACATCAAACATCATCTAACATACACATATGATAAACACAAATATTCACATTTAATATTGTCACCTACCATCATCTAAGATAAACATATTCTAATAATTACATCTAAAATCATGTAACATCATCTAACGTACCACCATCATCATCACCATCAAACAAACATAAAAATCATCTAAAATGAGTTAACACCATATTAAATATAAATTTATCATCACCTATCAAATATGATAAGCATAAAATACACAAAAAAATGTTAAACCATCTAACCGATTTAAACGACATCTAGCATATAAATATAAAAATCACATATAACCAAACAAAAGCATTGTCTAAGATTATTATCACACACATCTAACAAGTGTAATTAACAAACACATATAGCAAACATTTCTAACACGACCTAACAATATACACAAAAGCATCAACATATAAATAAAGTACATCAACATGAACATGAAAAATGCCCCAAAAATATATATGAACAATAATATCAAACTTATGATACACTATGCAAAATATACTTCTCAAGTCAAATATCTGATATAGCATATATATCTTGTCAATGTCCAAAACCAGAGGCATGAGTACCTACACCAACAAAGGAAAAGACATTGGGACATCCATCAGCTACATGCATCGTATCTAGGATAGTCGAGGTTGTGTCTGTAGTAGAATATGATGGATGATCATCTAACCATGGAGGAGATGGTGGTCAGTTAGCATGTAGTATAGATGAAAAACATGGTTCTAGGTTGGTTGCATGTGGAGGAGAGGGTGTTCAACCAACTAGTGGAGGAGGACATGTTGGTCGGTCATCATGGGGAGAAGGGGAAAGATGATATGGATGAGATGAGGGTGGGTAGGTTGGGTGAGGAGGGGGAGGATCTAGAGGATATGGTTCATTGTAAACTTGGTTAGGTGAAGGAGGAGGTGGAAGAGGAGCTGGATAATATGGTTCCTATTCAACTGGGTGAGGTGAAGGAGGAGTTGGAGGAGATAGTTCCTGGTTAACTCAGTGAGGTGAAGGAGGAGATGGAGGAGGAGTTGGATGATATGGTTCCTAATCAACTCAATGAGCTAAAGGATGAGGTGGAGGAGGAGCTCGATGATACGATACTTGGTAAAATCAATGAGTTGAAGGGGGATATGGAGGAGGATCTATATGGGATAGTTCCTAGTCAACTTGATGAAGTGATGGAGGAGCTAGATGTGATAGTTCCTGGTCAAATCGGTGAGGTGATGGAGGAGGTGGAGGAGGAGTTAGATGAGATGGTTATTGGTAAAATGAGTGAGGTGATCGATGACATGGAGGAGGAGCTAGATGAGATGGTGTCTATTCAACTCAGTGAGCTAATGGAGGAGGTGGAGAAGTAGTTTGAACACCCTCATTGGATGGCATAGACGAAGTCTCAATTTCATGTTCATTCCTCAACCTTATTATTAGTCTAGTAGCTCCAATGATATGAAACATAAGAAGATTCATATTGGTAGAAAGGCCCCTCCACATATCCTTAAGTGCGAGCTATTGCGTGATATTCTGAACTGGTATAGGGAAGACTCCCTTCCCAACCATAAATGCAGACAACCGATCCACCAAACATTGCTTGTGTTTAGAAATATGCATGCATTGCCTGCCAAGTCTTGGCCACTCAAGAACCTCACCCACTAGCCTAACCTTATCCATATGAATGTCATCAAGTTGGGATGCACGTCCCCAACAAAGGTACCAATATCTGCAAAATATTTAGTACACAACAATAATTAGACAATTTCAAAAAACAATTTAATTTTCAATTTAAAGAAAGTGAATTTTATTTGTCTCTTAAGTAATATAATAAAATGAAACTATATTAATTTAAAATAACAATAATATTACCTCGATCATGTGGTGGTTAAGATTTTTTCACATCCTTGCTAATACAACCATGCATAAATACATGCCACCATGTCTAAATTGTGCTCATCATCATTGGCTAGTAGGTCCATTGTGTCGAATGTGATCCTGGTAGGGAACATCGATTGACCCCTATTTGGAAGCATTTGGCCCCACATATGCATATGTACCTTAGTCATTATACTAGGATAGTGACAATCAAATGAATTCCTCATGACTGGAAACTTCTCAAAAAATAAATAAAACAATTCTGAAGCGAACGAGAAGGTGTCCCTTCCCTCGAACTATGCACAAAATTTATCAAGAGAAAAATAAAACTACCAGAAAATACTGCAGATCGTAGAATGCATTTTGGCCTCGACACTAAAAGAATCAAGATAATATGATAAAGGGAAACTAATGTGCTACCCATTAGTGGTGTAGTGCAGAATGGTCGTCACCAACAATTAGAGGCACCTAACCTCCTCTCTACCAAAAGAAGAGATGTGAAGTTGTCCACCCGAAGCCAAAAAATATGTTGGATCAATGATGTCATCACTAATATATCTCAAAGAGTAGAAAAGAAAAATATCTAGTGCTCCTACATCCATTGGGACATTAGGGAATTGGGAAAAATCCTCTCCTCTCCTAGATAACCTTATGATAAAATATATACCCTCCTTAGTGGGATGGAACCATTGATCAAGACCAATGCGAATGGCATGTATTAGGTGATCCCATTGATGGATCAACTATTCCAAAAATTTCGAGTTCCTCTTTAGGGATGTAGCCTCCTCATAGAACTTGAGTAGGACTACTTCCCTCAAAATGACCCGTCTTTATGTGGTAATGGGGTGAGGGTGCAATTACCTCTCCCTCTCTCTCACCTCCCTTTCCCATAAAGCATCGTGTGAGTCAACTTGTTGTTGTTGTTGTTTCTACTCTATGCGCTGCGTCTCTAACTAACATATAAAATAAACCATTATATTACATAAAAATACAAAAATAAATTTAAATGAAAATTTTATTTATAAATATGAATAATATTTTTTTCTTAAAACACTTGAATTTCCAAACTTGTGTGCTTGAAAAATATTCAAGCACCGCCAATGCTATGTAGTAATATATACGCATTGGATACGGTGTGCCACTTATACGTAACACACCGATTAAACTAATTGTTTTTAATATAAAATTGACACAGTGTATTGTATAAATACAATGCATCGGTGTGTTCAATACATGACTAGCATTGACACAGTGCGTATATAATAGAACACACCACCAAAACACTACTAGAGAGTCTCAAGAAGGTGTTAGTGCATCCCTAAGGAATGGAAGCATCGATGCATGTGTTAAACGTTTAAGCATTGATCATAGTGCACAAAAAAATAAACAATGCATCATTATTGGCGCGTGCCATTTATGAAATAATGAGGAGCACAAGATTTTTAATAAGTTTCTTGATGCATTTACCTTAACATAGCACTGCAAGTGGTGTAGAGAAACCAATAAATCACACTAGTGCATTGTAATATTAACACACCTAAATGTCAAATTTTAAATTTTTGTTTGGTGCACTTATATAAATGCATCATGATTTGGGTTAAAAGAACGCACATTGGACAGGATTTTTAATTTTTAAATTAATATGTGGCGGTGCTCTATAGTTTACAACACCAATGTAACATTGCGATTGGTGTATCGGTGTGGAGATGCACCGTTTGTAGTGCAATGAATGAAAAGCATCAGTGCATTTATTTAAATCAAGACATTGTTTTGAGAGTTTTAATTTTTATTTAAAGCAAGACAATGCACTACATACTATAGTGTACTGTGTTACAGGTTCGCTACATTGACCAGTTATTAACACACCGTGTATGGTGCACCCTAGAAATTTAGAGGGTGCACCGCATCGCAGTGCGAGCCGAATCTTGAGAACACATGACACATAAATTTAATTTTGTTTAAACAGTGCAAATTCAATATTAATTTAAAATTTTAATCCGAAGAAAACAAAGAGATTACCTAGACATTTCTTGGTCATGAAGGCATATTTTCCACATAGTTCAAAACATGAAATTTGCCTACTGTTTGGAAAAATTCAAAAATTACATGTAGGAAATGGACATGAGAAGTGTAAGTAAGAGGATCGTCGATGGCAGGGCACTTTAGGGAGGAAAAGGTGGCATCGGTGTTTGAGATCTCAAGAGCTCGTGGAATGGTAAAAATGAATAGTTTGGCTGGCATTTTTTTTATTAAACCTTGATTCGGTGCACCTTGTACATGGACTCCCGAGGGCGTCTATTCAATAGAAATGTAGTGTTTTGTTATAAAAAAATAAAAAAGGTGGGCATGACATTTTAAATAAAACATAAATGGATTTTTAACTTATCCTTAGTCTGGCGTGCTTCTGTATTTAACACATTGGTGATTTTGCTTTATTTTCATGCGTCGGTGCTTTATGTATATCAAAACAAATCATATTGGTTGGAAATACTAGAATTGTGAATACAACATTTTCTTAATTTTACTCGATTCAGTGTTCTAATACATAAAACAAACTAGTGCTTTAGTTTATATCTAGCCCACCATTAATGGGTTTTTGGTTTTTAATATATCATTTTTGGTCTATGTTTTTTGGGTCAGCTATGGTGCACATCGAGTATGGTTCCAGTGTGTTCAATGTACATATGCACTCAAGCATATTCTGCATTTAATACATCGATATAGCTAGTTTTTTTTAAATACAACAATTTTTTTCTCATATCAGAAGGGGATTTTCATGATCAATGTGTCACATTTTTTACAGTACCAATGCATATATGTATGGAACGCACCAGTGCGATTTCATTAATGAAAGCGTCGATTAAAAACCTCCACTAAAATCTCCACATACGCCTCCACTAGATGCCTCTGCTATAAACATATATTTGGGATCTTTTATTAGGGGCTTTTGCTATAACCTCTGCTAGAGGGTATTCTCCTTGTAATGTAATCTATGAGTGTTTCATGAATAATTACTTAGTGAAGGTTTATTACTGATTTTTCGACACTATAATAAATTATTAAATATAGGAAAACATTTCTATAGATTATAATTAAGACTAAAATAAATCCATTTTAACAGTAATCATTGAGAGGGATCAAAATAAATAGAGACATAATTCTCTTATTAGAAATATCCAAGGTTAAAATGGATTTATGTTGGTTTATTTTATTATATATTTCTATAATTACTATTATGGTTTTTTTATTATTTTAAATTCTTTTAGTCAAATTTTTAATAATATAATTTATTAATATTACTAATGTGGCCTATCTAACCAAGTTGTATATGCGCCTTACTAGTACTAAATGCAACGAGCTTAAAGATTGAAAATATATTCCATTTTTTGGATACTATACTAAATTTGGTGATGGGTTTTAGTAAAAATATACTAATATTTCAAGAAACAATATTTATATTAGTCTCTTACATATCCATTTTTGCATTACTATCTCATCCCATGACTTTCTCCCCCTTCTTTAAATGTGTGGTCTCATGTCTTCTAGTTGATGGCTAAACTAATCCTTCATTATAAGGATGTGCAACCATGGATGTAATGTTTCCATTTTACACACTCCTAGCCATGAGATAAGCTTCCATTAAATAGGACACTAAAATTATGGCCCTTAATAAACCCTTTCACCATGACAGAGCAGAGAAATCCTCCCATGGAGACCCAAAGTTGTATAAAATGCATGCATAGGTGCAATAATAAAATTGCAACAAAATTTAAAAAGCATGGACCAACATATTTTGTGGAAACCAAATTCCCATGATCAAAGTTAAACAAAATAATACACATAGCACGGAAAATACAACCTAATTTCCATAGCAATAAATAACTTTTAATTGTAGATTCATCGATACTGACGTAACACTTTTTTTTAATAGAAGGGTGAGTGCACAAAGTTGAGGGTCTCTTTTGGCGTGTTAGATGCAATACAAAACTGAAAAAAAAGACATCCATCAACTTGCTTGGATATTTTGAGACACTTACACAATGAATATTGTGATGAGTGAAAAACAAGAAATGTAGGAAATTGAATGACCTTTCCAAATATATAAATTTTTTCTATCGAAAATGTTGTTAACTATCTAAAGTTAGATATTTTTTAACGGGCACTTTTTATTTTTGTGACAAATTATAAGGTATATGTTTTTGTGGGTGCAACGTTTGAGTGTCTAAATGATGGAATAAACTTACGAAAAAAGGTATACATATAGAGAACATATAGTACTCGTGCACGACTATTTTTCCAATAATAAAAATAATTTTAATTTGTTTTTTAATTATCTAAGAGATCAAACCTCGAAAACGGTACATCAATTGTGGGTGCAGCGTTTGAATGTCTTAATGCAATTATTTGGAAATGGTTTTTTTATAGCATGTAGAGGTTGGTGTTATTTAGTGCACCATATAATTTGTTTTTTAAATGGTTGAGAAACGAAAGAGATATGGATGAAACACTAACAATGTGTTTTTTGAGTGGAAGAGTGATGACAAAAGATAAATAAGAAAAAAATATGTTGGGCCTAGAAATGACCCTTTTTTTACCACCTTTACCTACCTCTTTTTGCCTCATCCTACTCCATTATGTACACTAAACATATGTTTTTCCTTCACTTGGTCCCTCAACTCATACAGGTATGGTTAATCATTGTCTTATTTTATTAATGCTTAGGATTGTTGTAATCAGGTCTCTACATATTGAATTATGCTAACATATGGTGGTTTTATAAAGATAATTCAAGATGTAAAGGATACAGGTGTAGCAGGCTGAACATGCCAAGAGAGGAATGAACATTCATTGCTAAGATAATCTCCATCCATTCCATCATTTCCCAAAGAACGTGGTCAAAGGATACTATTCCATGCAAGCTGTACAAAGGTAGCTGCAATAGGCTACAACAGATTTGGATGCAACAGTGCGCTGCTGCTCAAGAATAGCTGCAATCCACAGAGTATATTCTCGATTGATCATGATCATCATTTCTTGCTCGAGTAACAAGATTCCTATATTTTCTGCTTCCATCTTGCCACGACTGTAACAGCTTATCGTAATTGGGGCATCCTGAAGATCAGAGATCTTCATGGCTACCTGATAGTAGTGGGAAAAAGTTATGATTGTAACTGTATAAATACTGGGAACTATTCTGAGCGAGGGGTTGGAAATTAATCAAATATATTGTATACCCTGTGGTTGGGGTTGTGTGTTCATTTGCCATTTTAATACAAGGAGTTTGATTCTTCAGATCTCGGCGTTCTAATGTGTGCTACTTCCAGCATCTCTGTGCGAAGTCTAGGCTTGCCTTCCCACAGGGATTACTGAGTTAATTAGGTATTTTATTTATTCTGTTGTGTGGTTTAAATTTTATAATAAATTCATTTATTTATAGTAAGCTGCAACAGTCATTGATTTGCTGTGTATTCATTTGAATGATCAATAATTACATCCTCTGTAAACTACAGTGGTGTGGTGTGACAATTGACTATGTAGGTTATCTTTCTCTTATGCAACTGTGTGATAGCTGTGACCGCCTTGTTTATCCCTAGTTCTTTCAATTGTTGTTTTCTTTAGATCCTTGCAATTTATTCCTATACATTTATAATTGTAGAACTTAATTCCTTCACTTTGAATTCCTAGATTAAGTTGAATTAATATAGTTGAGATGGATCTTTAGATGGCTTGGTAATTGAGGATTTAACTTTCTGTAAAAGTAATCTAGATGTCTATTTCCTGAATCTTTTAATTCTAGATTAAGGATTGTAAGAAGGTATTTGTGATTTCATTCTTAAGAAGGCAAGCTATATTAAGTAGATTATGGGATGAGTTAGGATGAACAGGAAAGTAGGGTCATTCATTTACATCATCAACTACTTAGTGTTTAAAGCATATATAGTGCGCATTATCCTTGAAATAAGAGACTTCCTTGGGTTGATAATTTATATTGAACACTCTGTATGTTGGCTTTAATTAAATTGCATATAGGGTGCCCAACAAAATAGAAAAAATTATGTATTCTTGTTAAAATTTACATATTTACCATCTGCAAAAAAAATCATATATGTTTCTAAAATCTCATAAAAAATGGAGGTATGCAGCATAATCAGACAAACCGCTAAACACGAGCATATTGAAAATTTGGATATAATGTTGAATTAACCATAGTTTATCATACTCCAAGGCATAGGCATGTTGAATATGAAGAAAAGTATGAAGCAGACACATAGGCATAAGAATTCCATGAAAGCATGGGTGGAGGATTGGCCTTATCATTTGGAGGGAATAGATTTTTGAATTTAAACAAAACATGAGCGCATTTTGGTGAAGAAAAATGGAAGCGCATTTTAGCTAAGCAAAATAGAAGCGCGTTTTAGCTAATCAAAACGAGAGCGCGTTTTTAAATACTACAATGAGTTCTTGATTTCTCAATTAT
>LPNX010589698.1:1046934-1146934 GCA_001517045.1 Pseudotsuga menziesii | reverse complement strand
CCCATTGAGGAGCACCATAGAGCATCTCTACCATTGTTTTTCTTGGAATTGAGGAGCTAGAAAAGGAAACATTCTTCCCAATCTTCCCCCTATCTTGAGTATCTAGACATAATTGAGCAAGAAAGAAACCAAGCCTGGGTAGTTTCTCATTGAGGAGCTAGCAAAGGAAACCATATATATCATTTATCATTGTGGTCATGGGAAACTCACACAATTGAGCAAGAAAATCAGCAAGGAAGCAGATACCCAATGAAATCCTTGAAGAAATTAGAGAGAAGAAAAGAAATGACATGACCAATCGAAGACGCTCTATGGACACTCAACCAATTATGGTTGTTGAGGATGCCACAGTTCTTCCTACCAATCCAAATCAAGAAAGACAAAAGCATTCGCTCGAGGGGTCTTCGGTCACCATATCAGTAGAAGAACGAGCACTGCATGGCATTGATCAAGGACTAAAACGTAGGTGCACATCAAGGCCACCTGAAACCTTTCCAGATTTAATTGAATGTGGGTATACAAGTGACGAAGTTAGAGACACATTGAATGCCGATGGTATTCTCAAAGAAGACAATGTTGTTCAAACCACTCAAGAGGATTTCCAATTTCCACTGTCTGATCGTCAGGAAGACACATAAGGACATGAAGCTCATGTTCAAATGCTAGCCCGACCGGGTGATATGGTACAGGGTGCAATTCCAACCTCCCTACCTCCATTAGCAACTTCATGCTGAAGAACTCCAAAACGTATACAAATCGATGAAAGTCTCATTGGTTCACTTGAAGGTATGCTGTCTAAACATAGTATTGCATATCAAGCTCAATAGATACTTGTCAACTATTTTGATTCTAAATGTGATGGAGATAAATGTAGATTATTTATATCGTTGTTAAAATCTAGGTCTATGACTGTTGTTAGGAAAAACTTAAGGATAAAGATGATAAATAGTTCTGAACCAAGTTCTTATGTTTTTAGAAGTTCGGTAGATGCATTTAGTAATATTGGAAAGAAATCTCGTTCAAAGGATCGCAATGTAGCTCACTGTGTGTTGTCACAATCAATCGTGAACAGAAGCATGAGGGCCCTTCGCCTTCTTAAGCCTACATCCAAACTTCTAGGATTGGATATCAAAGCACTTCACAGGTATTGTTCTACAAGAGAACAACTTGACTCTGGTGAAACAGATGTTTGGTCCTTCGTTGGCAGGTTTCCACGCTCCGATATGAAACTCATTGATGCGGTAAAGGGACTGGTGCAATAATTTCGGATGACAATAGTAGACCTTAATCCGACCAAAAAGATGTACTAAAATTGAGAATGGGTTCAACGGATCGTGAGCCCCACATTAAACATTTTCTTGACATGACACAAATAGAATTATATGAGAGATTTAGGCATGAACATAATGAACTTAACTTGGGCCAAAGATCCTTTGACAAATGCAAACCATGGTATGTTAAAATAAACACAACTCATGACACATGTTGTTGTTGATATCACATTGAGTATGCTTATTATTATGACATATATATACATATATTGCGTGTTTTGCATAACACTCTTGTGCAGGAATTCTCAACTACATTGCCACCGACATCATCTAGAGAGTTTATCCTTAGCATCTTGTGTAGAAGGACAGAAGGTTGCACATTTTATCAAAGGCCTTGCGTAGATGGGACATGCCAAAGGTGTGGTGGAATGGCATTTTTGGACAAATGCATACATGTCACCGATGAGCATGAACTTGGGAGACATGAAGTGAACTTGCAGTCATTCAAATATGTCACGTATGATATCAATGGAGGGAATGAAAAAAAAAATACAATTGGTCACCTCTCGGGTTAGCAATGAGTTCCTGAATAATATTTTTTCCTATTGATATATATTGCTACTTCATATATGTAACAACCTATTGATCTGTACATCTTTATTGTTGATCTACCAGGCACTGGTATGCAACTTCATGGAGGAATTATTTGAAAAGACACAACAATATGTATAGCATGTACATGTGGCTCGTTGGAAAGATGAGCAGTTTAGAGCATGCAGGGATACATTTCCTATTGGAACTATATTATCAGTGGTCGATTTTGCAGAAAACTACACTCTTCAACCACAAAAAGAGATTCAGAGTCAATATTATCACTCAGATTAGGTCAGCATGATGGTCCATATCACCTATAGACATGGGGCAGATAGTACTGAAGAGAACAGGTTTATATTGAAGGAGTATCACTTTTACATAAGTGATGACAGGTGTCATGACTTGGATTTTGTACAACACAGCTTTCAATTGTTCTACAAACACTTGGAGGATAACAATATATAGATGGAACAACATTGGATTTGGTATGATGGTTGTGCGGGGCAATTCAAAAATTCCTGTGTCTTCCAATGGTTGTGTATTCTCCACAACAGGCACAAGGTGCCACATATTTGGAACTATTTTGAGACATGACATGGAAAAGGGGAACATGATGGAGCAGGTGCATGCATCAAGACTGCATTACATAGGCAAGAGATGAAATTCACAACTATTTTGCTCATCCAAGATGCAAAGACCATTGTTGCATGGTGTTCTTCAGTGATGAGGCAGGGAGCTAGAAGGCAAGAAGACCAATCATCTCAAAAAGCACATGTACACAGATATTTTTGGGAGGTGGTCGATGTAGATCGATCACACCTATATGAGTGCAAGACCATCCAAGGAACTCGTGCATTCCATTCAGTTAGGACGTCCGACAATGCTATAGTTGAAATGTGGACAAGAAAACTCTCTTGTTTTTGTTATCTATGTAGTAGTGGTGAATTGGACAACTATGAATCCATAGATTGGGTTGACAGCTGGGATCGTGTATCACTCCCCATTGGTTAAAAAATAACTTCATAATTATCCCAGTTGGAGGAGGGTCAGTTGAGTATTTCACATGACTATGACCACATTTCAGATCTCATACAACCAAGTTCGACTATTATGTTGATCACTTTGAAATGTTTGACGGCTAGTTGTGTTTAGCTAGCTAACTCCTAGGTCTGCACTTTATTTTATGTAGGGAACATATACGTAGTGGTTTCCTTGAGATACAATGAATGGCACACTAACTACTAGCTGAAACGTTGCTTGGATGGGAAGCAGAACCTCATTGTCTCATTAAGAGACTCTGAGGGAAATGATTTTCCAATTGGGTTGATGGTTATCAAAGGAGAATATTTGACACAGGTTTCCCACGCACGAAAGAAAAAAGGTTATGTATTTGAAGATTATAGACCATGTCAAATTGCATACCATTATACAAACTTAGTTATTGGCACAAAACTCTAGCTACAAACAATGCCAAACAAGAACTCATCAAAGTCACGATACTTGTTGCCTTACTCCGAGCATGAGAGGCTAAAGGATACTGTTGCTATTAGAGGTGATCCCAATAGTCTAGTCGAATGACCATAGGTAGGTAGTCAGGTATGTGGTAGTCAGGTATTTTGGTTTCATGGTCTCATTGATTATTTACAGTTTGATACATTGAGCGCTTGATATATTGATAAATTCAATAGACTTCTACAATGGATTTGTTGTATTATATTGATACTTACATGACTCATGCCTTATAGCCCAAGACCATTATCTACCACTCTATCTGGGATATGTATATTGCATTTTCCTTGAATCTCAAAGTTGATCCTATAAGGACATCTCCTTGAATCCGATAATTATCTCCCTCACTCCGATAATTTGTTTCTCCATGGGAATCCCTAAACACACTTGCATGACCCACCGGAAGCCCTTTTTGATGCACAGTTTCCATTCTATGCCTCAAGTAGGGATTCAACAAGTGTCCCTGAAAGCATGTAGGAGGTGGGATTCAACGTGCGATAAAATTATGGTCATTGCTTGGATCGATGAACCGTCAGCTCCGTTGGATTCGGGACATCGAGATAGTGCTATGGGAGGCCCTCTAATCTGGTTACATGGATAAGAGACCATTTTTTTGGTCAATTTTGGAAACTAGGGTTTTGCTCAATAAGTGAATGTGAAATTTTTGCAAATGGGGGTCAAATTCACATATTGATTGACCATGAATGTGTGGTTAGCGTTCTCACATAAAACATGCCTAAACATGCTTGCACGAACCACCGGAAGCCCTTTTTGATGCACGGTTTCCATTCTATGCCCCAGGTAGGGATTCAATAGGTGTCCCTGAAAGCTTGTAGGAGGTGGGATTCAACGTGCGATAGAATGATGGTTGTTGCTCAGATTGATGAACCGTCGGCTTCATTGGATTCAAGACATTGGGATAGTGCTATGTTAGGCCCTCTAATATAGTTCCATGGATAAGAGACCATTTTTTTGGTCAATTTTGGAAACTAGGGTTTTGCTCAGTAAGTGAATGTGAAATTTTTGTACACGGGGGTCAAATTTACATATTGCTCGACCATGAAGGTGTGGCTAGAATTCCCACATAACACATGCCTAAACATTTTTGCACGACCCATCGGAAGCCCTTTTTGATTCACGATTTCCATTCTATGCCCCAGGTAGGGACTCAACAGGTGTCCCTGAAAGCCTATAGGAGGTGGGATTCAACACGCCATAGAATAATGGTTGTTTCTCGGATTAATGAACCGTCTGCTCCATTGGATTCAGGACATCGGGATAGTGCTAGGGAGGCCCTCTAATTGGGTTCCATGGATAAGAGACCATTTTTTTGGTTAATTTTGGAAACTAGGGTTTTGCTCAGTAAGTGAATGTGAAATTTTTGCACATGGGGGTCAAATTCGCATATTGCTTGACTGTGAAGGTGTGGCTAGCGTTCCCACATAACACACTCCTAAACATTCTTGCACAACCCACTGAAATCCCTTTTTGATGCACGGTTTCCATTCTATGCCCCGGGTAGGGATTCAACAGGTATCCCTGAAAGCTTATAGGAGGTGGGATTCAACGTGCCATAGAATGATGACCGTTGCTCAGATCGACGAATTGTTGGATCCATTGGATTTAGGACATCGGGATAGTGCTAGGGAGGCCCTCTAATCTGGTTCCATGGATAAGAGACCATTTTTTTGGTAAATTTTGGAAGCTAGGGTTTTGCTTAGTAAGTGAATGTGAAATTTTTGCACATGGGGGTCAACTTTGCATATTGCTCGACTGTGAAGGTGTGGCTAGTGTTCCCACATAACACATCCCTAAAAATGCTTGCACGACCCACCAGAAGCCCTTTTTGATGCACGGTTTCCATTCTATGCCCCGGGTAGGGATTCAACAGGTGTCTCTGACAGCCTGCAGGAGGTGGGATTCAACGTGCCATAGAATGATGACCGTTGCTCGTATCGATGAACCATCGACTCCGTTGGATTCAAGACATTGGGATAGTGCTAGGGTGGCCCTCTAATAAGGGTCCATGGACAAGGGATCATTTTTTTGGTCAATTTAGGAAACTAGGGTTTTGCTCAGTAAGTGAATGTGAAATTTTTGCACATGGGAGTCAACTTCTCATATTGCTCGATCGTGAAGGTGTGGCTAGTGTTCCCACATAAAAAATGCCTAAAAATGCTTGCACAACCCACCATAAGCCATTTTTTATGCATGATTTCCATTCTATGCCTCGGGTAGGGATTCAATAGGTGTCCCTAAAAGCCTGTAGGAGGTGGGATTCAACGTGCCATAGAATGATGACTGTTGCTCGGATCGACGAACCGTTGGCTCTGTTGGATTCAAGACATTGGGATAGTGCTAGGGTGGCCCTCTAATCTGGGTCCATGGAAAAGGGATTTTTTTTGGGTCAATTTTGGAAACTAGGGTTTTTCTTGGTAAGTGAATGTCCAATTTCTACACATAGGGGTCAGCTTTGGAAATTCCTTGACCGTGAACATGTGGCTAGTGTTCCCACATGGAACCTGCCTAAACATGCTTGCACGACCCATTGAAAGCCATTTTTGATGCATGGTTTCCATTCTATGCCCCAGTTAGGGATTCAACAAGTGTCCCTGAAAGCCTATAGGAGGTGGGATTCAATGTTCCATAGATTGATGACCATTGCTAGGATCGATGAAATGTTAAATCTGTTGGATTCAGGACATCGAGATAGTGCTAGAGTGGCCATCTACTCTGGGTCCATGGACAAGGGATCATTTTTTTTTGTCAATTTTGGAAACTAGGGTTTTTCTCAGTAAGTGAATGTGAAATTTTTGCACATAGAGGTCAGCTTGAAGGTGATTGTAGATCTTACCCTCTTGAAAAAATACTTGTCGCAAACTATTATTTTATGTGCAATTGTCGAGAATTATGTTACCTGTTGTGAGGTGTTGATCAAGACTTATTTCCCATCATTATCAAGCAAGAAATATTCTTTGTTTTTGTTTTAATCAAGACGAAAGGAGTTGTCAATCTCTATGTGGAGCTGAATTGATGTTAGGATATCATATCATTCATGGGACTGGAAACTTGAAAGAAGGTTGTTTCCCATATTAATTTAGCTAGGTCATCCAAAATATGTGAGCATTTGTACGATGAAATGCAGGAGGAGAAAATGCCATTACGTCAGTAACCATGTAATGGAACATGTTTATGTTTAGAAACAAGTGGCCAACCTATTACACCATTATTAAAAATATATATATATATATCTTCACGCTACGAATGCTTCGAATAATACTCCATAAACATGAATTTATAAAACAATATTCAGAATAGTACTTATGTAATCAATTTAAACTATAATAAAATCACACATAAATTTCATCTCTTTCAAAGTTGTTACTCGAGGCCATTCATCAAATGCCATGTACATTAACAAAACGATAAAATAATGTGTAGGATATAGTCATAACCATTATTTTGAATCAACCTTATAATACTTGGATACTTTTAGGTTTGATGTGTATCCCATGTATTCGTTAGATGAAATACATCATGCCAAACACTAATTTTATTTATGTAGACCACACAGGTGCGTCACTTAGGTGTGTCAACTTTGTGCATCCTTTAAAATTTTGTTAGGTTGTTATGTGGGTAAGGTGCTTTTGTATTCCACCTAGTTGGATCAATTGCTTAGTTGTGTTGGGTGCTTATGTGTATTAGGTATGTTCCATATTTGTGAATACAATTTAACATTGTTAATATAACATTGCATATGCAATTGTATCTTGGTAAAAAACAATTAAAATGTACATTTTTGTCATTACATAATATTGTAATTGTGCATTGTTCTCAAATTTATAACTGATATCTCCATGCAGTCATAGAATCTATAAAAAAATTGGGAACATTACACATAGAAACATTCTTGGCCACACGTGTATAATCACACTTAAAACACTGAACCATGATGATCTCAAGAGCCTTGATATGAAATATTTTTTATATCAGGAAAGTTATAATAAAAAAAAATAGAAGGCCCATCTATGGCATGTCAATGTACATGTATCAAAAACATATTTGATGTACATGTGGAAACAAAAGTACATTTGTCATGGACCGTGCCCCTATACTCTAACTCTAGATTGTACATAAAAATACATATTTGTCTTGGACTAACACATCAAAAATCTAACTTTCTCTTGTTTTTCCTGGAACCTGATGCTTTTCGCCTCTATCTACGACCACTGTGCATCTCTGGCAACTGCAAATCAATGACAATATTTCTTGATCAGGTAACTGAACTAGTATTGTCCATCAATAACAAAGTTTGAAAATTTAAAATATGACTCAATTGTAAATAAAACAAAGACTCACTGCATCCATCGGGGGTATAGGTCCCTCTGGTGTTGAGGGTATAGGTGCCTTTGGTGTCCTCCTCCTTGCAGAGAGTCTCTCTGCAATGCTTCTTTGGGAATAAAAAAAAAATGTCAATTATCTCAAGGATTATCAACATGTACATGAATGAGAAAGTACTAATCAATTATGTAAAAAATGAACATCTCACCGAAAAAACCATTTGTAGGGGATTACGCTGGGACTCTTCAGTAGTAAGAGGAGCCATAGGTTGAACATCAACCTCAGTTGTGTGCACTAATGGACCAGGTTGTGGCTCCATTCACCAAATGATAAAATAGTTAGACATCGTGCATGTCCATAAACAATACAAATGAAATGTACAATTACAAATTTTCAAGTAGATGTACCTCAATGTGACTTATCCCTATTGTAGATGCAGCATTGACCGCAACATCAACAATCCCACTAAGGTTCGGCACGGATGAATCTATATCCTGATGCTGTAAACATGGAAAAATAACATTAAGAAAAATTACTTGTGAAGTGAATTCATAGCTAACCAACAACTGCCATTGGAAGTGTGTACATTACCATGGGATGAGTAGGTTGATCCTCATGTAGACCCGCTCTATTCAAGGAAGAGGGTCATTTGGTGTAAACAACCCCCTTATCTATGTTTGGACTACGAGGAGAGCCAAACCAAAGAGGTGGTGCAGGGATCTGCAATAATGTGGAAGTCATAAAGTGTCACCATAGTTAGACATGGAGTTGAATGGATGGAATAATATGTACTGAAAAAATAACATGTTGTAATATACTTACCCCTTCCTGGGACATATCTCCCCCATGGGAGTGACCACTTCATCAATTTCTTGCCCCTCTTCAGATGCTAATAGCATCTGCAAGTTTAAAAATTATAAATATTAGCGATCTATAAAGGAGTGTACAGTAAGAAATTTAAATAATTTGAACAAGCTTCAGTCATAACCCATGTACTTACATTCTTCAAGTAATCGTAAATTCCACCTTGGACTATGTCGTTGATATCAACGTCTCCAGCATCACATTCTAAGTGGGGTTCCTGCAACTTCAAAAATTGTAAATATTAGACAATTTAATAAATTAATCAAGACTAACACATGCATTAACAAAATGATATGTATTAACAAAATGACAAATGTTTAAATATTACCTCAATGGTGGTTGTTTGGGCCTTGGGTACAACCACACCGGGTGCAGTACCACCCCCCTGAGAGGCATCAATCTCTTGCAAGAGTAAATATTGCATATATTACAAATGTTTTAATATGTTACATATTGTATGGAAAAATTAAAAATTGAACAATAACAGAGTTTTAAAATAATGTCCTTACCTGAGTACCAGTAATCCTAGTGGTACCATGTCTTGGTCCAAGACCATAATAGGGTCCCCCACATGATGTGTATATGTGTGGCTCGCTCTGAGGCACATGGGATGTCGGTCTATCCCCACCAATAGATGTTCCTCAACCACCAGAAGATGGTGGTTGTACACTAGCAGAGGAAGAGGGCTCTCTCTGGTCAATAGTGGTCATATGTCGAGAGACCATCTCAGCTAGAGTAAAAAATGGCTCCTATGTCTGGGAAACCATGTCATGTGTAGGAGGGATGTCTGCCCTCGATAGTTGGGCATGGGGTGCAGGTGTCAGTGGATTGGCATCTCTATGCCTAGCTTTGGGTCGGTGTTGGGGAATCGCCCTACCAACTCCCTGGAATCTTAAGATGTCAAAATAGTTGACATGTTTCCCCATCACAAGCTCTGCATACAATTTTTGGAGGAAGTACAACGGTACTTCCCTATTGTTGTGAGGGGGAATGCCAAAAACCATGTACTACCTATCCATCCAATTGTCTCTGATGGGTAGAAAGGTGCACCACTCAATAGAAATATGTGGCATGTTGATCTCCGGAATGTCATCCGTCCCAAGCAGTCTAAACAATGAATTGATGTGTTGTTTTGCTATTTTGAGCTTTTTTACCTCGTTGTAACTTAATGCATCGGCATAATGTTGTCTTTTCCTCTCCCTGTAAGATGCGATGCTATACAAAGCATCATTCGATCTTGTGATCGTATCAACAATAGACAACAAAGAATCTGACAAGGAGCGGCAGAGCTCATCTCCACCCCTCCAAGCAGAACTAATCTCTCTCAAATGGGCAATAACCCTCAGTATCTCTGCATTGTTATCCATAGTATCCACTACAATCATAAATACAAATAAGATATCATTAGAAATATAAACACATGATATAATGACATCTCTAAGCATTGAAAACCGTATAACTAATGTACGACAAATAACAACATAAACTAAATCTATCATGTAAATTTAAAAATTGATCTTGAATTTTACAGTAAAGAATAAACATTTAACATTTTTTCATTTCATATTTATGTCCTAAATTCAAGTATTAATTCCAATTTTTAAGTATGCATTTGTACATAAAGTGTCTTGAGTGCATATGTTGATTGTGAAGCTCCTCTAGCTTATTTAAGGCTTGGATTATGAAGTTTCGTCGAAATTGTGAGGTACTGACTATTGCCTTTGTAGGACCAGCTCCCAGATTGTGGGTAGAGGCAACAACTAGACCCTAGAATAGGCAGCATAATGTGATGTTGATGAATAAAATCCCAGTATAGGCAACGATTTTGTTAGATACGTAATTATTTGTTGTAGCGTGATGTTTTTTGGACTCCAAAGTCTATTTAGCATATCTTTATGGATTTTATGGTTGCAAGGGTTCCACTAGATTATATCATGTATGATAGTATGTGATTAGCATGTTTAATCAAACACATCAACCTACCTATGTATCTTCACATTCATAGAGTCTATTGTTGAACATTGTTGTCTTGACCTTAACCAAAAAGTACCCCTCGTTCAAGACGAAATATTTGTTAAAAGCATGGGAAGCTTCTATACCTTATTTTAATACTTGGATTAGGAAGTTTCATCAAAACTATAAGGTGTTTATTGATGTTCTTGGAAGAACAACTTTGATATTTTGGATAGAGGAAAGGGAATTACCATGTTTGTTTATGTATTCTAGGGGAAAATACAAATTCTACTTGATTTTTTTTAGTTGTATGCAAGCTTGCAACATAATTGACAAACTTTGCATATTTGTTAATTTTGGTTTGGATTCACAATGATGCTTGCGAATATACATATATGCAAATAGTGAAGTTCGTTTGTTTCTTATGAGTTAATTGGGGTTTTGGTTTACATTGGGCATGTAAATTACTTATGCAAACTTGCAATGTGCTTGACAAAATTTGCATATTTGTGAATTTTGGTATGGATTCACAAGGATGCTTGTGAATATGCATATGGAAATAGTGAAATTCATTTGTCTGTTGAGTTAATTGGGGTTTTGTTTTCCATTTGGCATGGGAATTTTGGGTATGAATTTTGGTAAATAATCAAAATTATTTAATTTTTATGATTAAAATGGGGATTTGGTTTCCATTGGCCAATTACATTGTGGTTTTTGTTTCCATTGGCCAATTCCATTGGGGTTTTTGTTTCCATTGGCCATAATTTAATTTATTTTGGTTTAATTTTTCAATTTAGGGCAAATAAATTGATGAACAAAGAAAAAAAACATGAAAAGAAATGAGAAAAATACCTCACAAATAGGAGGTTGATCCAAAGGTGGAGGTGGATGGCTTTGGCACACCCAAAAACACGTTCGTCCAGTCAATTTTTCTCCAAAGAACTCCAATAGCCATGCAATGTGGCGAAAAAGACGGGCTCGACCTATTTAAAAAAAACAGGCCTTTCAAAACTCGCGTGCGATTTTGTTCACTAAAACAGAGGCAGGATTTTCTTGAATAAAACGGAGGCGCGATTTGCTTAAATAAAATAGAGTCACGATTTGGTTTACTATACTAATTGGCATGCCTGTTGGTAGCCTTGGGACTAGGCTTGGCAATTTCGTGATTGCTTGGTATGATTTTTTTTTTTTGGATCAAGAGTGATTGAATTCACTCGACCATTGCATCTAAAAGGTCCCTCAACTTCTTGCACACACCCAGGAGATAACCCAAGAAATTGGCAATGTATGAGCAATTTTCCACCCAAACATAAGGATCCAATGTTGCTGCCACCCCTGATACAAGTTACGATGCTACCATGACAAAGGAACCAAGCTACGATATTGTATCTCACTCAACCCAACCCATTTTCTCTCATGTATCAACCATTCTATTCACTATAGAGAAATCCAACAATTCCATCTACCTATAGATCATCCATGGCACTCTCTTCCACTACATTACACAATATGCATAAGATATTCCATTTTTCTTCTCAATAGCCCCTTACACATTTTTTTCCTTTCTGGTCCTTTTCAATGTAGATAGAAAGAATCCAATGTGTTAAACTCCTTCTAGGATTAAGTACCTATAAAATTAACAATCTACTCTCAAACATGTAATGACCAAAAAATACATAATGGGTGAAATATTCCTAACTTTCCTAGCCTCTATTCTCACCTAGATCCACCTATCTCTCATCTAAATCTTGTAAATTCCTCTTTCGACATAACATTGAGTTGATGATTTTGTAGATTGGTTAATTAGTTATCTATGGAAAACACAACATGCAAAGTGTACAACATGAAAGTAATATCATGATGGAATGAATGACAACGGGAGAATTGAGAGATGATGGATGACTTCCCTTTTGACATGAGAATGAAGTACTCTTATAGTTTCCTATGATGATTGAACTTTGTCCATTCCTTAACAAGTACATGGCATAGCTCGTTTCTCACCAATCTCTACATGCATTGAAATATTATCTTTTTAAGTCAATGGAAGTGGATGGGTTTATTTAAAGAACATGATGGAAAAGAGATGAGTGCATATTAGGATGGATTTTCACAATGGAAGATTATTGTCCCATAGTTATCCTTTTCCTCTTCCCCTTTGGTGGAATTGTAGTCCCTTTAGTGTCTCCATAACCATCTTGGACCACTATATATTATATTATAGCATTACTATTGACATATCTCAAGCTCATTATGGAAATCCTACCACACACTCTATATAAGTATATTTTCAACATGGACATGCCTAACCATTCAGTAGTCATGCCTTTTCCTTGAGCTCTACGTTAGGAATCCATATTAGCATATTCACATCATATACATGTGGGGTCATTTATTGAAGCTCACACAACTTTAATCCCATCATTATAAATACACATTTACAATTTATACATAACACACTCAAATACATTAGAGGGTTCAAAACCAAGGTTATTACATCCCCCTTCCCCTAGAATAATATTGACCTCGGTACAACTCAAGATCAATACAAAAATGGGAAATTCCTCTTTCATGTTATCCTGAATCTCCCACATACCCTCATTGGGACATAAGTGCTTTAATTGCACCTTTACCTATCCAATGGTTCAATTTTAGAACAAATTTACTTTCTTTTCAAGGATACGTAGTGGCTCTGTTTGGAACTCCTTCCCTTGTTCCATTTTAATCAAAACCCAATGAAGCATTTAGTTAGGATGAGGCACATGTTTATAAAGCTAACAAAAAAAATAAAATTGTGTTCTATAATGCTAGTAGGAAATTCAAGTCTATATGCAATTGGACCTAACATATCAAGGAATTTGAACGGTATGCAATATCTAGGTGCCAAATTGGCACAATTGCCAAGCTTCAAGAAACTCTTTCTTGGATTCACTCCGATGAAGACATGATCCCCAACATTGAATTATCTATACACTCTCAATTTTTTTTGGTATAATTTTTTCTACTTGTCTTATGCTACATTTTAATTTCTACATGATTATAGGAATTTCTTGCTCAATTGCCTTAAGAATTTTTGGCTTAAGAAAAAATATGTTTATTGGAATATCCCATCTTGTCGGAGTACTTCTTGTTCTTTCATATAAATCATCATATAGACTCATTTTTAATGACCCATGATGCTCTTTTTATATAAAGTATCCATAAAGTGTAAGTAATCTTCCCACTTGTATGGATTATACATCACATACATGTGAAGCGTATCTCCGATCACTTGATTCACTCTTTTTGTTTACTCATGTAAGTATGGATGGTAGGTAGTAGTAAAAATTGGGTTGGTGGCTACAAAAATTTATTTGAAATGGATCAATATATAAATTGTCACCTATTTGGAGCTTCCAAGGTCAAAAGATTGGATGAATTGGCTTGTAGGTCCTATTTAAGGGGTATGTATCACTTTCAAATTTAGGGTCAAAACCCGTCTAAAACATTTTATTTTTAGGTTTTAAATGCCATTTTTTTCCAAAAAAACAATCAGATGTTTTCATTTGCATTGTACACGCTGATACCTTTCCATAAGTGTAAGAACCACCTCAATCGAAGTTCGTATGAGGAATTTATGCCTCTTGCAATTTGGCCTATATAGTTGACCACCATAGTTCTGAGAGGATTCCATGCCAACTCTCATTTCTTGTACATGTGGAGCTAGTCACATGTGAACTTTCAATAAAATTCTAGAAGTTCAAAAACCCTAACCGTAAATGGGAATTGAGGCATGTACAAATCCTAAAATTAACCTTAAACAACTATCCGTATATGTTAAATACTAGGCTCTTAGGAAAAGAAGAGGTGTCATGCTTTTGATGTATTGTATAGTTCCATAGCTGGAAACATCATTGGGGAGTGGATATTAGAGTAGAAAAGAGGAGATACGACATCATGTAGTATCCATTATGGTCGTGAGTCATAGATAACTCCATAGAGAACACCATTTCATTTGTATATGTAATTTGACATAAAGAGCAAGGCACAGTCCTCATTTGTGGTTGGGTTTTCTGGCTGTTGGGTTTTCCTAGGGTATATCTTGTGTTATTGTGTGGATTTTGTCCTTATTTTCTCTAGTTATTTCTCTTTTAGTTCCATTGTATTCAATATTTTATGGAATTAAATAATCAAAATGAATTAAGTTGTCATATCCACTGCGACGAACTGATAGTGTGGAATATCCATGAGAGTTTATGGATAAAAAAGGCTTTCCAAAAATTAGAAGTAGACTTTGTATCCCTATTAGAGACAAATGCATTCGGTACCCTATGTATCTAAAGATATCTCTTGAATGAGTTTTTTTTGTGCAACATCATTGGCATTAAGAGTGGTTTAACATGAATAAAATGAAGTACTTTGGTAAATTTATCCACTACAACCATGATAGAAACATGTTTCCTCATAGTTCTTAACAATTTAGTAATGAAATGCATTGTTATTAGCTTCCATTTTCATTCCAGACTTGATGGGTGTTGGTGGTCTTCCTTAACTTATTGACGATTCACATATTTGACAATGTATTCATCAAAATTTTCTTCATCCTAGGCCAAAAATATTGCTTTCTTATTGTAGAAACCACTTTCTAATATAATCGATTCCTTCTCAACTTAAAAGAGTTGGAAATATACATTCTATTTTTGTAATTAAGAACTTAGAAGCCCATTATTATTTGTTGACACCTTCATAAGATCTTTTGGTGATAGCATACATGAACAAAACAAAAAAATATTAACCACCTTTAATAATATTTGTATAATTCATTTTTAACACTTTTGTTATTTCATCATTATAATTAAATTTTACACACATTTAAATAAAAAATAAATAAACCTTAATACTAACTAATATTTCTTAAAGCATTGTTCTATAATCTATAATACAACTAAACAAACAAAAACACTTACCATATCTTAATATTGTTATCCACAAATGCAGCCAATTTTATAAGTATGATCCACCACAAATGCTCAACTCGTGCTCATCTTAATCGGACCCATCTCAAATGCTTAATATGATTAGTTTGTAAATTATAAGTATGCTAGAATCACTTTATTTTCTAGTGGTCCTTGAAGCACCAAAAAATTCAAAGTAATGTTGATGTGATTGAGGACAGGCCACCACATCTCATGATCAAATACGTTGATTAAGAATTCCAATTATGTGGCGCAACATTGCTTATACCACGTGTTTACCACTTCTTTCATATAAGATTTTTTGGCCCCTCATTCGGAATAAAATTTGGAAAGTTAGTTGACAGCACAACATTAATGTTTCATAAAGCAATTGTAATCAAAACATACTCAACTAGAATTTAACAGGTCGCCTTGTATGAATTGATTTTGTACCATATAAAAAGATTTACAATTATAACACAATAAGGCATCAAATTTCAATCAATCATTAAATGAAGGGATTTAAGATGTCAATTCCAACATGGTCGGTCCCTCAAATGGAAAGGAAAGCCAAGCCTTGAGCCTTGAGGATGCAAATTACAAGACTCACTCCCTCAAATGGAAAGGAACGCCAAGCCTTCAACACTCATCATGTTATCATTATTTTGATAGCCTGTCACTTGGAACGTTGATAGAAAGTCTTCCTTATATTTTGCAGATTTCTTCTCCAATGATGGAGCCCCTACAAACAAAGCACTCTAGAAGTTCAATAGTTTATGTGACACGCTTCATGCATTCATTGGTTTGGTGATAACCGGTCACCATAGGGAATGTAAGGATCATCAAGTAAAGTTACCAACCATGACTAAAGGAGAGGCTTATATAAAGCTGCAAATACCTCCCAAATTTTGTAGCAATTCTCCCAAGTAGAGTTTTTATAGAGGACGACTTCAACTGAAAACAAGATGGAAGAGAAATGTAAGATTGTTGTGGTGGCTGTGGATGAATCCCAAGAAAGTATGAGTGCACTTTCATGGGCTTGTAAATACCTCTGCCCTGCACATGGAGATACCAACAAACATCAGCCCTTCAAATTCATTCTTCTTCATATACAGCCTCATGCTTGCTTTGCTGCTGGCCCTGGTATATATATGAACACATTATAATTATATATACAGCTTTAGTCTGTATATAATATTCAATCTGATGTTTAGCTCTTCTAATTATGGTGTGAATTGACAGCGTATATAATGAGTGAGGACGTTATAAATCTTATGGAAATGGATGCACACAGAACGACCCAAAAGATCTTGAAGCGAGCTCTCTCTATCTGTAGAGATAACAAGGTGAGTATTAATGCTCAATCATGTTTTTGCAAAATCTATGCTAAGAGTTTCACTTTGGATAATAATAACAACAATACTGTAAAGTTCAGGTGAATGCAGAGACAGAGGTGTTTGTGGGTGAGGCAAAGCAGAGACTGTGTCAAGCTGCAGGCAAGTTGGGTGCAGATGTTTTTGTAATGGGCAGCCATGGCCATGGTTTTTTCAGAAGGTACAATTGCTGGCTCTCAAATTTCTGGATCTTCATTCTTCTGTTTCATTGTACATAAGGGCCAAAAATATTAGAGGGTTGGTCACTTGGGTTGTTAGGCAAATCTGATAAATTGGTAGCTATGCAAGAAAACAGAGTGTGATTGATTTGAATAAGATGATTGATGTGCAGGGTTATTGTGGGAAGTTTGAGTGACTACTGTTGTCAAAATGCACCCTGCCCTGTTGTGGTGGTGAACCAGAATATGTCAACAGCAATAAAAGATACAAAGATTCTGAGTTTTGATACAAAGGGTTAAGCTGATTGAGATCTAAGGGGCACCATACTTCTTACGACGTCAATTAACCTGCACCATATTTATAGCCTATTTATGACTTTCAATAAATGTACCTCTTAACGGATTCCATCGGGTAATTATTGATCATTATTATTGTAATTAATTGGTCAGAGTGTTTTCGATCTTAATGATCCTAAATTCAACTACCACTACATTAAGTTTATAAGTTTGGGAAGCATCTAAATATAGGTGTCAACAAATGTATGGAATTCTGAATAACGTGTCAAGCAAATCTATCAAACGATCGAGAAAGAATAAGAGAAGCGATGGCATAACATACTGAAAGTATGAAACCAATCGAAGTTGAAGTGAAGTTAAGCAACTCATAAAAGATGGAAAATGATGTGTCATTTATCGATTGGATAGAACGATAGTCAAAGCCCCAGAAAGATCAAAGTAAGCAGATCACGATTCGGGAGTGAAATTTTGAGTGAAAGATCAAAGTAAACCGATCATGAGTGAAACTTGAATCAGGGCAAACTTTAAGCATTATATTCTTTTTAAACTGTCTATATATATAAATAAAAGCATACACTTTTATGTTAATTTATGTGTTTATTTTTAATTACACCTTACTAAAATGGAAAAAAAAAGTTAGTAAACTGTAATTAAGGATATCATTTCAAGATTTATCCAATAATTTCTATTTCAAATCTCAATTTTTTTGTCATTTTTATCTCTACTTTTGATTTTATCTCATTCTTTTCAATGTGGTCATGTCTTGTCATGGATATTTAAATTAATCTTTGAATTTGATTTTCCCCTTTGTTTTATGTATTTGGTCTCAATTAAAGGCTAGTTTTTATAATTTAGTTTTTTTATTTTCTATTTATGTTCTAGTGCCTTCTTCTTTTTAGTTGTGCCATAGCTTTTAATGATCCTAATGATGGGTGGAGGGTTCACCCTAACCGCGTTGGTCACTTCTGAATTTCTCAATAATGCAAATCCATAAGCTTGCAATCAATGACTTAACACTGTGGAAATATTCATGCTCAAAATATTTATATTTATATAATAAATATACATCATGTAGTCCATAGGATTAATAAAAAGGGTCAGAAAAGATAGGATGTTAGAACAATCTTTTTAGTTAGTGTTGTTTACAATATGAACTATTTTGTACTTAGCATGGCTTTTAAAAGCTCAATCTTGACAAAAATAGACATAACATTGACAATTGTATAAACTGCTGATGTAGGTTTAGTAGTTGAATGTCAAAGCATCAACTTTCTCATTATCTACAAACTTTAGTAAAAAAACGGTTCTCGCTTGCATAAAAAGAGCTTCCTTTGATAACTCACCAACCTTCTGATTGAGTTCTCGATATACAATGCAAAAACTTGATCCACTAGAAATATTGAAGAGAAACCTAAATCTAATACAAGAGATGACTGAGTTTGATGTTTTCGATTGTAATTTTCTTATTTTCCTAGCTGATTGCCTCTTTGAATCTCTCGAAATTTGAAGCTTGTTGACACCTTTTAAATTGACAAAATGCATTAAATTCCAAACAAATACAAACCCAACTTTCAAGTTTGTCCTTTTTCCCGGGGCATAATGAATATGATAATAGTGAGAGGGATTAAAAATGAAAACAACTTCAACTTTGCATACTACTAGTTGTCTTTGGCTTCCCTCGTTGAAGAATGCCAAATGAGATGACATGTCTAGCTGAGGCATAATTGGAACACAAGGCTTCAAAGGCTTTGGCTCCATTTTGAATTCTTTAGTTAATTTTAGGATCATGCTAGCTATTGTATCCATGGAAATGTTAATATTTTGGAAAATGTTGGAGTTCCTTTCCTAACAAATATCGTAAACAAATAAGCTATGAAGAACTTTGTAACAACTAACTGCTACATCTTGGTACCAATTTTGAACATTTCTTCCAAACTCGAGACACCCCATATCATCTTGGGATTCAAATCCTAAGCTAAAATCCTCGAAACCCGAGATGCAAAAAGGAAAGATACAAAAAGGTGAGGGAAGGATTCTTCATTTGATTTATAGAGGGCACATCTACTTAGCTTAATCCATCATCTTTTTATACCATTTTCCCAAAGCATGAGCTTATTGTTTAGGGCCAAACATAAGACTATTTTACTCTTTAGAGGGCCCGGGTATTTCCAGATGCATTCCCACCACCAACGTTTTCTTTCTTGGAACGAGGAATCATATACCATTTTGTAATCAAGCTTGGCATGTATCTTGAGTTTGATATTTGGCATGTAACTTGAGTTTGATATATATATATATATATATATATTCATGTCGATGTTGATGTTTATTTATATGTTGATGGTGATGTGCATGTTAGGTAGGGTTAGATATGTTTGCTAGGTGTGCTTGATAAATGTGTATGTTAGATGGTGTTTGTTATATGTGTGCAAGATGGTTATATTAGATAATGCAACTTATGTTTTTTTAGATGTTATTATTAGATTTTTGTGTTAGATGTTTAAATATGTTAAAAGTATATGTTAAATGACGTTAGGTAATGTTTGATTTGTATGTTAGATTATGTTAGCTATTTTTTATGTGTATCTAAGATGGTGCTTATGTTTGATAAGTGATGATTGATGCGTCTATCATATGATGTTTTTCATACATGTGATGATTAAATTAGATGATGCTTATGTTTAGTAGGTCGTCATGATGATGATGGTGCTTATGTTTGATAGGTGATGATAGATGTGTATGTTAGATGTTGTTTGTCATAAGTGTGTGATGGTCATATTAGATGATGCTTACAATTAGTAGGTGATCATGACGATGATGACGATGATACATTAAATGGCGTTAGGTGATGGTGGAGGTGGCCATTGATTTGATGACCACATTGTAATATTTTTTTATTGTTATGTATATATAATACATTTTCTTTCTTATGAACTCAATGGCCTATCAAATTATTTTATGTATTTATCTTCATATGTATGATGTATTTTGTTTATGTCGAAGAATATGATTAATGTGTGTGATGCAATTTTATTTATTTATTTATGTATTTAAGTTGATTTCTTTTATAATACCTATAATTATAATTATAAATTGTACATAATCTCAGTTATAATTGCAAGTTACAATCTCAACTATAATTACAATTTACGATAGTTATTACAATTTCACAACTGCAAATTACAATTACAATTACAATAAGAAATTACTAATTATATTTACAAAAATTGCAAATTACAAAATAATTTACAAAATTGCAAAACTGCAAGTAAAAAATACAAACTTGCAAATTTACAAATTTCAGTTTCAATTATAAGTGTACCATCACACAATCCTAGACTTACAATTACAATTCTGCAATAACAAGATCCATAGGGAAATAAGAAATAGAAATACCAAGTTCATAGTGCTTTTTGAAAGGATAAAGAGAAACTAATATATAAATCTAAGTTGAGTTTTCGATTACATTATTAAATGTAGACCACGTGAAAAGAAAATTATGTTTTCTCCTCACCTTCAATTTATCAAAAATGTTACAAAATCAATCATCATAATCTATTGTTTCTGGTTAGATTATTGAGTAGTTTCATTATGGAGGTTATGAGTCTCATTGGTTGTGATTTGGATATTATAATTAATTTTTTTCTTTATGCACATAAAATTGAAAAATTGTTTTGATCATTAAATTTAGGATTTATAAAATATTTGTAGCATGCATGTTCCTTTTATTAATCATTTCAATGTTGTTTGTCTATTTTACATGACAATTTAAATTGATGCCTATGTAGCGTGTTATAACCACCATAGAAATAAGATGATATTTTCTTTCTTAGGTTTAATTATCATAATCTTAATTTTATCTATATTAATGTTAAGTTTATCAAAATTGTAAAATGATTGAGAAGGTTGAGCTTCTTACTCATGAAGGAATTTCAAAGACTAAATATAAAAGTAATAGTGTAATCTATGAAGGATGACAATAAGTCTAGTCAAGTTAATTTCAATGTAGCCATCATCTTTTAAACATTTTTAGATTCTGATTATTAACATAGATGTCAAAAAAGACACCATAAATATGGTACCTTTGCTTATTGCATTAAATATTACAATGACTATGCACTAGTCTATTGATTATTACATTTAAACTTTAAATGAGGATTTAAGAAGTATATCATTAGTTCAATAAAATAGAGATGTCATTATGGCCAAAGTTTATTGACAAAATCATATGAGGACTCCATTAATTTATAACTAGAATGGACAAATCACATAGCCATTATAGTGATGCATACTCTTCTTGGATAAAAGTTCATTATGCATCAAATTGTCAAAAATGCATAGTGGAGTGGTTGTGCTCTTGCAAGGACAAATTCCAAACACAAATTAAGGTTTCTAGTGATGATTAGTTGGGGAGTTGTTATAAATAATTTCATTTAACAAAACCTTATTGTGATTGCATTGTCAGAGTTTTAAAGTGGTTTTGATTAGTGAAGGCATTAATATTATGTAAATTAATATAATGAAATCTAATGATAGAGTGAGTTAGTGTTACTTAATAAATAAATAAAATGCATTCACACATTATAAATGGATGTTTTAAGTGTAATTAATTTGTAAATAAACTATAAATTTCAAATTAATATTGCAAATTGTTTATTACTTACTAGTTAATATTAACAAAATTAGTATAAAATGTCTATTTCCATATTGTTAGAAATTCATATTAAATATCGACACACATCTGATATACACTAACCTTTATTTTTTCAATAATGGTGCTACAATAAATCTAATATTTTATACTAAATATGCACTGAGATATAAATATCTTTAGGTAAAATAAAATTGATTTTCAATCAATAATTCCATACAATCACAAGTTACTTGATAGACAAACACATTTTGCATCAGATTGATTGTTAGGAAACTAAAATTGTTTAAAAACATCTGGTAATCAACTTTTTCATTTCCACCATCATAACATGAAAATAAACAATATAATTAGAGAATTAAAGATAACAATAATAAAATGATATATCAACATTGTAAATAATGAAATAAAAGATGTACATATCACTCTTTGTTTCCATTACCCTATTTATATTCCTTTCTTGGCATGATAGCATTGTTGTTCTAAAAACATGTTTAGATCTAGGGTCATGTCTTAATACAAACTAGCAATCCCTATCCAACACATCCAGTTAAAAAACCACTTAGTTGCAATGTTTTGGGAAAACATAAGGCTCCTTAGTTTCATCCCACATCTTTTTAGAGTTGCTCCATATCAATCCACTATGACTATCTTCCTTTACATCATCATAGTCCAATGTGTCCCACCACTTGCACCTAAAAATGACATGTTGGAAAATGAGAAGTCCACTTTAATGATCTCTTATATATTTCCAACATAACCCAACTTCCCTCCTATTAGGTTTCGATCATGGTGGCTAGCAAAAATAGATTGGTTGAACTTGACTTCCACTCCACAGTCTTATGAGAGACTCCCATCATTTTCACCCTTGATGCGAAATTGATTCCCATATACCCACATAGATGGTAAAAAATGCACTTATAGAAAATAAACAAATGATAGTGTCATATGTCTAATAACGTGACCATTAATTTATAAAATATATATGTTATAACTCAAAGGTGCATTATAACTAAATATGTAATGAGATATAAATATCTTCAAGTAAAATAAAATTGATTTTCAATCAATAATTCCATACAATTACAAATTACTTAATAGAAAAACACATATTGCATCAGATTGATTGTTATCCAACTAAAATTGTTTAAAAACAGATCAGGAAATCAACTTTTCCATTTCCACCATCATAACATGAAAAATAAACAATATAATTAGAGAATTAAAGATAACAATAATAAAATGACATATCAACATTGTAAATAATGAAATAAAACATGTAGATATCACTGCTCCTGCACACAGTAGGTTTATCAAGCAGGATCAGACCCCATTTCCACTCCAAAAACAGTTCAACTAAAACAACAGAGGCATACACAACAATTTTCGGATCTGGGATTGATGAAAATCGACTTGGGAGCCAAAAATGAATTTGCAGATGGGTAAAACAACCCCCTTATCAACAATTTGAATTCCATATTCATTTATTGCCATAACATGGCCAAAACAAACTCAATCAGCCCCAAAATATGCGGCTCTATCCCCCCCATTGGTTGTGCAACTCTGAGCATGAAATTCCCCAACCGTGGAGAGGTGGAAACAACACAAAAATGCCTAGGAGTGATCCCAACCACTGAGCATTGGCAAAAACATCTCCCACCCCTAGGAAAAATGAATAAAATAGCAGAGGACATGAATGGTGAATGCCAAGAGTTCCAAAATTGTGGGGAATACCAAAAACGTGAATGGTTTCATACATAGGAGTTCAGAATTCATGAGAGAGCTCACGTGAAAGAAAAATGGGTGAGGAAAACCATCAAAAAAATCAAATCTTGGTAGAATGGCATATGTTTTTGGGTTTTTACTTTCCCAAGGAGTCAAAACACGTTTCCCAAAAACTGATGGCTTCTCCAATTCGAATTTGGGTTGTCATACCTTGCCCATCCCATGCAATAACCAACTCAACCAATTTCTGGCAGTAATAAATGATTGGGTGAGTAAAACAAGAAAGATGGTTGACAATTTGATGGGTTCTCCCTCTGACATTTGGATTTTCCCCATTGGCCCCAAAGGTTTGAATATTCCCCGCCACCCCCCCCACCCCCTCTTATCCTTAGGAAATCATGCCCCTTCTCATTATTGTTGCATTGACATAGCTCGTTGTAGGTTTTTTAATTAATTTCATATTTACATGATGATTTAAAATTGCAACGTGCCTGGCTACCACAAAATACCATCAACACCGATTTAATCGTTGGAACATTAAACAATAATCCATGGTGGGGATTTTTATTGCAGCTCCACACCATGATTAATTACAATGTATACATCATATGCATTTAATGTAAATAGGGTCAAAACTGGGGTGTTACATTTCCCTCTCCCTTCAATAGCACTGTCCTCAGTGCTTTACAAATTTGAACAAAAATGCTACACTGTCATCGCCTTAGTGCTCTGCAGAATTGAATAAAAATGGATGTGTCAATCGCATGGCATCCTCTAGCTCCCATGTAGGCTCTTCAGGACTGTAGTGCTCCCATTGCACCTTTACCTGTGCTATGGCTCGGTTCCGAAGCATTGTGACCTTCCTATCGAGGATGCGCATTGGCTCTATTTAGAACTCTCCCTCGGGTTCCACCTAAATCACATCCCAATTTATTACATGGTTAGGATCATGTACATATTTATTAAGCAAAGAAACATGAAAAACATTATGATCTCTAGTGCTAGTAGGTAGTGCAAGTATATACACAACTAGCCCTATTATTTCAAGCACTTCAAACGACCCGCAATATCTAGGTGATAACATGGCACAAATTCCAAGCTTCAAGGAACTCTTCTTTTCTCTCACTTTGAGGTAAACATGATCCCAAACACTGAAATCTCTGTTCATCCTATGCTTATCTGCATAGCTTTTCTGTTTGTCCTAGGCTACTTTCAGATTCTATCTGATCTTTACAACTTCTTGCTCCATCTACTTGAGCAATTCTGGACCAAGCACAACCCTATTCGGTGGGTTATCCCAAGTCACTGGTTTCCTACACCTTCTTCCATACAAATCTTCATATGGACTCATCCCCAAGGATGCTTGCTGTCCATTTTTATAAGCAAAATCTACCAAGTGTAAATAATCCTCCCACTTGGATGGTTTATCCATCACATACATGCGAAGCATGTCTTCAAGTACCTGATTAACTCTCTCTGTTTGACCATCAGTTTGAGGATGCTAGGTAGTTCTGAAGTTCAACTTTGTACCTAGATCTACAAACAAACCCTTCCAAAAATTGGAAGTGAACTTGACATCTCTGTTAGAGATTATTGCCTTAGGCAATCCATGCAATTTGAAAATCTCCTTCATGAAGTTCTTTGCAATGTCATCAGTCTTATGCATAGATTTAACTAGTATAAAATGTGCTTCCTTTGTAAACTTGTCCACCACAACCATGATGGAATCATGTTGTCTCCAAGTCATTGGCAATTCTGTAATAAAATCCATGGAAATAACTTCCCATTTCCATTCTGGAACTGGCAAAGGCTGCAACAAACCTGCAGGATGTTGATGCTCAACCTTTACGTATTGACATTTCATGCACCTTGAAATATACTCATCCATATCCTTTTTCATTCCTGGCCAAAAATATTGCTTTCTGGCTGTAGCAATTGTCTTTTGATATCCTGGATGACCATAATATGGAGCTTGATGGATCTCGTCCATAACCATTCTCCTCAAATATGCTACATTTGGAATATAGACTCTGTTCTTATAAGTAAGAAGTCCATATTCTTCCAATTTATATCCCTCATACCTTTTCTCAAGACTTTGCTGCTGCAATTTGTCTTTTACTTGCTCATACAATTCATCTCCGGCAGTATGATTAACAATTTGCTGTCTCAAATCTGATTGGAAAGTACTAAGAGATGCCACATGCATTTCCTGCACCTTCTTGCTGAGTGCATCAACTACCTTATTCTCTTTTCCTTTTATGTGCTTGATTTTGAAATCAAACTCACATAAAAACTCCAGCCATCTAGCTTTCCTAGCATTTAACGTTGGCTGATCGAACAAGTACTTTAGACCACAATGGTCTATCCTTAGTTCAAATCTTCTGCCGAGTAAGTAATGCCTCCACATATTGAGCGCATGTACTATGGATGCAATTCCTAGGTCATGAGTAGCATAGTTTTTCTAGTCATGCTCCTTCAGTTTTCTTGACTCATAACATATGACGTGGTTTTCTTGCATAAGGACTCCTCCAAGCCCTTGTCCACATGCATCAGTACACACCACAAAATCCTTTTCTAGGTCTGCAATCTTCAAGATTGGTGCACTTGTGAGATAATTCTTCAACAGCTGGAAGATTTCTTCACATCTCGATGTCCATTCGAACTTTATTCCCTTCCTTTGCAAAAAAGTGACTGGATGTACAACCTTGGAGAATCCTTCAATGAATCTCCTATAGTATCCTGCAAGTCCCATAAAATATCTTACATCGGTCACATTTCTTGGAGTAGGATAATTAATAATGGCTTCAATCTTCTCAGGGTCTACAAATATGCCCTCATATGAGATAATGTGACCCAAACAATGAATCCTATCTCTATAGAAGTCACACTTGCTCAACTTTGCATACAACTGATGCTCCCTGAGCAATTGCAAATTCAATCTCAGATGCTCTCCATGCTCTTGCTCATTCTTAGAATAAATAAGAACGTCATCAAGGAAAACAAGAACAAACTTGTCCAAATACCTACTGAAGACACTATTCATAAGGAATATAAATGTAGCTAGTGCATTTGTGAGGCCAAATGGTACCACTACAAACTCATAATGCCCATACCTTGTCTTGACGGATGTCTTATGAATGTTTTCATCCTCGATTCTTACCTGATGGTAACCAGACCTCAAGTCAATCTTTGAAAATACCTTTGCCCCCCTCATTTGATCAAAGAGGTCATCAATCCTAGGAAAATGGTATTTATTCTTCACTGTGACTTTGTTCAACTATCTGTAATCAATACAAAACCTAAGTGTACCATCTTTATTCTTCACAAATAGAACCGGTGCTCCCCAAGGAGACACACTCGGCCTGATATACTTCTTCTCCAATAACTCTTGCAGTTGCATCTTCAACTATAGCATTTCTGGTGTACTCATTCTATAGGGTGTCTTGGACACTGGTGCTTCTCTTGGCACAAGTTCAATTGTGAAATCAATGTCCCTCTTTGGGGGAAGCCCTGGAATCTCATCAGGAAACACATCCATGAATTCTTGCAACACATGAAAGTCCTCCAACCTAGGAGTCTCGTCCTCTGTTGCCTCCAAAATATGAGCTGCATACAATTGGCAATCTTTCCTACAGAACTTATTCAAATGCATTGCTGAAACCCACCTTACTAAAATCACCTTTGGAATTCCTTTCACAACTCTTGGGTTCCCTTCTTCATCCATGCATTTAAAAGTCTTATTATAACAGTCAAGATTTACCCTGTGAGCTTCTAACCAATCCATTCCAATGAGAACATCATAGGAACCAAGCGCTAGAACATTTAGATCTACACAAGTGACCAATCCATTCATAACCAATGGAAATTTCTCTACCACTTCACTAACCTTTCTCTTAGTTCCAGTGGATACTTGAACTAACCAAGATTTTCTATGATTTACTTTCTTGAAAGCACAAATCTCCACTACTCTAGGAGTGATGTAACTGTGAGTAGAACCAGGGTAAATCAAAATAGAAACAGATTGCTTAACAATCTTACTTGCAACTTCAACCAAAGTTGACTGGTGATCCTATAGTGCTACATAGATCCTAGGGATGGGTCTTGCTACTTGACCCATTGTTTCTGCCTCTTGAATGTTGTAAGCTGGCCTTGCATTATAATTCTCAAATTGATAATTCTTGCACATGTGGGGTCCTCCACATTTCCAACATTGGAGTGGTCCTCTGTTCTGCTGTGGTTCTTTAGGATTTTCTCCCATCAACTTGGCAGGCTGCTTCTTAGCTTGTTACGGTGGTTTCTACTAATTCTTGAAGTTAGAAGGTTTGAAACCTTTCTTCCTTTGGTCAGACTTCTCATTCCTTTTGTCCTTCCATGTCTTCTGGTAATCAGGTTTTCCTTTGCTTTTCTCATAGCAATACTTAGCCTTCCTTATTGCTTCTTCAAGAGTTCTAGGTTCATAAAACTCAATTATGTCTTTGTAAGACCGAGGCAATCCACTTAGGAAACACCGGATCTTCACTTTTTCATCTTTGATGTACTTGACATACCTTAACAATTCCAAGAACTTATTTGCATACTCTTCCATGGTATGCTGTCCCAATATCAGCTCATGGAACTCCTTAATTTTGTCATCATAATACCTGTCATAGAGGTATTTCTGCTTGAAATAATTCTTGAACTGTTTCCACTTAAGTCTCCTTTCAATGATCCTCTTTACTTGCTTGAAGTGCTCCCACCAAATGGATGCCCTTCCATTCACATTGAATATGGCAACCCTTGCCTTCATGTTTCCTGAATAACCCTGAACTTGGAAATACTTATTTATCCCAAGAAGCCAAGCTTCAGCCTATTTCCCATTCTTTACCTCACCATCAAATGTTGTAGGTTTATCCTTCTTGAATTCATCTCGAGAGCGATCCCTGTGGTGCCTCTTTCTCTTGCTCTTGTGAGAAGAAGAGCTTGAATCCCCACTAGATTATTCTGAGTCAAATGATCTACTATAAGTCCTTCTTCTTCTTCTAGTAATGCTCTTACTGCCTTCTATTTTGGCTGTACCATGCCCAGAGTCCATCTTTCTTTGCAAGTCGGTCAAGCTTTGCAACATAGCAGCATTCAACTGATGCTGCTCTTCCACGGATTTAATCAAGCTTCTCATGGTAGCTGCAATGTCCAGTGGAGTTTCTTGAAATCTCCTTCCATTAGATTCTATATCATCATTTCCAACTCTAGCTTTTTTCCCCATGGCATCTCATGCACATTCGTAGGAATCCCGTGCATCATATCCATCATGGGTTCTCATGGCTGAACCAAGACTCACTTTACCAAACTGCACTATTCGGAATACTGTGTTTGAAGGTAACTATAATTCTTCAAAATTTGTTAATACATACAATTGTTAGCCACACAACATTCACATGAATTATACATTACTTACCTTTACTTGAAAAACTCATTCATTGATAACTTTGCCCAAAACACAGAATTTTCTTTTCACAAGAACGACTATCTGAAGGTGACAACGAGGGTCAAGGGGGATTTTATTTTTTTTTGTAAATTATTTGATTTCGCACAATCTGGCGCATAACCCCGTTGCCATTTTCCATTTTTCTGGCGCCTAAAATCCCACTGAAAAACCTTGTTGAATTTCTCTGATTCGACAAATTTTCAAAATTTTCACCCACTGCATCGAAAATATATTTGACTTTCACCTGCTATAGCGGCTCAATCTTTGACTTCCATCCACCGTAGTTGGCTACAATTTCTTTTTCTAGCCACCGTCATAGCAGCTTGACTTTCGGTTTCCAGCCACCGTTGCAGTTTGTTCTTCATTTTCTAGCCACTGCTACGTCAGCTTCATTTCCATCTTTTCTTTGCCACGTGTCGGCTCGAACTTCATTTTTCGCCAGCCGCCATTACGGCCCAAAATCTAATTTCCTTCTGCCATAGTGGTTCGATCATCAACTTTGGTCCGCCATGTATCGGCTTGATTCTTTTCTTTTTCCTGCTACCATTGCAACTCGAATTTTGGTTTCCAGCCAATTCGTCGGCTCGGTCTTTGTCTTTCGGCCGCCAACTACACACTTGGAAAAATTTCCAAAATTTTCCTTTGTGGCCCAAACTCCAACTTCCTTTTGTCACACATTGGCTCCGAGTCAAACTTACACCCGCCGCATAATGGCTCGAATTTCATCTCTTGTCCACTATCGTTGTGGCTCAGACTTCAACATTTTTCCATCGCCCAACACTTAGAATATTTTGAGAAAATTTCTTCCGTGGCAAAATTTTCCCCTTTTTCCCACTGACGTTACGACCATCTCCTTGGGACCTACCTGAAGCTGTGGCTCCCCCATCGATTATCTGTCACTGCTGGCTCACATTTCGTCAAACTTCCCACTGTAGCAACTCTTTCTCTGGGAACTCAGTCGCCATTGCAGCCCGATCCCCAAGTTACAGCTGTTGCTACGAAAAGAAGTTGTCGACGGCTCCACTGTATCGACGAAATTTGGTGAAAGTAGCCGCCGTAGCGGCTCCATTCAGGCGAACTCAGCTGACATGGAGAATATCCCACACTTAGAGAAATTTTCCAAATTTTCTCTGTCTGCTGCTAGGTTCAACAGAGGTTACCTCACCTTTCTGTTAGCTGAGTTTTCTTAGCCCATATAGGCCCAATACTACAACTTAAATATCTAATACCACACTATCACGTACCCACCCTTCTACCGGCGAGAGGACGCGACTATAATGCTAACATTTTGGGTAATCTAGCCCAATGAACATAAGATAAAATGCAATGAAATTAAACATACATAGATGCATAAATGATCATCAAATAGTGGAAGCAGCCTCATTCATTCACATCATTTAACATGTTCATATGGATTTATAAAACAAACACAGTTGCAAGGATTTAAACACAAGAATACTTATCTTAGAAGAAGCTTGTCTCGCAACCAGCTATGTCACTACAATGTTCCACCCAAGCACAGGCTAGTGTGCTCGTCAATCACTTAGCAACACTATCACCCTCGAGCTGGGCATGATTCCACAAGGAATAAGGGAAACACTAGTAGCCTCACATGTAGCTAAGGATACACAAAACTCAGCCAAGCCAACACAGTTGGGTTTATCAGGATAACATGGAGCTGGAAAGGTTGGTTGCTAAGCTAGTGAGTTCAATCCAAGAGCTATGGACACTTGCACCAGAACTATCTTGAATTCTAAAACATCCACTCACACTCAACATAAGGAAGCCTCCCCTTCTCTGTTACACAGTCCCTCGGGCTATGCCTTCCCTTCCAGTGTTATCCAGGGGGTGTAAAGAAGAAATCTAGCCCTCTAGCTTCTTCTGTGAGGCTCCTTCACACACTAGGTTTATCAAGCAGGCTCAGACCCCTTTTCCACTCCAAAAACAATTCAACCAAAACAACAGAGGTATACACAACAATTTCCAGATCTGGGATTGATGAAAATCGACTTAGGAGCCAAAAATGAATTTGCAGATGTGTAAAACAACCCCCTTAGTAGCAATTCAAATTTCACATTTGGTTATGGCCCTAACGTGTCCAAAAGGAACTCAATCGGCCCCAAAATTCATGGCTTTGTTCCCCCCATTGGCTGTGTAACTCTGAGCACTAAATTCCCCAACAATGGAGAGGTGGAAACAACACAAAAATGCCTAGGAGTGATCCCAACCACTGAGCATTGAAAAAAACAACTCCCATCCCTGGGAAAAATTAATAGCACAGCAAAGGACATGAATAGTGAATGCTAGGAGCTCCAAAATCGTGGGGAAGACCAAAAACGTGAATGGTTTCACACACAGGAAGTTCAGAATTCCTGACAGAGTTCACGTGAAGGAAAAATGGGTGAGGAAAAACATCAAAAACATCAAATCCTGGTAGCATGGCATACTTTTTTAGGTTTTTACTTGCCCAAGGAGTCAAAACACGTTTCCCAAAAACTGATTCCTTCTCCAATTCGAATTTGGGTTGTCATACATTGCCCATCCCATGCAATAACCAACTCAACCAATTTTTGGCAGTAATAAATGATTGGGTGAGTAAGAGAAGAAAGGTAGTTGATAGTTTGATGGGTTCTCCCTCTGACATTTGGCTTTTTTCCATTGGCCCCAAAGGTTTGAATACCCCCCCCTCCCTTATCCTTAGGAAATCATGCCCCTTCTCATTATTGTTGCATTGACATAGTTGGTTGTGGGTTTTTTAATTAATTGCATATTTACATGATGATTTAAAATTGCAACGTGCTTGGCTAGCACAAAATACCATCGGCACCAATTTAATCACCAGAACATAAAACGATAATCCATGTTGGGCCTTTTTCTTGTAGCTCCACACCATGATTAATTACAATGTAGACATCATATTCATTTAATGTAAATGGGGTCAAAACCAGGGTGTTACATTGTTGTTCTAAAAAACATGTTTAGATCTAGGGTCATGTTTTAATATGAACTACCAATCTCTATCCAACACATCCAGGTAAAAAAACACTTAGTTGCATTGTTTTGGGAAAACATAAGGCTCCTTAGTTTCATCCCACATATTTTTAGTGTTGTTACATATCAATACACTATGACTATCTTCGTTTACATTATTATAGTCCAATGTCTCCCACCACTTGCACCTAAACATAACATGTTGGAAAAATGAGAAGTCCACTTGAATGATCTCTTATATCTTTCCAACATAACCCAACTTCCCCATTTAGTAGGTTTTGATCATGGTGGCTAGCACAACTAGATTGGTTGAACTTGACTTCCACTCCACAGTCTTATGAGAGACTCCCATCATTGACATCCTTGGTGCAAAATTGATGCCCATATACCCACATATATGGTAACAAATGCACCTATCAAAAATAAACAAATGACAGTGTCATATGTCTAATAACATGACCCTTAATTTATAAAATATAGATGTTATAACTCAAAGGTGCATTATAACTAAATATGCAATGAGATATAAATATCTTTAAGTAAAATAAAATTGATTTTCAATCAATAATTCCATACAATCACAAATTACTTGATAGACAAACACATTTTGCATTAGACTGATTGTTAGACAACTAAAATTGTTTAAAAACATCCGGTAATCAACTTTTCTATTTCCACCATCATAACATGAAAAATAAACAATATAATTAGAGAATTAAAGACAAGAATAATAAAATGATATATCAACATTGTAAATAATGAAATAAAACATGTACATATCACTCTTTATTGCCATCATCCTAATTATATTTCTTTCTAGGCATGATAGCATTGTTGTTCTAAAATACATGTTTAGAGTCTAGGGTTATGTCTTAATACGAACTACCAATCCCTATCCAACACATCCAGGTAAAAAAACACTTAGTTGTTGTGTTTTGGGAAAACATAAGGCTCCTTAGTTTCATCGCACATATTTTTAGAGTTGTTACATATCAATCCACTATGGCTATCTTCCTTTACATTATTACAATCCATTGTGTCTCACTACTTGCACCTAAAAATCACATGTTGGAAAAATCAGAAGTCCACTTGAGTGATCTCTTTATCTTTCCAACATAACCCAAATTCCCCCCTATTAGGTGTTGATCATGGTGGCTAGCACAACTAGATTGGTTGAACTTGACTTCCACTCCACAGTATTATGAGAGACTCCCATCATTGACATCCTTGGTGTGAAATTGATGCCCTTATACCCACATAGATGGTAACAAATGCACCTATAGAAAATAAACAAATGATAGTGTCATATGTCTAATAATGCGACCATTAATTTATAAAATACAGATGTTATAAATCAAAGGTGCATTATAAAGTTAGAGATGTATAGAAGAGATTATTACCGAGTTGCTGCACTTGATAACCCTATGTTTAGTGCATCCTCCTCAGCATGTGGGTAAAAACCAAATGCACCACACTTCTCTCTGACATTGTCAACAACCTAATTGTTGAGACAAATCATTGGCATATTATCTTTTAAATAATCAGGATAAGGCATGCTCCTACCATTCAAACATCTAAATTTCTTGTCAATGTCCCATTTCCTCCTCTTCTCTTCATACAATGTGACCTACATTTGTGTTTCCTCATCGCTGTAAAGAATGAATTTCTTCATGACATCAATTGTTGAATTCCTTGTTGTATTCATGAAATCAAAACAAGATATAGTACATATGGGATAAAATATAGATTATGAAGTTCATTGTGAATAGTTACAACTACGTGTAAATGTGATGAAAGATAATTGACTTACTATTTATCATGCACCTTTTTTCGTTCATTTATAGTACCTCCTCGCCCCTTTTGTCTTGATCAAGTTCATCATCTCAAATAACTATGCCTAGTGTGTGTTCGATTTGATTGATGTACTCATTGGCATAGAATGACTCATATACTATGTATCCCTCTACCACATAAATCTTGGGTTTTCTCTTTGTTGAACAAATCCATTCCCTTCAATTTATTCATGTACCTTTCTAAGAAGAACATCCAAAGTCATGATACCACCCCAACTAATTCAACCTCGTCAACTAGGTGAATTAGAACATGAACCTGCATGTCCATGAAACTCGTTGACAATTCCTTCTCAAACATATAAACAATCTCATCTATCTCTTGATGCATTCGTGGAATGCTAGCCATGCCAATACCCTTTGATATGATCCACCATACACATGCTAATAGTTTAGATTTGACATACTTCATGTCCTCAGGAAAATCGTGATTCACACACCCACACACGAGCAAATGATAATGGAACTACAAAGTGAACACAAAAATTTAATTACTTTTTAACTTGCAAGGTAAAAGATAAAAACAATTTTTGTTTTTGGTTTTGACATACATACCCTTATAATGTTTAGATGGTAATGCAATTTCAAACCTGAAAAAATGTTCATCAACAATGAAGAAACACCATAGAGTAAACCCACATAAAGAATGTTCCTTCACACCCAATATAACTTCCTTTTCCAAATAAAGATTATCTTTCTTCAAAATTAAGGGAGAATCACCTTCATTAAATTATCAAGAGGTGCCAACTTACTTCTTTTTAGTATTTGAAGAAATAATATCTCTGCTTACAACCAATTTGTCACTTTGTTTCGATGATATGTGCCTCCATAAATAAGATGAAACATTTTTAAATATATGCATGGGATCTAGTAAGTGAACAATATTAAGATGCTCCAAATATGGGAGCTCATAAAATACTGATTTTGTTTTCATCTCGATGAGCATTTTCTCAACATAGGTGTTGAAGAATTCAGAACCATAGAACATAGGATCCCCATTTGAATTGAACATTTATGCAATTTCCTTCTCCTTCTCTATTGCATATTCCCTAATCCAGTGAGATGGTATCATTATATCATGCCTTTGGGATCTCTCTAGTTTACCATTGAAAGCTTATATTTCTCTTCTATAAGGGTGTTTTTTTGGGAGGAATACTCTTGAGTAGTCATACACTAGATTTTGTAGGTGGCTAGACCACCTAGCCTTCATAGAAGGTCCACAAAATTTACATCCATAATACCATTTTGTTACAAGACTTGTGGAGTTTTGGTATACAAAGCATGTTAGTGTTGAATATCAATATAATTAGATCAAATTAAATATGCCAAAAAAATATTGCCATGAATATAAACAAATAAAACAATATATTTATTAGATAAAACTCACAATCCTAGATAATCATGTGTGGTGTACGTACAAATGCCATACAATGTAAAAATCCTCTCTATTGGGATGGGTCTTGATACATCGTATATCTGTATCCATTCCCATAATTCCTTCAATTCATCGATCAATGGTTGTAAGTAAACATTCGTATTCTTCACTTTCCTTCTACCAAGGACTATAAGATCTAACATAAGATGTTCATTGTTCACGAAAAACCATGGGGGGGCATTCCTATTAATGACTACTTTAGGACAAACATAATAGTTGGTCTTTTGGAGGGAATAAGGGTTGATGAAATCCATGGTTTGCTCAATTGAAGGATTTGTACTTCATCCTTGAATTTATTGGTCCATGTATCCTCTATATTATTCATGGCTATTGAATATGTTGGGATTCAAAAATATTCTGTCTCACTTCGATGTGAGGCATTCCATCCTTGCAACATACCTAATTATTTGCAATGAATGAGGCTTTAAATCCTTGGATTATAGGAATGTGCCTTAATATCTTATGAGTAGGACCATGTGCTTTATCCTTCTTTCTTGATTTATGGTACCTGTCATGCCCACATTTTGGACATACCTATTTGTCTTCATAGTTTACTCTATATAGAATACAATCATTTGGACACACATGATATGATATGTACTCAACACCCAACATTTTCAACATTTGCTTTGTATCTTCACAACTGTCAGGTAACGCATTAGCACTCAGAAGTACCTTAACCCCAATTTCATTAAACTTAGACTTCCCACTAATAATATGGACGTACAATATGTTTTGAAAGCAAGCTTATTGATTTTCCTTAGTGTGATTATCGGTTTTCAAATGTGTGATCATCAGTTTCCAGAATTTTGATCATTGGTTTCTAGAAGTGTGATCATTGATCTCCAATAGTATGATTAATGGTTTTTGAAACTATCATTATTGGTTTCTAGTAGTGTGAACACTGGTTTTTAATGTTGTGCTATCATTTTCCAAGCATTTTATTTCATTTTAAAATCTTACTCATAGCAAGTGTCATTATTATAATTATTGGATTTTGTGAGTTAAATATGTCTTTTTTAATATTCACATAATTAATTCCTATACATTGACCTAGTATTTTGTATACTGAGAAAGGAAACTTTCTCTTTCTTCTCAGCACCAACATTCATATATTTTATTCCCATACACATGAATTACTAAAGTGTGAGGAGAGAGAGGGATTCTGCTCTTTCTCATGATCATCCCATTTCCCATCTTTTGACATATGGAAGGTTATATGCCTCCTCATATCAGGTTCGACTATCGAGAAACTATTGGAGTCTTAGGTTGATTGTCCAGAATGTATCTGGCGAAGATTGATGCTGAAGGTGTAAAGGAACTGGGACAAATTGTGCATATCGGTTTGTGGCATGAAAAATCTATGGCTAGGAGGGACAACACTTCATAAAATAGCGTGGAAGATAAGAGGGTCAACCAACTGAGGTTGACTATCATGGATTCATCACCGAGGAATATATATGGAAGGTTCTATGAACAAGAAAATCAACACTATGGAAAAGTAATGAAGGGATTGAGGGTGAAGACCAAATGCTTAGGTGTAAAGGCATAGGGCCAAAACATGCATATAATCCTGGTGAAAGAAAAATCCATGGCTAGGAGGAACAACGCTTCATGTAATAACATGGAAGATAAGGAAGGCATGATGAGATGTTGGCCTAAAATTACTAAGTAACATGGCATATTCTAATTGACAATGACAATGACTCTCAAATTAGAGTTTTGAAACCACTTTGGGGAAGAGTGGTTACTTCCCATCCTAAAAAAAGAATATTTTGACTTGTTCTCGTGCAATCTTCCATGGTAGAAATAGGGGTTACAAACAAAATATGCATAATCAAGTAGGCTAGCAAACTGCTTACTAAGAGAGAATTGATGATGAGTGCTCAAAATGAAATATAGAGTTTAACATCATATATTTCATTTTTCACAGGCCTATTTAAAGATGTTTTCCGAGGGATTGCCCCATCTGTGGGATGGAAATGGAGACATATATAGTAAAGCAAAATATCTGGAAACATTAAAGAAAAAGTGTAACAAAGAGAGCAATTTTGGGGATTTAAGTGATCCTTTAAATGGAGCTATGGTTGTTGACAATTTTAAAGAGGAGTTTGAATTATGGATGAATATCATAAATATATTTAAACCCCTACCCCATATATCATATGAAAAATATGAGAAATGCTGATTTGGAAGTTGACACAATGAGGGATCATAAATATTGCATGGGAAATGAGTGGCATCAAATTTCCTAATACCATAAGATTTCTTTACTAGGAGTGCGAAAATACATTCCAGCAAAGCACCCAGCAATGTAGATAGTTGGATGATCCACTGGACACACACCTCGACAATATTCCAGTAGAAACAAATCATGTAGTTAGGAAGTTAGAAACAACAACGTTAACATAATGAAAGAGACGAAAGAAGAGAGCAATTAGAAATAAGTTAGACCACTATCCCTTCCTTAGTCACTCCATTAGAAAGATCACAGGAAGGAGCATAAGACATTTCTTGAATTTTTGAGTTATGTTGGATCATGGTAACTGTGACACTAGGATTGTTGATCTCTGAACTTGACTAAAGGGTAAGAGAATCCTCGTAGGATGGTATGAAATGAAAATTGAGATATTCCATACTTGTTTATAGAGGTGGTACTTCTCTTTGATCACTTACATTAAAATGATTATATCAATTACATGATCATAATACACTAGGTGGTATAAAAAAAAATATTCAAATACACATTCGAGATACCTAGTATTCTTGCAATTTTGTTCTTCTGTTGCGAATTCTAGACCCATTTTCTGTCAATGAAATTTGTCTTGATTTATTGAAAGCACTGAGTAGCAAAATTTGCACCGTTTTTATAGCACTAATATTAATTTCCACTGGGTATTATGATTGGAATAGATATTTTATATTAATATGACCTATGCTCCTATATCTTTGTTCATGGTTGAATAGTAATTGATGGCTTATGTTGCTATTTCATTATATGAATGTATCATTCATCATTGTCAAGCATAAACTGATAATTAATTTCATTTTTTTAAAACTCATTTCCTTATTTACTACGATATGTTGCAATAATCATAGAAATGAATTGATTTAATATCTCATTTCCATTGATAATTAAAACACATTACAAATTGTTTTCTCGGTATGGTAATAGAGTAATTTGGAGATAAATTACATCTTAGATTGAGAAAAAGGGGATTCCTATATTTCTTCAAACATGGAAATAATGCCTTATTAATAATCTCATACATTTGATTGCCACTTTTTGTTGATATATTTTAATTTCTAGATGTCCCTTTTCATTTATTTTTACCTTGTCTTCCTTCGAATCCGCTCATAATTTCCATGCCCATATTATACTATTGACATCAATGATATAATATTTTTCTCATACTAATGTCCACTCTTTAGTTTTTTTATACCAACATGCATATCCTTCGTTGGGTTTCCACCATTGAACTAAAACTTGGTGTCTCTTTATATCAGCCATGTCTTTGTAGACATCACCTAATGCCTTCCATGACCACATTGGCTTACTGTGACTTGGTTGTAAAATGATCATATGACCTTTCTTTACATCTGTTCTTGGATCAAATTATTCCGTATGCCTTTTGTAGGAAGGACCCACATATATTTCATCATTAGTAGGGACCCTTTGATCCAAGTAATCCTCCATGAGATAAGGATGTAGATGAATATCATTGCTGGTGTTTGAATCTTGCCTTATTTTTGGCCAAAAAAAAAATCTCTCAGCCGTACTTGATTAACTGATGACACATATAAATCCCCCAAAACATTTTTCTAGTATGTTATCTTCAGAATCTAGTAGTATTCCCCTTCATCTTCCATTGCTTCAATGAAATGAGCAATATATGACTTTGTTCCTTTCTTCAAATATTCAACGTTGTTCATTGTTTTGAATGGTGACAATGTAGATTCCCCCACAGGAAATTCCAACTTGCCATCGATCCCATTTTTTCAAATATTTATGCAATGAGACCGATGCTCATCTCTAATAGTTTCCTTCTATCACATTACATGGGTTCCATCAAACATGCTGAATTTGAAGTATTGGGGTATTTGATACCCACAATATTTTGAATTCCATACAATAAGTGTTTTTCTACAAAGGCCTTAAAGTAAAAAACCTCCTCAATCATGTATAGATTGAAATTACTGTCGTTTTGGATAGTTCTATATATATATGCATGATTTGTGGTAGTGATATTATATCTTGTCTCTTCAATTGAGCCGAAAAACTCCAGTATGATCCATTTATATATTCATGAGTGTGACCAACTGGAAGGAATCTTACATATACAATTGTAAAAATACTCTTTGTTGTGAGAATGGATACAAAAAAAGAGGTAATGGTTATTTTTCTCACCTCCACAATTATTGTTCTTCAAGAATAGAGTCCAAAGTGACCAAAAGCCCCATACATGTGCCCATGTGTAAGCATGCCGGTTATGTGAATTGGGAGATTACATGAAGCGTTAACTAACTTTGGATTCCTTCCCATCCTTGGAATTTACTTATTCATCTTGTCCATCTTGTCATACACAATGCTCAAGCATTTTCTTGGGTTGTGCTCTGATTCCAATTGATGTGCATAATATGCTACATGACAGCTGGTAATGTAATCATTGTGAAATTTATAAAGTTGGTTCCAATATTTATCATCGTTGGGTCTATGGTGCCTCTAGTTTTTTGTAAAATTTCACAACACTCATCACACTATGAAAAGTAGAGGTTCTTTGTAATTGTTACATCTTGGAAATGACCATTCATATATTGTTGGAATTGGACTGTGACACTAGAAGAAGAATAAGCTTGGAAATGTAATCATTGCACTTCCAAATAATTTTTTCCTGTGTGTAATTTGCAGGTAATAAGCTGAGAGGAATCCTTGTTCCATTTAGATTCACCGATTGGGTCTTGTGGGGAGCTATATCTGAATTTTCATTGACTGTATTTTTTAGACTAACTATTGTTGCTAAAGTATTAGGTCTTGGATTTTCCAACCTGTTATTTACATTTACTAACCTTTTGTCACCATTTATAATTTTCCTCTTATAAAAAAAGAAGGCGGCTCTTGGTGCACAAAAGGATAAATACCATGAGTTTTAACAGATGCTAATGACAAGAAATTTCATATTACACAAGCTCCATTCTATTGTGTTGTCACTCCTATTTATAGCTTCTTTTGATTCCAGTGAATTGAGAAAAAATATGATTATTTCATTCTCACCCTTGGATTTAGTCATGCACCAACCATTATCTAATGAGCCATTGGGCATTCTATTCATAGATTCATTTTTACAACATCTTTTATGTCTTAATAATTTGAGGAAGTGATGTTCATAATCATCTTCACTAGAACCTGTTTTCTTTGGACACCCATGAGATGAATTTGGCTTTGGGAATTTGTGGCAAGTGTATGGTATGGTTGTCACTAATTGTAAATAAGATCAATAATTGATACCAATGGGATATTCCATTTGTGGAAGAGGATCTTTCACTACATTCCACATATTCAATTCTACCTTCGGTATAGTTTCTTTAAATTGGACATATAATATATCACCACTAAGGTGCACCAACTGTTCAATAGGCCATCTTATCAAAGTGTTAGAAATTCATACCGCCTAATACCATAGTCTCATTTGTTTTTACCTATGATATATTTTCCAAACCATGGTCTATGATGTTTTCCTAAGATTGTTGGGGGGTTTTGGACCATTAATGACACCCAACGCCCTCATTTTCTGTCAAACAGGAGATAAGTCACCCCATTTATGACCAATTGGTGACTAGGGGTTCTCCCACTCCTTAAATTACGGATCTAGGTTGACTAGGGGCGTTCATGCATTCTATTTGGCTAATTTGGGATCTTTTGGCCTCCTTGGGATGCCTAGAGCCACTCCATGCCTCCACTCACTCCACCATTCCTGGGAAACCTTCACATATGACCACCCATGCCATCCCAATGTCCAAATTATATATTTGTGACTGTTTGTGGTGTTTTGGGATCCTATTGGTCAACCTAGGGGGGTTTTGAGGTCCACTAAGCATGCCACATGTATGCCATTTGACTACTTCCAAAGGATAACGATTTTCTCCTATTGTAATATAATGATGTTCTATACATGTTTACATTTTGGAATATAATAGAAACATTAGTTATTGGAATCATTTGTTTGTGCTAATTTTTCCTCTTTTCAGTATTTTGCGCATGCATTGTCATATTATTGTATTGTGAGGATTTTCTTAGATTGTAGATCCTGTTGTGAATCAAAATTTAAAATGGTTTCATATATAAAGGATATTATAATCAAATTTATAAATTTCATAAGGTTTGAAATAACAATCTAGGGTTTACTCTAAAGGATTGAATGTTTTCATTGCAGGTTATTTAGTGATTCTTTGTCACCCAGTGCACAACAACAAATGGATAAGTATCAAATCACCTTGAGCACTCCATTCAACTAATTTCAGTGGAAGGAGGATATGGTAATACAAATGATATACAGAGGTATCTAAAGAGTTACCATGGGGACATAAAATGAGCCAAACTCAATTGTTGAGAAGTCCAAGTTTTTTAACAGAGTGGATGAAGCATTTGGGATGTTATGTCTCAATATATTGAGAGATCTCTTGTTTCATGTTGAAAGTACCACAACTCCAAATGAAGTGTGGCTCAAGCTCGAGTCATTATTTCAAAATACTGATGAACTAAGAGGACATCAACTTAAGAATGAGTTGATCTCCTTGATCCCAACCCATTTTAGGATGAACCAAGACTTCTTCACCAACTTCAAATCCTTGTTTCTTTAACTGAAACAATGTCGAATCAAGAACAAGGAAGAGCACCCAATTCTGTCCATGCTTTCGAAACTAGGGCCTGAATACTTAGTGTTTGTTTTGACATTTCACTCTAGAAATCTAATAGTTCTAAATAGGAGAATGGCATCTTTGGTAGACTTTATGGGGTTCCTGAGTAAAGAAAAAGACAAGTTGGTTCAAATGGGTACCATCAATCTTAAGAAGGATCAAGCTCTTGTAGTAGGATATTCAAAACAAGTAAAGGGAAAGAAAAATCCCAAGGATTCGAAGCAGCAAGAGAGGAATAAGGATAGATATAAACCCAAATATTCTTATGAGGGTTTGAATCCTATAAAGGACAAATGGAAGAAGCAAGAGAAGTCAAATTTGACATACTATCACAAGGGTTGGCACCCTGAGAGTGCATGCATGAATAAAACCATTGACATGATGATGCACCTCCTTGATAAGAACAATATCCCTCTTCCAGATGGAGCAAAGAAGAAGGATGGAGGTTCAAATTCTGAAAAACAAGAAGAGATACCATGCATTGGTGGCTAGAACTTATGGATATTCCTACTTCATCATATATTTAGGTTCCTCAAGACATATGGCTTCTGTAGAAGAATCCTTCTTTTCCCTTCATCCATACAGTGGTCCATCCATCCTCATGGGAGATGACTTAGAGATCCCAATGAAAGGGATTGGTAGGATCAATATAGACAATGGCTATTTCAAAAATGTATTGTTTGTGCCATATTTTGCAACAAACCTACTCTCTTTATACCAAATCACACACACCAGTTTGTCCAAGAGAGTGAAATTCACTTAATATGATGTGGGAATTTCTAAAGTTTCCATTGGAAAAGTGGTTGCAGTGGGTGTTGTAGATCATGAGTCAAGGATGTAAAGTTTTCACACTTTCTTCCTTAATCCTCAACAAATGTGCTTATGTCGCATGTCAATGAGATCAATAAGTTATGGAATGAGAGGTTCATACACCTCAACTACAAATATCTCCAAGCTCTGAGCAAAGAGAAAATGGTTTAAGGACTTCCAAACATCAAATTCTCCAAAGGAACATGCAAGGGATTCATTGTTGGGAAGTATGTAGAGTGAAAGTATGACAAGGGGAAGGAAAGAAAGGTTGTTTGAGTGCTCAAATTGGTCCATTCATATCTGATAGGACCTCTTCACAAACCATTGTATGTAAAATCAGGGTATTTCCTAGCATTCATTAATGATTTTTCAAGATATTGTTGGGTGTTCTTCCTCAAGTTGAAATTTGAAGTGTTCGAAATATTCAAAGCTTTGGTTGAGAAATTTGATGGGAAGAATATAAAGGTATTAAGGAATTATAATGGAAAGGAATATTTCAATAAAAACCTACAACATCTATGTGAATGGAATGGAATTAAAATGAAAAATTTAGTTCCCTACGCACCCCAATAGAATGGGTACATGGAAGCGTGCAAGAATAAAGCATTGAAGGAGATGGCCACTTGCATGTTGGAGGCTAAGCATTTGTCTCCTAAGATATGGGATGAGGCCATAAAATTTTCTTAATATGTTCAAAAAAAAAATCCACACAAATCCTTGGAATAAAAAGCTCCATTTGAGGCTTGGAGAGGACACAAGCCTGATGTGTCTCATCTCAGGGTGTTTGGCTCAAAATCATGGGCTATGATACCTCCCTAGAAGATAAAAGCCTTTGCATACCCAAATAAAGTAGTCCATAATGGTTGGATATGATGAATAATCAAAGGGATACAATATATTTTATCCCTCATATAATAGAACTTTCATTGAGAGAAGTGTTCAGTTTGAAGAAGAGCCTATGCAAGAGGTTGAACTAGTAGAGGGGGATTGCTCACACCCTCCACTCAATGATGATGTAAGTGATGTTTCCATTTATAATTTTTATTATTTTGATATGGAATATGAGGATAATGACATGCACTCAGATCATGAATCTCCAACATGTCCAAAATAGGTTTAGGAAACCATACAAGCAACTGGTGATCTTGCAAAAGATCCACTAGAAACTAGGAAGACATATCTTAGTTTCACAATGCTTTCTCCACTTGTGATTCGAATATTCCTGAGAGGTATTTTATGATGGTTGGATATGATACATATTAATAATAATAATAATCACATTACCCAATATGGAAATCATCCATGCAAGAAGAGTTCAAGTCTTTGCAAGACAATGAAACTTGGGATTTGGTTCCTCTACCTTCCAAAAGGGAACTAGTGCAATGTAAGTGGGTGTATAGGATAAAAATGGATGTTTATGGTTATTATTTTAATTATAAGGAAATATTTTTTTCCAAGGGTTTCTATCAAGTACATGGATTGGACTCTACCTATACATTTTCACCGGTGGCAAAGATGGACTCAATCGGGCTAGTTTTGGCCATTGCTAGATCCAAATGATGGGAGGTGCAACAAATGGATGTGAAGAGTGATTTTATTCATGGTGAAATTCATGAGGATATTATATGTATCATATTTAAGTTTTCATTAATTATCCTTCACTTTTTTTTCAAGTTGAATAAGTCTCTTCATGGACTCAAGAAATCTCGTAGAGCTTGGTATGCCAAGATGGACAACTTTTTTCTCTCCCAAGGTTTTAAAAGATGAAAATATGATCCTAATGTGTATTTAAAGAATTTATATGACTCTACTATGATAATTTTACTTTATTTTGATTATATTTTGATCACTAGAATCTGCATTGCTGATATATGTTTAGTTAAGTCTTCATTGCACAATGCATTTAAATGGCTGACCTAGGATTGTTGAAACAATTTCTTGGTTTGGAGATTGAGAAATATGATGCAGGTAGCAAGTTCATACGATAAAATTATGATTCATACCTATTACATAAGTTCAAAATTTGAATGTAAATTTTCTAACTATACCTTCCTTTCATGTATAAAACTAGGTGATTTTGGCTCATCTCCATTGGTGGACATCTCATTGTATAGGAAACTAGTTGGGAGACTATTGTATCTCAAACACTCTTGAACTGATTTGGATTGTGTAGTAGGTTCTATTTATATATATATTCAGGAGAATAATGAGACCCATTTGAATCCTACCAAAAGGATCTTGCATTATGTGCAAGGAACCAAACATGTCGTGATACATTATATAGCTAGTTCTGCACTAGAACTAGTAGGATTTCCTGATTTTGATTGGGATGGAGATATCAATGACAACAAGTCCACTTCAGGTAATATATTCATGCTTTCACATGGTCCTATTTTATTTTCAAGTAATAAATTACACACTATTTCCTTATCTTTAGCTGATGCCGAGTACAATGGAGCAGTGAATGCAACTACACAATGTGTGTGGTCGCAAGGCATTGTTGGAGAACTTGGGTTTTCATTTGATTCACCCATTTTAATTTGGTGTGAAAATTAAAGTGCAATGAATATATATACATATACATTACAGAGACAATGGACCAAGCACATTGAGATTCATGTGCACTACATCAGGATCTTGGTTGCATGACCAGGTGATATCATTGCAGTATTGCCCATTTGCTGACATTTTCACCAAGAGTTTCACTGATAAGAATTTCATCTATAATACATCACTCCTTTGGGTGGGTGAGCCATGGTGATAACTGATATTCAGTTTAGGTTTTGATTCATTTCCATTTTAGAGGGGAGGTTTTATTCCCATGAGGTTTTCCTCACCTTGCTTACATGGGCCAATAAAATTTGTAAATAGGTAACTTGAGCCATAGTTTCCAATGCCTCAATTTTGATTTGGTTACACTAAGTTAGGATAAGGGGAGGTGTTAGAAAATTATACCACCTAGGACCATGGTCTCATTTGTTTTTACCTATTCTAGATGGTCTAAACGTGGTATATGATGTTTTCCTAAGGTTATTGGGAATTTTGGATCATTAATGACACACAATTCCCTCATTTTTGGTCAACCGGGATATAAGGTTCCCAATTATTGCCACTTGGTGTCTAGATACACTCCCACTTGTTAAATTATGGATAGGGGTTGACTAGGGGCGCTCATGCATTGTATTTGGCTAATTTTTGCTCTTTTGGCATTCTTGTTCTACCTAGAACCACTCCCATGCTTCAACTCACTCAACCACACCTAAGCCACCTTCCCTTATAACCAATCATTCTATCCCAACATTCACATTAGACATTCATGACCATTTGAGGTGGTTTGGGAGCCTATTGGTCATCCTAGGGGGGGTTTGAGGTCCAATGTAAGCCTGCCACATGTATGCCATTTGACTGCCTCCAAAGGACAATGATTTTATCCTATTGTAATATAATGGTGTTCTATACATGTTTACATGTTGGAATGTAATAGAAACTTCAGATATTGGCATCATTTGTTTGTGTCAATTTTACCTCTTTTCACTTTTTTCTCATGCATTGTCAAATTCTTGTATAGTGAGGATTTTATTAGATTGTAGATCCTTCCGTAAATAAGAATTCAACATAGAGAACCTTTTGATAAGCTGAAGTGGTTGCATATTTGTGTGAATATTTTATAGATATGAATGCCAAAATCAATACCATCTAAAATGCATAATTGTACGACTTCTCCTTCAAACACATTTATAATAGTCCCCTCGATAATATACTTATTCTTAGATGAAAATAGATTAGCTAAATTTACTGATAATCCTTAAAAATTCAAGTTATGATCTTCAATGTGGGAAGAGGATGACTGGTTTGATTGTGTTGAAATATTGTAACTTCGAAGAATATTCTATATGTATCTTTTGTGGTCCCCGAGGGTCCTATCGGGAGAACCACTTGTATTACTTTGTACCCCGATGCTTCTAATTGAAAGAAATAATAAGAGTCATGAGGTAGTCCCCTCTAATTGTAAAGGTGGGTCATTAGCACCCCGGTGTGGTTACTTGAGCCTACATGTGTAACTCAAGCCTACATGATTAACTTGAGCCTACATGTCAGATGAGTAAATTAAAGTGAACAGATGAATATAAATAGAGGTGTGGCACTCCTCATTTGGACACACACTCTCACTTGTGTAGCGCATTAGTGGAGAAGAGAAGAGTAGCTGGAGAAGGAGGAGGATCAGGCTTTGATCTCCTTTTTGGTTTTATATTTTATCTTTTGGGGCATCTATATTGAGGAATCTTTTGCTGGGTTTTTCCCTTTAGGGTTTTCCTAGGATAAATCTTTGTGTTCCTTTTGTATGGTTGTGCTTGTATATCTTTCAATGATCCTGTTTATATGCTTTTGTTATGAAAACGAAATGAAATACTCATGTCTTAGCTAAGCATATGAAAATTTAACATGGTATCAGAGCCACCCTAAAAGAAGACATTGCGCAGCTATAGAATCTAGGGCTTCTTACTTTTTGGTTCTCTCTCCACAATTGATCAGCAAAAGAAGTCTAGGCTGACTCTCCATTGAAGGGCGCATCTTTCTATCAAAGCAGAATTCGATTCCGAGCATTTTCAGTTTTCGGTGCGGGAAATTAGGGCTTCTTGCAGAAGAAGAATTTTTGAGTGAGCCTAGCATAGGATTTCTCTCCTCATCAAAATCAAAGTTTAGAGATCTAGATCAATATTTTTGGTTGGGTGAAACTACAGGAAAGTCAAACCCTATTTTGACCCTGACCTAGAAAAACCCTAAATACTAAAACTGCTAAGTTTTGGTACATTCTCTATATACTGAGATTGGTGAAGGTTCAGGAGCTGAAAATTGTAGAGGCCGAAGATAAAATCCTGATGTACACTGTGTCCTAAAATCCACCTCAGATTCGCTATATTCTGAGAGATATGATCCCCCTAAATTAGGGTTCCATCTTCTAGAATTCATCCCTAAACAGGACACCTAGGGAGAATTGTTATAGATTGGACTACAGAGTTCCAAATGGAATTCCTGAAGATTTTCTAGAAATAGCATGGACTTTAATTTCTATGGTCTGAATTTCAGAACCATAACATGAAACAGTGACATGTGGAAGGCCGTACAACTTCGTTGTTTTGAACAGTCCTGTAACAGGTCACCTTGGGAAAATAATCATAAATCCCAATTGGTGAAACCAATTTTGATGAAACCTGTGGTTTTGGACCAGGGAAATGCAAGGTTACCTCAGTGCGAAATTTTAGACATAGAGGAGCACTAATTTTGAAGATATCACATAAACAGTGACAGGCATTTCTGCAGAAGAAATTGGAAAACTAGGGATTCCTATTCTGGGAGATTCCCTCCATTGTTTTCAGAAAAGGAGTACATTGGGCAGCTCCATTTGAAGAGATATATATTTCTATCCAATCATATCTAAAAGATTCCAAGTTTTGAAAATTACGGTTTCTCTGACAAACCCTAGATCAGCTTCGGAAGCAGGACGGACACCTCAAATCGGTAAGATCTAATCTTTTGCTATTTGCATTTGAGGTTCTCATTTCAAAGTGATCTATCACATCATCTTGTTGATAAGCTTGGTGAAGTTGACAAATTCCAATCATGGAAGTATTTGATCTCTCTGAATAAAATGAATCGGACACCTACATGAGTAGAGAGGTTCCAGTTCTAGAGGGAGATGAGGCTCAAAGCCTTACACCAGAAGAACTTGGTCAAGGCCAAGAAGATCATTGTTGGTTCAGTCACAGATCAACTTGTACCACTAGTGTCTTACCTAAAGACACTGAAAGATATGTTTGATTCCTTGACCAAGCTATTTTAAGGAAGGAACATACATCAGAAGACGACCTTAAGAGACAGGTAAAAGAAGAAGTGAAGAATGCAGAAGTGGTGATAGCCACCTTGAATAGCCTCCCAGGATCATGGGATTCATTCATTTGAGGAATGTGTGCCAGAAGGAAGTGATTACTATCAGTAGACTCTGGGAAGAAGAAGAAGCTTGACTCATAAGAAGAGAAGAGAATATGGGAGCAATTGAAGATCAAGATCTCACCATCAAAAGAAGATCCCTCAAGTGATGAGGAATATGAAGGACTCGATTCTTGAAGAACCTCTTATCCATCTTGAGAGCTTGGATAAGAAATGATGATGTCATGAATGAAGAATATGATGAAGTAGAAGGATCAAGAATAAGTATACCCACGAAATGAATAAAAGATAAGTATTCAATTGTCATTGCATGATATTGTTTTGTTATGCATTTGATTATATTTAGTTGATGTGTTATGCATGATAGACTATTTGCATTAATGATAGTATACTACTAATATGCATGTGATGGGTAAGTAGCTCATGATGCTATACATCTCTCCATTGCTACTTATCTAGAATGAAACCTCTTTTCTGACATATTGGATTAGTGCACAATCTCAATGATGTCATGGTAGAGATGGAAGGCATCTCGAAAGTTTCTGTGAGATATGGATGAATGTTGTATTGGCTAAACAATTGCATGATGCATAAGAATTTTTCATTATGCATATGTTTTATGAAATAGTTCTAACCATGCAACTGGTGCATTTGAATTGTAGGAAAGGTCCCATACAACCTCCTACAAGAAAATAAGGATGAGACTTGTTCTGAAGAAGAAGTGATGACAATTCAAGATTCACTCCAATAAACATGAATCTGAAGCTCCCAGGTTCAGAGACACAATGACGAAAGAAAGAGCTTCAGAGAGCAGTAGAACCACCTCGAAGGATGAAGGCCACCATGGGTACGAGAGATAACTCAAGATGAAGAAAAGAATGCTATGAAAGAAGCTATGATCAAAGAATAACAGTTGATCATGGGGAATGATGTATATGATATGATTTCGAGACATAAAGGGAAGTACGTAGTATCTATGGATCTGCAAGAACAAGTGTACAAAGCAAGGTTCGTGATTTTCCTTTGAAAGAATAGACTATGACATAACATACTCTATTGACCAGACCTACTAGAAGTATATAGCAAGTATAGAACCACCTGTAGAGAATGAAGAAGGAAGATGATACTCCACTTTAGGGGGAGTGAGTACAGAAGATATCTGAGTTCGACATGATATGACATGATGGATCAAGACTTTACCAAGAGTAAAGTGGGTTCCAACCTTCAAGGTTGAATGAATAAAACTAGGATATGTTGATGACTTGACAAGACAAACTCATAGAAGATGTTATGATACTAGAATGATGTTTGGGATATAGTACTCAAACCAGAAAGCAAGAATGTGGTATCTTCCAATTGGATTTGCAAGATAAGATATGTTGCTGATGGAAGTAAGGTAAGACTTGTGGCTAGAGGTTTCTATCAGAAAGAGGGAATTAATTCTAAAGAGACACTTACTCCAGGAAGCAAGGTACACTTCCTTCAAAACTATCATGGTAGTTTCTTCCATGATGAAGTAAAGACAAGCCTTCCTTAATGGTATGATTGAGGAAGAGTTTTATATCGAATAGTCATGAGGATTTGAAGTTAAATACAGATGGACTCATGTATGCAAGTTGAAGAAAGCCCTCTATGGCTTGAAGCAATCTCCCAGAGCTTGGTATGGAAGGATAGACAATTTCCTATCAAGCATGGGCTTCACCAAGAGTAAAGTCGATCCTAACCTTTACTACAAGGTTGTAGAAGATGAACCTGTCATACTATTACTATATGCCGATGATCTATTTCTGATAGGGAATGAGAAACAGATTGTAGAATGCAAGAAGTTCACTGAAGAATTTAGACCTTGGTCTAATACTTTATTTCCTAGGTCTGTAAGTATGAAGGAATCTTTCTCAATTAGGAAAAGTATGCAGTGCAAAGTTTGAAAAGATTTGATATGTTGGAATGCAAATCCATGGTCACACCCATGGATTCCAACCTGAAGTTGTTAGCTGATGACTCATCAGAGTTAGTGGATGTGATTCAATATAGACAAATTATTGGGTCATTGATGTACTTAACAAATACCAGACCAGACATTTGTTTTGCTATGAACACCTTGAGTCAATATCTAGTTTGAGTTCACCTGATAACCGCAAAACATGTGATGAGATATCTGAAAGGGACTATAAAGTTTGGTCTATACTATTTTGGAAACCATGACTATAGATTGTATGGCTATACAGATGCAGATTGGCCTGGAAGTATCTTAGATAGGAAAAGCACATCAGGTAGATGCTTTTCTTTGTGGTCTGCTATGAGTTCATGGTTTAGCAGGAAACAGTCCAGTGTTTCTCTTAGCACGGCTGAAGTAGAATACATAAGCAGATTGCTCTGCTAAGTTGTGAAGCCATATGGCTTCGGAAGTTGATATCATGCCTCTTTGACCTGAAGATGGATACTACAATGATTCTATGTGATAACTAGAGTTGTGATGACAGAGAACCCTATGTTCCATTGTAACACATAGAAATCCAGTATTTCTACATACAAGATAAGATGCAGATGATGCTTTCAGTATTTCTATATTGAATATATAGATGATGATGCTTTCAGTATTCACATACTGGAGATATAGATGGTGATAGTTCAGTATTCACATGCTGAAGATGTAGATGATGATGGTTTAGATGATGATGTACTGACGAAGCCTCTGGCTCGAGTAAATCGAACACTTTCGAGACAATATTGGTGTTGTTCGGAAAGACCTTCCTTGAAAGGGGAAGTAGTGATGCTGTAGTGGGATTATATAATCCCTGGGCACCTACCCTAAAGTGATCCGGTGACCTCGGTCCTTGAGAATGAAGAAGGATTGTATCATCCTGAGACATCTGTCTAGAATAGATCCAGAGACTTTGGTCCTCAAGAATGTGGTGGGATTGCATCATCCCTGAACCTCGATTCAAAATGTATCTGAAGGTCTCGGCCCCCGTGAATGTGGTGGGATTGCATCATCCCTGAACCTCAGTTCAAAATGTATCTGGAGGTCTCGGTCCCCGTGAATGTGGTGGGATTACATCATCCCTGAACATCGGTTCAAAATGTATCTGGAGGTCTCGACCCCCGTGAAAGTGGCGGATTGCATCATCTTTGAACTTCGGTTCAAAATGTATCCAGAGGTCTTGGCACTCGTGAAAGTGGTGGATTGCATCATCCCTGAACTTCGGTTCAAAATGTATCCAGAGATCTCGGCCCTCGTGAAAGTGGCGGATTGCATCATCCCTAAACTTCGGTTCAAAATGTATCCAGAGGTCTCGGCCCCCATGAAAGTGGTGGGATTACATCATCCCTGAACCTTAGTTCAAAATGTATCCAAAGGTCTCGGCCCCCATGAATGTGGTGGGATTGCATCATCACTGAACCTCGGTTCAAAATGTATCTGGAGATTTCGGTCCCCGTGAAAGTGGTAGGATTGTATCATCCCTGGACTTAGGTCCAAAAGTGATCCGAAGAATTTCATCTTTGTGTTGTGGATTGCAGGCTGTTGCTGATGATGATGACGTACTGATCGAAAGATCAGAGTATGATGATGATGATGTTGTTGTTCGAAAGATTAGAGTATGATGATGATGATGTTGCTATTCAAAAGATCAGAGTATGATGATGATGTTTTGTTTGAAATATCAGAGTATGATGATGATGTAGCTGATCAAAAGTTCAAAGTGCTGAAGATGATGTTGCTGATCAAAAAATAAAAAAGTGCTAAAGATGTTGCTGCTGATCGAAAGGTCAAAGATGTTGCTGATTGAAGCGGTCAAAGATGTTGCTGATCGAAGCGGTCAAAGTGTTGATGTTGTTGAAGACAGAAGATTGAAGATGAAGACTACATGATGTTGAAAAGCTTCCAATGATTTATAGATGTGTTACCCTGATGATGTTGATGATATCCTCTATCTCTCTCTATCCTATTATAGTTGTTATTGATGTTGTTGTAGAATACCCTTCTTGTTAAGGGGGAGTGTTGAAATATTGTAACTTCAAAGAATATTCTATATGTATCTTTTGTGGTCCCCGAGGGTCCTATCGGGAGAACCACTTGTATTACTTTGTGCCCCGATGCTTCTAATCGGAAGAACTAATAAGAGTCATGAGGTAGTCCCCTCTAATTGTAAAGGTGGGTCATTAGCACCCCGGTGTGGCTACTTGAGCCTACATGTGTAACTCGATCCTACATGATTAACTCAAGCCTACATGTCAGATGAGTTTATTAAAGTGAATGGATGAATATATATAGAGGTGTGGCGCTCCTCATTTGGACACACACTCACTTGTGTAGCGCATTAGTGGAGAAGAGAAGAGTAGCTGGAGAAGGAGGAGGATCAGGCTTTGATCTCCTTGTTGGTTTTATCTTTTATCTTTTGGGGCATCTATATTGAGGAAGCTTTTGCTGGGTTTTTCCTTTAGGGTTTTCCCAGGATAAATCTTTGTGTTCCTTTTGTATGGTTGTGCTTGTATGTCTTTCAGTGATCCTGTTTATATGCTTTTGTTATGAAATTGAAATGAAATACTCATGTCTTAGCTAAGCATATGAAAATTTAACAGATTGGTGTATACCTTCAACTTTCAATAAAGTTCTAGTTTTTTGGTATAGCAGTTTATCTATTGGCCACGATATTATATTCATGGGTTGAATTAAGAGGGAGAATTTGTTGCAACATGATATAACTCATTCCACCATTACACCACAATTACATAATCTCAACATATTTCTTTCAATATTGTGGTCCTTGAGCACATTTGAGATAAAAACTAAGGTTATGTGTTCCTCTGTATTTGAACATATATGATTTAGAATGACATGGTGGACAAAATTTTTGTTCCTTTCTTTGGGACCAGTATTCACATAATGATATTTCTCTAGATTATATTCATACTCTGATGCCAAAAATCTCTTGAAATTTTTTCATCATCTCAAACATTGTTATGATTTCCATCACTTTCATTATTTGAATCAATAGTTCCCATTGAAACACCCATCGAACCATGATCTGTTTGAAGTACCAGACATTCACCATGATTAAATATTTGTACTCTCAGCCAATAAACAAAGTACATTACACAACAAGTGTCTTCCAGTGTATTTAGTTCCTTGTTAGTACAGGATAATGGAACCTCTCCATCTATAACATTTTAAACATTGGCAACAAAGTACTCAGATCTGATTTTTTACAATGTAGCAACCTCCTATCTGGGTATACATTTCCTTTTACAACCTTTGAATTTATCCAAAATAAGTTTACGTATTCTCCATTCATGAATGATGGAGACATCATTATCGACAATCTGCAGTTCAAGCAATTCATTATTTGAATTATATATTTCAACATTAAAAATATTATGTTTAAACAAAAAAAAATTATGTTTAAGCATAAATATTATGTTTAAACATCAAAAATATTTTGTATTGATGCATATATTTAGTAACCAAATGAACTGATCCAGTGATTAAAAAAATTGAAGTCGTCAATGCATAAATTGTAATCTATCACATGATATGAGTTTACATAGCCATCATAATAGTGAACAGCTCATAAACAATGTCCAAGTGGACGAAAGATATCATATTTATATATATACTATGTAATCCTTTAATAATACACTATATACAATATGCTTCCATGCATTATCATGTATAAAAAACTCTGTATATAGAAACCATGTGATAGATATAAGAAAATATATAGGATGCGTCTAAATACACAACTATTTAACCACATTATGAAAGAAACTAGTTGAAATTTAGAAATAAAATTATGGCGAGACAATTAGAGCCGTCCAAAAAGTCACCTAGTTAGACAACTCGAAATATATATATATGGAGACCATGAGAATATATATATAGATATACATACATACATACATACATACATATATTGTTGTGAGTGCTTTCACACCCAGACAAGTGAAAATGGGAGTACTACCGACTTAGGGAAGCCAAGGTAGGATCCATGAAAGAGATGAACTCTCACGGCTACTATGTGTGAGAAAATGTGGTAAGTACAAGTAAAAAGCAGTAAAATATAAACTATGCAAAATAAAACATAGGAAGTGGTGGTAAATGAACATGCATGCAAGTCGTAAGAAAAAAATGAATGCTGGAAACAGTAAAAGACAAAACAGTAAATGTATTTTTTTTTCACACACCAAAGAATAATATGTATAAAGTATTTTTATTGAAGCAAATGCAGACAATACACAGGTGGAGAATACCTCTGTTAAATGGGCCCTTGTAGCTAATAGTGAATGTAGTTCTCTAGTGTTCGAATAATCCGGTCTCCTACACGATCTCAGAATGGTGTTGTGTCTCAACTGGGTAAAAAGAGCTCTAGTACAAAATGAGAAATTAATGACTAAAAAAATGACTACAATCAGGCTATAAACGACTATTTTTGAGTCTGCCACTAATAGTATCTAATTTCCACTAGCTTATAACTAGTCATATTTCAGTTAGTAATTAATAGCTTGACTTATTAGTCATTGATTTAGTCATTGATAGTCAATGATTTAGTCACTGATTGCAACAGTTAATGACCAAATAAACAACTAAATAAACTACAAGATGATAACATATTAATGACTAAGCTAAATACGACTAAGATACGGGAAAATAACTACTAATAGTCATATATATGTGAATTTAGTAATTTTTGTAGTCACAAATTTATGATAGGGCACGAAGGAATCGAACCACCAACCTCTTTCCTATAATTAGGCAGGAGCTCTACCATTGAGATAGCACCCTTTAAAAAGTTGTTATTGCTTGACAATGATGATATTCAAACAAATTTATGATAGATAGCAACCTACAAACTACATAATTATTACTATTACAACTTACTAGTAACCAATATTTATGATAAACTAATTCTTGATAGCTATGTACAATTTTCCCTATCTGGCATATCCATTCATGTCCCTATTTGGCTGGGATCCCAACTTGTTGGCTTGAAAAAAAATTAGGAAATGGAGGACAATGCATCCAGAAAAGTATAATATTCATTCTTTTCCAATAAAGTTAAGATATAGACTTAAAACATCATCAAAGAATCTCATTTCCATGCATTTAATCTTATTTTATGTCAAAGGGTCAATAGTCATAATTGAAGAGCCCAAGGAAAATTACATTTTGAACGAAACATATAGACATATATACTGTTAGTGCCCTTCACCCTTTCAACTTACCATAGTACTGGGTCCTCAACGCTAAGCAGTAAAAACAAATTCATGGCATTCAACAAAGATTATTTTGGAATTCAAGATTGATAAATTTAATAACCTTTATGGAAGAAATAAGAAATGCATGCAGTGTACTATCAACTTTAATAGAATCTTCACTTTCCCTTGGCTCCTAACCAGGATCATTGAACATCTGAACATTTACTCAAGCTGGGCTTGAGATATTGGATATACAACTAGACAGGAAATGAATTAGCACAACTTAAATTTGCAGAAGGTTTCAAATATTCCAAAGCATGATTGCTTCCCCTTCTAACAATGCTTATATTATGTAGGCTCTACATATATGAACAAATTTATATATGTTTTCTACTAACAACATCATACATTGTTGTTGGTGGCCCTACTAAGATTGCATAATGATAGATCCTTTTGCATCTACTTGGGGAATAGAAAATAAATTCTCATTATTGGCCCAATGCCTATGATGCCGATGTCAACATAATGACCCTAGAAATGATGAGCGATGACACATCATCTTTAGAGTTATTTTACAAGTTGCAACTAGCTGACCCAAAATATGGATTCAGTAAGCTTCGCTCTTCTTGATTGGAATAACAACTCTGAAAATTGATATGCTAACCCTGAGTTGGAGGTGTAACTTCTATAGTAGTGAATGGAGGAGTTTGAGGTTGTGGAGAACCCTCCTCACCAAGACCAAACTCAGAAGGATTGAGTTTTCCAACTTCATCTCATACATAATTTTCTTTTAAGAGTCAAGGAATGAAACCTAATATGCAATCATGCATTAAATGGAAAAAAAGCAACGAGTGTTAAGAAGATGTCAAGGATACATTCATTTCTTTGCATGTTTGTGATGCAATGAAATCTTGCCCACAAGAAACTCACATTGACATTTGTTGGAACTATCCTCATGATTCCACCGGCAAAGTCTTGAGTACTACCTAGATATGAACACTAAATATCATGATCTTGTTGCTCCATATCAGATGAAGCTGCAAGTTCTTGGATCATAGGAATAGATGGATTTTCTGCAGTGCAAGGTGTAGATGAGGTAGGATCCACTGGAACATCGGATGTATTCATCTCCTCCAAATTCTCCTCAAATTGACAGCATGCCAGTTCAATGCAAATACAAAGATCACAACAGTTACCCTGATTCAAAAATTTACCAAGGAAAATTATTTCCCATCATTCCTCTCTAAACAATAATCAAGATAATAGGCATAGTTATACCCTCATCGTTTACTTAATTTACTGGAAGTTTACTTTCAAGAACTTGCAAGAAAACACATAAAATAAAGAACAAATATTCTTCATGTTATACTAGACATCCTACAAGTGAAACCTGCAAAAGTCCTGAATGATCTGCTAAATAAATAGACGGCTATAAGTGGTACAGTAATTTACTCTAAGAAAGGAAAGATAAACTTTACCCTATAGAGAGAAATCATTAGTGTCAAATAAAGAGTTGATTTTAGGCCAAGAGAAGGGTGATCCTTTATTTTACTAAAGAGTTCATTTTAACAAACAGTTAGAATTGAATGTAAATAAGGAAAGATATCCATAGTGTTTGTTGGGCGTCGGGACAATTAGAGTAGACTCCCCATTTTCTGGGACAGTGGGATTTGAATCCCAATTTTCTGGAACAGTAGAAGTCAACTCTATTTCTTTTGGCATAGTAAGGGTCAAATTTTCTTTTTCTCAGACAACAGGGATCAACTTTGATGTTTTTGAAACATTAGAGGTCAACTTTCCACTTTCTGGAATAGAAGGATTCAACATCACATTCTTTGGAATATCAGAAGTCAACACCATTTTTTATGGAACAATAGAGTTTGGCTCTTCTTTTACCAGAATAGTCAGAGTTGAATCCACATTTTCTAAATCGACAGGGATCAACTCCAGTTCCATTTTCCCCTTATTTGCTTCCTTTTCAACTTTGTTCAAGCTATTAATTTGTGTCACGACTTTGTTCATAGCATGGAGAATGATCTTTTTAACCTCTAACTTTCCTTCTTTTTCCCTACATTTCTTGGGAAGCAAGCGAAACTCATCAGTCAATCGGATACATTCATGTACAGTTTCAGGCGATACAAAATCAAGGGAAACTTTTATACATGACTTCAGGTTCCGTACTTGATGTGGACATCTAGTTGGAATAAAAACTTCCTCTCTAAGATGTTGTTCAAATGTCCATGGCTCTACTTGAAATTCCTATTTAAACTTCCTTTTATGCTCTACATTCAAGTAAATTGTCTGATCATGAATAGGATAAACAACTTCTTCAAGAGGTTTATTCATAATATGCCTGAATTCATTCCAGTTTTTTTGGAGATATGCATGTAACTTTGGTACATCCTCTCTCCGAAAAATATCCCAAAGTGCACCACCATATTCAGATTTATTATTTATGCTGGCAACCCTTGCTTCTACTTTTGAAGGCTTTGAACCAACTCCTTTGTTTTCCATCTTTCCCGAAATCTCAGGCCTACTTTCATTGTCAATCGAATCTTGTTCTTGGAGTCTGTCAACAATGTTTCCAGACACCGTACACCAAATTTCACCATGATTTCTATGTACTTCAGTTCAATGTGGAAAGGGTGATTCATTTATGCTAGCATGATCCTTAAAATCCATTTCTCTGTATTTTTTTTTCAATTTCTCTATCTCATTTTGTTGTAAAGGAGAGAAATTGATATCAGTAGTATGTGTTAAAACATTGAATGCATCAAACATGTCACAGTGCAAATTTGTCACTGAATCTCCTCTACCAATTTTTTCCCGAATTCCATAAGCTATATATGTTTTCAGACCTAAATCAGGTTTCATGGAGTTCACTGGAAGCTTTGTGGCAAGATTTAGAAGCCCACATTTAGGATGGGAATATTCCTGGAAAGGCAAGGCAGTGGTAAAATCAGCACCATGTCGTGGTAGGCGTTCCTCAAAGAAATTTGAGGGAGGACAATCCTTTAACTTCAACATTTCAGGCCATATATTCTTGTGCATCCTTCCCTCTATATAACCTTTAAAAAATTCATGAATATTTATCTCAACCGTAAACCAATCCAGGAAATCAATAGCATTCACTGTTTTTGTCTCTTCCCTAAATTTTCCCTTAGTAGTCTCCCTGAAATCCCGCCACATGACCATTGTCTCCCAACTCAACCTTGATGTATCATCCAAAACATTTCATACAATCATAGGCTCACCACTAATCCAGTGTTTCTGAAAATGCTGAAGATTCTCACATTTGATATCCTGAACAGTTGGACAATACACATAGTTGTCACTGCTATCCTTCTTGTTAGATAATGTTTGTAACTTATCATAAATCTCAATCTTGTCCTAAGAATTAGGCTTGAAGCATAGAGAACATGGCAGGGAATCCCTTAATGTCTCTGGTGATTTATAACTATTGGCAATTTTTTGTGCTTTTTCCCTATGTTCTGCAACCCAGTTTGACTCAAACATGCTCGTTAACTGTAACAAGTTATTTCCATATCCACCACATTCTTTGCTTGGGAATGGAATAGAACCATCACAGTTAACTTTCCAATCAGGAAATGGTTTAATCCGATGTGCAATGTGACTGTTGACATACTGTGACAGACATTCCCAACCCGCGCTTCCTCTTGATTTTTTTTTGTTTCATATTCTCTGACTGGGCATAAACTCTCTTTGTGTACTATTGTTGGGATGAATATGTTGAATCACCCCTAGGTTGAAAACCTTCTCGAAGCTCTCTACAACAACCAATACAAAGATCATACGAACAATCTAGACAATTTTTGTGAAAATCTACAATAGAGGTATTGTAGTTGTCACTATGGAAAAAAAGGAGAAAATTTTATCAGATAAAGTATATCCATAACACTATCAACATGGTCAATATCTTAAGAAATCATGACCCTATTTCCATAATAGACTTGGACATTTGAGTCATGAAAAATAGAAACAACACATAGTACTAGTAAAGGCGCTCATCTGAAGAGATTTTTTCCTTGGGAATCTCCATATTTTTCTGTTGATTTTCTTGTTTAAAGTTAGAAAAAGGAAGCTAAGCTTCTTGAGAATGAACTTCAAAACATGACAACAGATTACACACATTCCTGCATATAATCAAATGAATTATTGAGGTCCATAATAGTGGAAAAATTGGATTATAGGATAGAACCTTCCTAGTTGGAATATCCTCAAGGGATCAATAGATAAAATTGATATTTAATTGAAAGAAATATTTATCTAAAGGGTATTCTATATTATATATTGATTATCTTATCTATAAAAGTATTACTGGGAACTACCCTGGATCCTAGCCTCCACTACTTTCTCCCTGATTTGCTCCTCTTGAAATTTAGTCAGCATAGGAAGAAGCATGCAAATCGAGTACTGAGAGTAATGGACCATATCAGCTGTACTTGTCTGCTTTATGCGGACCTACTATAGAAACTCCAAACAAAATTAGAAACCACAAAAAAATTACTTTCCTAGTCAATAGCAGAGAAAATACATAGGGACAGAAGTACAAAACAGATACCACAATTCAAAGAAACACTCACTTAACCATATAAGCATGCATGTACTTACAATTTACTACTTTGACATGACCTCCTCACCACAAACAAGCATTACAATTGGAGTTCCCTCGATAAAATGGACAGGACTTGGTGATCTCCTGCTCAGTTTGCAAGGGATACCTACATATCAAGTAACCAATCACAAAACAAAGTAAGGATTTACAGACATGCATACTCTTAGAATTCACTGACAATAGGAATTGGTATTGAAACTGATAAGGGCAATTCCCCCCCAGAATGATTGAACATAATTAATTATAATTTGCAAATTTAAAGGTATCAACCATAACTTTGGAGCTAATATGCTTTGGACTGATCTAAATGAAACAAAATATCAAACGATTTGCCAACCCCAAAAGTCTTAAGGAAAACATAATCACTATTAAAGTTATTTTCTTCTTTTTCTTTTTTCAAGATGGGGAAAGTTAAGCATGCTTATTTTAGATAACAAAATAATAGTATACATCCAAGATCAATAATATCACAAAAAACTAGATATTTGGATGTCAAATTCTTCAACATCTTCTATTATAATGTGATCTAGATTTTTTCATAACAGTGTTACTATTTCTAAACCATTGAAACATAACATTATCTCTAGCAGACACTGTGGTACTAAATACTGCATTTCATTATATTTGCCAATAAAAAAACCTCTAGCAAAAAAACATCATTATCTTTAATTTAATATATTAAAATCTACAATTTAATATATTAAAAGATAAATGTTACCTTGAGGAACATACACAACTATCCTATCTTATGATTCATAGTGGCATGGTGCATAACTGATTCCTAACACCCAAGATGCTTTTGCAGGAAAACAAACTCTTGGAACTGGGTGCGAAGGCTATCAAGTATAATGCCTGTCAAGGTAAGGTATCTCAAGCTAAATAACTAGTAAGCACACCAAAAAATATAACATGATGGATATAAACACCCATTTAAACATAATTCTCCAATAACTAATCTAACAAAAAGAGGGCATATAAGCAACTTAGTAGTTATCTGTCTCTATATCCCAACTTGGTTTTCTAAATAACTTGGAAAGTAGATAAAACATAATAAAAATAAAAATAAATTTATTAATGTCAAACAAATGACCACAAGAGTAGGTCAATTGGACTGTGGGTACCATGATGTCAATACAAAGTAGGAGCTCTATGGTGGCTCCTCTAAAAAGCAAGAAGTATGACTTTAATATAAAACCAAAAAGAGCAAGGATGGAGCACCAATATAGGGGAGAAATGTACAAAAATAATGGGTGTAGAATTATGTGATACAAAAATGGTAAACCTTCCAGGATTCATTGAAAACATTTTTCCTTCCCTCCAAGGTGAAATGAAGGAATTCCAAAACAATACTCTCTCTGTAGAGAGAACTAGATGAGGAGCTATAATGATTAATGTGTGGCTTCCTAGAGTGGGGAGCCTACTACTACAACCTGAATGAGATCGCTTGACTTCCCAGTTCCGATATGGGGACAAGACTAGTCATGCCACTAGAGTTTGGAAGAAGTAGAGGTGGTCCTCCAAATCCTAACTGATTTGGTGTCAAGAGTAGTAACGCCGTCTGTTTGTCTCTCTGTGCCCGTAGAAAAAGGGAGCATTGGAAAAAATGAAGTAATCCATTGAGTGGAGGTTGGTCCAGGCTATGAATGTCATTGAGGGAGGAGGGAGCAAAGCTAGAGGGCCTTCTACATCTATAAACCTAGACATATTTGATCAAGATACCTAAAGAAATTGGTCAGAGTCTGAAATTCCCTAAATAGGAAATGGAACCACCTAAAAATATTGTAGTATACAGGGCGACAAAAGATGAAGTTCTCCTTGGTCTCAACCTCTCAAAGTTGGCATACTTGACAGGTTTTGTCTGATCGGGAATTCTAGTGATCTATCTCAATCCTAAGACAATGGGAACAAACTATGAGCTCACCCAAAGGTATAAGAGGCATATCCAATGTTATTTGATTTATTGTGATCCATGTTAATTTTCAAAATAAATTGGTAAGCCCCCTGCAACATAAGTAGGGAGCCACATGGAACTTCACCTGCCTAGTCACCCCATGATCACTGTGCAACAACAATAGGCCTCACCACAAGCCTAGTCGACCAGTTCATGAAAAATAGAAAATTGGACACAACTAGCCTCCTTTCGTGCAAAATGACCAAGTTTCTGTGTAATGAATATAATTTATATAGAACATTATATAACAAGTTATAATAACAATGTCAAGTAAACAAACAAAGGGGCTTGTTCTCACCTTCATGACTAGTCTACTTATAAAGTATATTGTCACAAGGATCATTGTACAACTCACTTATTCATTATCAATTATTTATATATATGGATTCTTTTATGTTATCTTTATTATGTTGTTGGATGTCTTTCCATAATTGAACTATTGACCAGTCTTCTTATAAAGTATACCGTCACAAGGATCATTGTACAACTCACTTATTCATTATGAATTATGCATATATATCGACTCTTTTATGTTATCCTTCTTACGTTGGATGTTTTCCCATAATTCAACTATTGTTCATTGCATTGGTATCAGAGCCCTTCCAATGGAACTCACTAATATGGCCTTTCACCACACATTTATCAGAATTTCTCCGACTCTAATTCTTTTACCACAAAATGGATTGTGGCTATTTTAAGTTTTGAAACATCATGTAAGAAAGATTATTCTGTTGTAAATTTAAGAAATACCAAATGAAATCAAACGTAAAAGACATAATTCCATAAGAGTATCAGTGATCAGTCATGACAATAGCCACTGGTGTCCACATTAGTCACCGCAGCACTGGAGATCTAGAATAAACTATTTTCTTTTCATCTTCCATTTTTTCTCTGCACACCGATATTCTAGAGAAATTAAATAAGTGAGGCACTTAAAAGAATTGCACATATACCAATGCTATAGTGCAATCAAAACAAACAATGAAAACATGAATTTTATCCTTGAAAGATAGATTGCATCCTTACTTCATCTACATATCTGCACCATCATAGACTAGATTCAATTTAGAAATCGTATTGGTCGCTTCCTTTGACGAGATCTCAAAAAGAGAAGAACCATAGAGGGAATTGACTGCAACAACATGACAGGGCATTTGCACACTATTAACTTGCGCACATAAAGGTATTGAGCAGTGATCCTAGACTTAAAACTATAGTTAAAACCAAGTTCACAAGATTATTCAAATTTACCGAGCCCAGAAGCAAAAGAATTTGCTATTGAATTGTCAAGGTCTTGGACATTGCAAGAAGGGTATATTTGTAGTTCAATTCGCTTAGCACAACAAGTATGTCACTTTTACCAACATGTTATTTTTTTCCATGTCAGAGCTTGCAACACTTTGATAGATTTACATTGTCTTACTGGTTTGTGCTCCTTTTGCAGGGAATGTGCTTGGAGGCATGTAAGAAAATGCATCAAATTGGAGTAGATAAGTGCAATACAACCTCCTCCTCTATCGCATATAGAATATACAGAGTACATAGACTCGACACTCAAACTAGATAGAGGAGTAGGAGGAAAATGTTTTGAAATATTGTAATAGTTAAGATATATGCAGGCACTTCTTTCACTTTCTTCAATGGAAAAAGGAACCATATATTATTTTTGAATGTCACATAATGTAATGTAATGTTTTGGTTGTCTCTATGCTTCACCCAAAAAATTAAAGCTTATAAAAGTATTAATAATAACTTTATCATATCATGTTGGCATAAAACCTATCAGCTTAAAAACAACAAACACACAAGGAGAGATTTGTACCTGTAGCATAGCATAGATGAATGTTCAATATTTGACAAAATATATCGTAGCTTTGACACTGTCGATTCCTAGCATACACGTGCAATTTCAGTGATCACATCACATTAAAATTTCCTACACTATTAACAAAACATCTTGCAACAACTCACAAAAGAAAGTTTACATGACCAAAATTGGGTTGCCTTCCATTTTATATTAATATCTATACATGTGTGCAATTTAATTCAATTGTCTTTATGAAAAGATATAAAGTCTGAGTAGGTAGATTGTGGATGGCCATTTAAGTTTTCTTTGACTAAAGCAGAGGATAAATCAAGTTTTTCTTTTTGTCCCATTAGTTCACTTCATATTGGTATTCAAATTTCAAGAATGCAAGGCTTTTAAAACATTTCAAATGAAAATGAAAACAATAACATCTAAATGTTTGTGTTTCACATCCAATGAATTTTACACCACACAACATTTAATACTCTGCCACACTGTAAATAGAGTTCACCCAACAATGTAAGTATTATAGCTACAGGGGCGCACCTTTGCACATGGTGAAGAAATCTGTTTTTATGTATTAGAAGAATTGGACTAAAAATTTAAATTATTAACACATAGATCAATCCCAAGAGTACTCTCATTTTGATTACCATCAACCTTGAAAAACATCCAAGGAAATCTAGTACTCTACCCATACTTCCCACTTACAAGATTAAGTCCATATTTCCCCTAAAATCTCCAGTCCAGATTAATATTCCTTTTTTTATTCTTTCTTGGTGTTTTGGTCCAACCTAAGAATCTGGTCCAAGTCACTGAGTCCAACTCAGCCTCTCTACCTCAACACATGAGGCCCAGTCCATGCTGCAGAAGATTGGCTTGGAGAATGACTTGCGATGCTATACATTTAACAAGATCCGCATAAAATCCCTAAGCATATATGCAAAGCTAAACAAAACTGGGTTTTCAATCCACTAGATTCACATAACATCTAGATATTTACAAAGGAACAAGTCACCTTTAAATGAAGTCCATGCGACCATGTAATAAATCATGCACATACAGGTTGGCAGGCACATAGGGATCGTTATTGATCTCAAAGCAAAATTATAAATTAAATACCCTGGGGACTTGCGATCACAACCAAAAGTCAAATTGAAGCTTATGCATTGCTTCATGGGCTACATAGTCTTGATCTATCTAAGGTATAATCATTAATGGTATTCGGACACTAGGAAATTTTAATCAAGCTCATGAATGGTATTCAGACACTAGGAAATTTTAATCAAGCTCATGAACAAAAGGCACAACCTGTTGACAAGCTCTCTAGCTCGTATAGTGACTAGGATCAGGGAAGAAGCATCTTGATTCAGCAATATTGATTTTTCCACATTCTACTGTGTCTTAAAGGTGAAGCAAACCACCAGGATAATGTAGCATCGAAGTTAAGTTGGGAAAATGAGGAAAAATGGGGAGGATTATCACCTTCATATCCCCTATGGTTTAAAATATGAAACAAACCTACATAAGCCATATGCCATTCCCCGGACCGCATAGAAAATCGGAGGACGAGAGGCTTAATAGTGCATTTATACTCCGGATGAGTGTGGGATGGCACCACACATGCCATTCCCAACTCTAATATTCAGTTTTGAATGCTCTCTGTCCATATTTGTTATCAAAGGTGGGAAAATGAGAATCATGTTCTGACCTCGACTGGAGCAGGACAACACTCTCAATGATAACAACACTGGTTTTGCAGAGGTAGGTTCTCATCGGAGAAGTCTTCAGTTGAATTTCAAATGGGAATGGTGGATTTTTGAGAATTCAAGAGATGTTATAAACTGGAGGTCTGTTGGGGAATGGTCCTCAAAATTATGGGTGTATTATGTTGCTGTGTATTCCATTTGAGTCTCGGGACTATCATTTTAGAAGTTGGTTTGAACCTGTCATCATCAGGAGGCATATCTCTATGTTCAAGGTGGCACATTTTGTGTGTTTTAGTGTTATATGCTATTTTTTTAGGACGATGGTATTATCTCCTTGGTTCGGGGTTTAGTACTAGCCATTCTTTGTCTAGTGTAAATTCTACCCTTGGTATCATTCCTTTGTGGATGTGTCCTGCATTGGAGCCTTTGAACTATCTTTGGAGCGAGTTTGACATCACGAGGAGGCAATTTTATGATACCAAGGTTGTACACCGAGGGTCTGCATTTCTGTTATGCATTACACTACATACAGTCATACTCCAGTTATTATAGGTGGATGGTGGTATTTCAATGGTAATTCTATCCTTCAGTTGACCCACCTCAAGCAATTGTGGTATATCTACAATTGTGGTCTTGTGCTCAGAACCCTACACAACAGTGGATTAAAGGAAATTCTATGGCATAAATCTAGTGACATTGCTACTGAATATTTCACCAGACTGAATGGAGACTGGGTTCTCCCCTATTTCAAATTGAGTCCTCTTGGGAATTCCAAGACATGGGTTTCCTAGGTTGTCATGGGAACTTAGCAGGACATCCTCGATATCAAGAAAATCCTTTAGAGATAGGACTACATCAATGAAAACAGGATTACCATGCTTTCTCTGAAAAATACTATACAAAGCAAGGAGCATGCCATCATCTTGTAGAAATTGGAAATCCTAGATATAGTCATGCGGAAAAGGAGGAAAATACAAGCCTTAGAGTTTGAGTGCTTGAACCTTAAATATAGGACTCAAAAATCTCATCAAATGCACTTAGACTACATCATCAAATCATAGGTAGATGTTGGGTTCCAGTATAACATATTTATACCAAAGAAGATGAAACTGTTTCACAACAGTTTGAAGATATTGAGCTTGAGAACCTAGGGATGTAGGAAGGCCACACAGAACCTAAAAGAGCCTATAGCTAGCATATATTTCACTAAAGTATGATATGTAAAATCCTTTTTGTATTAGGTACTTCTATTAGATATATACTAGTAGTAGCTCTCTAGTTTACTTTGAAAATTTAATATTTATTTTAAAAGCTTTGTGAAAATTTGAAGATTTGGTGCTCTGTTGGCTACTTTTCCCAACCCATGCAACCCAGGTTCTGCGCAGTCCACCAATCCAACAACTACCTGAGATACTAACTCGACTGAGAAAGCCCTATCTCTTAGATGGGTAACCATCGAAACCATGTTTCCAATATTTTTGAGGGATTATAGTCCCTTGGCTCACAGCCAAGGAGATCAACAAAGGTAGCTGGATGGCTAGACAGAGGATTCATTCTTGCATAGACGAGCACAAATACATGTCATCATGCATAACTTGACCTTCCTTTCCACTTCACAACTATCGCAACTTGTGCGACGTAGCTGACTCATACCAATTGGACCTACAAATCAAGTCGTGACTCAAGATAGAAACATATAGGTCGACAGATACATGTTCATTTCAGTGACACTTCTCCAATTATTCATCTACTAATTATGGAGTAACACCAGAGATTTAAGCAGTATTTAACATTATACAGAAAGAAAACAACAACCATTCACATAAACATTGACCATGTCAATCATTCATTCAGATGAAAGAGATAACATGGAAACCCATCTGGGAAAAACTACCATGGTGCTCTTCATCTGGCATGAGAAAAGGATATAGCACCTTGAAGTCTACGGGATGCAGACTGATCTTAAAATATGTATTTAAGATTCAGACTTAAGGTTCTCATGCTCTATGGTGTCCCACTCGCTGAAGGTTATGCTTCTGCTTGATGGTTTTAGTGTTGTGCTTAGATAGGTACAGCACAAGATCTTTTCCTTCATTTGGGAGCCCAGTTATCCTTGCAATCAGGTCAATGTCAACTGGATATGGCTGATCCAGCCATAGGTATCCTCCATGGAAGAAGACCAATAACTGCTTCATGTATGTATTGACCTGTATACTATGGCCAAAGTGAGGCATGAACATCATGTTGGTTAGACCTGCGGTGGCAAGTCCCTTAGCCCACTTCTTTGGATTGACCACCTAGGCATCACCTGTAGCATACTAGGTCATGCTCATGCAGTATTTTATCTACAACCCCTACTGCTGTCGAGTGTTGAAGTCTTGGAACTCCAATACAACCAACTCGGGCAGGATGTCGTTCAGCAAGGTCATGCCAAAAGGGATCCGTGGTGCTACCAGATTAGTCATCGCCTTCTTTGGAAGATCTACCTCCACTGCGTCAGTTCTTCTTGGCCGAGTGTAACAAGGGAAATTTGGGTCGGCCCGCTCTACCTCTGGCTTTGTCTGTGGTAGCAAGCCTTCACTTCTGACATCTTCTACTTGCTTGCCAGCAGGTTCCTTTCCTCGCTCATCTGGAGCAGTTGGAGCCTTACGTTTCCTTTGCTTCGATGATGTTCATGTAGACACCTCTCCTAGCTACGTCTCACTGGGCTGTGCCAGCTCTCTGTGAGGTGCCACAGCTACTTGTTACGGTCCTAGAACAACTAGTATTCTTTGAACTGGGTTTGGTATAGCATGCGAACCAGGGGTTGGAATAGTAGCATGACCATCTTGTCTCCTTTGCTGCTTTCATGTTCTTGCCATTGAGTTGATTTGTGGTGGTTGCTGCAGTTGGTGACCCTCGCCTGACTATATTTATACTTCCTCATAAATGGGGCAACTAGAGATGACAATAGCTTTTGATGCCTCACTCTCACTGGGAATGTTAATTACCATGGGTGTCGTCGTAATTGAACACGGATGACAAGGTTTAACTTTGCAATGGCTTGGCTCTAGTGTTCAGTATGCATACAAAATTGCTTGATGGGGAAGCCGAATATTTACTTAGCCCTCGACGTCCTTCAATCATCATTTGATAGGAGGTCAAAGTCTAATCAATTCCCTGAGTTGTTGTTTCTGACGCTTCCTTCATTAATTTCTATGACTAGCTTTTCAGATTATACCTGTTAGGCTAGTTATGGTATTTATTGCAAGGATAGGTGATGGGATTAACAAGTATGCCACCCATTCCTTGTATTGTGCTGAATTAATGTCATGTAGCTGTCACAGCTGCACTCATCCTTGTTAGATATTTGTTGTTTTAATTATAGCCATCATGTCATTCCCAATTCTTGCCTTCTTTTTCCATGTCTTTCTTTTTCCCGAGTTGTCCGCAATTCATTCCCCTTGCTTGATGTTGTGTGATAAATTGGATTTTTGCGATCTATTTCCCATGCTTTTATGTTGGTTCTGTCACAATCCTGCAATAGAGTAGGTTACGTCCTTTGGCCTCTTTTTTATTATTATTTTTTTATACGTGTTGTAGTATGGTTTTAGGCAACTGCCATTCACCATACTCATGACATGGGCCCCATCTAATCTTCTGGGGTTGTCCTGCGTCCATATCAAGAACGTGTGTGATTCTATATGGCCCTAGCCATTGTGTCTTCTGCTTGCCTAGCTGCTTGAATACTCTACTATCATACTGCAGGACAAGTCTTCCTTATTTAGATGAATTTACCCTGATATATTGATCATGACGTGCCGGTTTCCACTGCTGGTTTGGTTTAGTCTGTAGTCACAAGGGTATTTTCACCCCCTCCAAATATCCTACTATTCCCCTCCTTCTTGAGCAGTTGGTAGGGAATAGGGTCTAGTACTCCTGCAGGAGATCTATGATTTTTGTAACTACTTCAGTATGCGAATAATTTTGGACATTGGTGAGGTTTGGGTGATTTTCATGGGCTGGGAAAATTGAGCACTTATATTTCCATCTTCCTTCTGAAACGCGGCCTCTGTTGGAGGGTGTTTGTCAGCAATTATAACTGTATGCGCATCATGTTGGGGTCCTTATCGTAGATCCTTAGATGTATAGTAGGTCGTAGGTGTCATATCCAAGGTGTATGTGAAACTCTCATAGGTGGCTAATTCTCTTGACTTAGTCTCCACCCGTCGCACAGACCTTGTAACTCTTGCGCACCTTCTCATAGAGACTTCATGTAATCTATTTTTCCAATTCTCTAAAGCCTCTCCTGAATCAAATGTACATGAACTTGGGCATTTCTAGCTCAGGTTTCCATCTGCTGTTGGATTGGTATAATCTTCCTGCATAGCTATAACATTGTAGATTTGGTCAAGATAATCATCCCGCCCCTCATTATAGACAGGTTCAATGTATCTTTGTCCCTCAAATGGATCGATGGGTGATACCACCCTCATTTCCTCATCTTCAAATGAGAGAATCATTTTTTTGAAATTGATGATGGTTTGATTGTCTATGGCCCAGTCTATTTCTAACAGTGCAGGGTAAGGGTTCGTGTCATCTACAATGTTAATGATCTCAAAGTATGTAGATGTCCGCAATCCTTCGACATCAACCATTACATTGCTCAGTTGGCCAATGGGTAGGACCTTCGCTTGATTGGCAAGTCACAACTGGATAGGAGACCAGTCCAAGCGCGGCCTGGCCATACTTTACCATGTTTGTCACATCAAAATATTGCATATGAGCCCAGATCGAAGATGATATAGTCCATGTCATAGTTACCTATCTGTGCATTCATCCTCAATTCACAGCTGATTTTACATTTCTTTTGTACTTGGTTAACTCTCTTCTCTAATTGTGTCTCTACAGGAATCTTGTTTATCATTGCTTGCAGCTTTGCAATAGCATCTTTGTCTTGCATTAGTGTTAAACAACTAGACAGAAAGGTTCTTATCTTACTAACCTTTGGTGGGGCGTTCTTCTGCAATACATGTTGGAACCGTTCAGGCATATCCCTGACTTTCATAGAGGTCAATGGTACTTCTGGGTTTATGAATTACAATTACATATCCCAAAATAGTTCTTTCTATTTTTGGACAGTAAGTGGCTCCTTTTTCTGTGCCGTTAGCCTTACTTGTGGTTGTGGTTGTTCTTGTGGGTTATCTTGGTTTGCTCTAGTCGTCGCACCTCTAGGAGTTATGACGATGGTGTTCAAGTCTCGTGGTTCAGCCACAATCATCTAAACATTTGCATTTGCATTTGGGTTTGGGTTTGGTGGAGGGTTAGGTGCGACAATGGTCAAGTTTCTTGCCACTTTGCGATCAGTTGAGGATATTGTTCGTGATTATGGTCTCCCTTACAATATGAACAGGTTTTGGTAGGCTCTAAACAATCTCTGGCAAAGTGACCCAATTTTCCATAGTTATAACATGTAACTTGACCTCTTCCCCTACCAAATACTCCTCTTCCTCCACCTCGTCCTATGAATTTTCCATCGCCCCTTCCCTGTGGGTGTAGTTGCTGTGGTGGGTAGGGGTTATACTAGTAACATTACTCATAGGGGGATTTTCTATGTGTACAGTTGCTGAAGTACGTACTGCGGTTGATACTGATTAGGTGTGAACTACGCAGGTTAATACGAGGCATGTGCCTATTCAGACTGAGCGAACCCCTCATTTTTCATTAAGTACATGTCGATTGTCTTTTCTTTCAAGAGATGGTATGCTCTATAGTATTTTTCTGCGTGTCCTACTGATTTACAAAATTTGCAGAATAAGTTTGCAGGGGTACTTACAACGTTTTGCAAATATAAACATTCTTCGTCTCAATGGCCTCTTGATTCGCATATACGACACTATGGTAGCCCATGGCCATTTAATGGGTTAGGTGCACCTGACACGACATAGTTTAGGAAGGTCAGATAGTTATCCTTAGTGTGTCCATCCATCCTACATTTTGTGCACCACAAGTATTCTTGTGTTTCTTTACCCTTCTTGATATCTTGAAGATTTATTGTTATGTTGGGCAACTGCGATTGGATCTACACCATTTTGACGACACCGTCGCCAATGGGCGAGGCTTCTAACTTCATTTCCAGTTCTACTGCTTCTATCTGGGATTCAATCTTTTGATGCATTAGCGACCCTTGGATGTGTGGTAGCAGCGCAACAATAAACCAGTCTTTATGCTGTACATCATAAATTTGGAAGCTTACTTTGGCCATTAGTGTTTTAAACTGTTGGTCAAAATCCCATACCGTTTCCACTAGAGATTGTTTGATCTCTTTGATTTCGGTCATACACCATGATTCTGATTTAGGTTTCCTGAACTCAGAGATCCTTCCAGCTTGGCTCTCCTTAAGGGTCTTCTGTGATATTCCAGCTGGTGCGGCGCAAAACTTCATGAACCAGTATAGCGCGTGACCCCTCAAGGTCATGATCATCTGCGCCTTCTTTATGTCTACACTATGGACTAAAAATACCATCCAAACAGCTTCACAAAGGAACAAATATTGTTCAGGGTCTTCCATTCCATTTCCATTAAATGTTGGTAACCGGACATCTGTCGCAGCCATTAAGTTGGAGTTAGGATCTTCTAGGACAACATTCACAAGGGGTGTACCTCCTTGCGCACTAGTTCTAGGGCTAGTGCTATCCGTATTAGTGGTGCTTTCATGGGATGAAACTCCAGATATTGTCTTGGGTGATATTGTTGGTGTTATGTAGTTGTTCTCTGATCCCAATGTCTCCTCAGAGTCCTCAGGATTTTCAGGTCCTTCCAAGATCGGTCTGTTGTCCTCCTCTTCATCGTAAGATCCTTCATCTTTGCATGACCGAATTTTGTGATCACTTCCTTTGAAAAAACTAGGATTTCATCGCCCCCTTTCAATTTTTCTTCTCTTTCATGATCCGAATCTTCTCCCAGTCCTTAGGACTCCAACCTCTAGTTCAGGTTCTTTTCTTCTGGGGAAAATTTCAACATACCCTTCCCTGTGTTCTTACTTGGTTGTCTGTGACATAGCCTCCTTCTAGGCACGTGACTCAACTACTCAAGTGAAAAATACCCTTCTCATAGGCAACTAATTTTATCTATGTAGTGATACCTAACAAGTATCTCCTTCGTGGTCCTTGGAAAAAATTTCTTTCAGCTTCACTATATGAGGTTATAGTATCTACTGCAAACTTAGTAATATATCCCTGCAATATACTATCAACCCAAAAATAAACAGCTCTAGAAACATAGTTACTTACACTGGTTACGTCCTGAACCAGCTGGTCACTCCACTCAACAGTCTCCCTTATCTGGAAATTGGTCTGCTTAGTCGCCAATCTCAATAACCATTCATGTAGTAAAATGGGGAACTCAATAAAGAAGATCTCACGAATATCAGAGTATATATATTCATCTATCCATTTCTCTGCACTCAACCATGTTCCTGCGCTCTCTTCTTGCTCAAATGCCAGCATTTTAGAATCCAACCAGTCTTCTATCTCCTTCTTTGTTGGGTGCCACAACATTTCCCTCGATTTGATCAATAAGGTCTTGAAAATAGGACCATTTGTTGGCCACTTTTCCTAACCCGCGCTACCCAGGTTCTGCGCAGCCCACCGATCCAACAACTACCTGAGATACCGGCCCAATAGAGAAAGCCCCGTCGAAAACACCTGTGAAGCAGGCGTAGTCTCACCTGAGATATCTCTTAGATGGGTAACCACCAAAACCATGTTTCATTGATTGTTGAGGGATTATAGTCCCTTGGATCGTAGCCAAGGAGCTCAATGAAGGAATTAGGATGACTGGACAAAGGAGTCAGTCTTGCACGATCAAGCACAAATACATGTCATCATGCACAACTTGACCTTCCTTTCCACTTCACAACTAGTGCAACTTATGCAGCATAGTTGACTCATACCAATCAGACCTACGACTCAAGTTGTGACTCAAGATAGAAACATACAGGATGACAGATACATGTTCATTTCAGTGACACCTCTCCAATTATTCATCTACTGATTATGGAGTAACACCAGATATTTAAGCAGTATTTAACATCATTATACAAAAAGAAAACAACAACCATTTACATAAACATTCACCATATCAATCATTCATTCAGACGAAAGAGATAATGTGGAAACCCATCTGGGAAAAACCACCAAGGTGCTCTTCATCTAGAATGAGAAAAGGATACAACACCTTGTAGTTTGTGGGATGCAGACTAATCTTAAAATATGTCTTTAAGACTCAAACTTAAGGTTCTCATGCTCTTTGGTTTTCTCTTCTACTCTACACCTACTCCCAATGGTCTGCGCACACAGCAGCCAGATCCACGGCTCAACAGCCCCTCTATTATTACCTGATTCTTCCTAAGTCTCCTCTTCCATGATCCCTACAACATTACATGAAAATGGCATCCTTCCCTGGATTACCACTGAATAGAAAAATTTATTACAGAAAACTAACCTAAAACATAAACACAGTGGATGAGAAACAACTAAGGCCACTAAAAGCCAACGAAATCCAACACAAACCAAACTTCTCACTATTGCATCCCTCCTATTTATATTATTTTACATGACCCCGTGGGGCTGACTGCATACTGAAATTTGGTTAACTGTCACCATTAGATACCCCTTAGGCTACAGCTGTGGTGACCATGACTTGACACAAGGAACTATCATCCTGAATTACAAATATCTTCTCGCACGTGCGTAGATGTAGGCTTGCACCGCCATAAATGGCCATGATCTGGATTCTATATCTGTCGCTTTCCGGCTTTTATCACTTGCATGCTTCTGCGCTTGCCTTTCCTTTTCCGTGCACCTCTCTATTCTTCTAGAGCAAGTCTTTTGATTCCTTCCCAGTCTTCCTTTGTTTCTATCTATTATACGTTGGTTGGATCCATGTTTTTTTTGGTCGTATATCTATTTTGTAGAGCGGATTGTTGGTTCCAGTTTTTGCAACGATCTTCTCACACTTATCAGCACCCATTCTGTGGCTTGACTAGTAAACCTTTGCTGCAAATCCTCCTTTATCTTGGATTGTGGCATTCAGATTGGAACTNTGGGCCTCCTAAGGAAAATTAATAAAATAATAGTTAAAATAATAAAATAATATTTATTAATTTTGGAGGAAGAAAAGAAAAAAACTACTTTTTTTGTTTGCATTTTTGACATATCTCCCTGTGTTTTTACTCAAATTTCAACTGAGAGAGCTCATTGGATGTGGAATTAAATTCTACATCCAACGAGTACCCACTCAGCATACTTTTGACGGACCTCGCTACCCAAAAAAGAACAAATAGCTGAAAAAATGTGATGATGACATCATCATCACATTTTTCAGGGATTTCTTGTTTTAGGGTAGCAAGGTTCATCAAAATTATGCTAAGTGGGTAATCATTGGATGCAGAATTTAATTCCACATCCAATGAGCTCTCCCATTTGAAATTTGAGTAAAAACACAGGGAGATATGTCGAAAATACAAACAAAAAAGTGGTTATTTTCTTTTCTTCCTCCAAAATTAATAAATATTATTTTATTATTTTAACTATTATTTTATTATTTTTCCTTAGGAGGCCCATTTTGAGTTGAAATTTTCTCTAATGTATGAGTGCTAATCTGAATTCCACAATCCATGATAAAGGTGGATCTGCAGCAAAGGTTTACCAGTCAAGCCACAGAATGGGTACTGATAAGTGTGAGAAGATCGTTGCAAAAACTGGAACCAACAATATGATCTCAAAAATAGATATACGAACAAAAGAAACATGGATCCAACCAACGTATAATAGAAGGGACCAAAAATCCACACCATATGCTGAAGATTGACACAATAGCCCACAGAAGCATCTGGACTACAGTCTGATATAGATCTGTGTGAGAAGCCATGATCTACAAGTTTTGTTGTTGGATTCCAAATGAGCAACTAGGTCCTCAAAATGTCGCAACACTAGTTGGTCTACCCTACCTTCAATATGTTAACAAATATTCAGAAAAGGAAGTTGGGACAAAACACTAAGAAAGCAGGAAGGGGTTTTGTAAACTATGCTGATGAATAAAAAATTGAACCTACACTTGAAACCTAGAGAGAAGGTACCATTTAATGCAGAGAGGACATATCCGATGGAAACTATCAAAAACATCTATTATAGGTTACAAAGCACAATAGTAATATATATTGTACATGTGGGAGAAGAAGCTATTTCATGATAAGATATACTTAAGTAAATAAAGAAGCACCTAAGTTTTAGGAAAAAATAGTCCAAAGGAGCATATGTTTATAGAAAGGCAGGGTGAGGCATTTGTAAATAGGGTTTCAAATATGTTAAGAAAATATAGGCCAAACACCAAGCCTTAAAGCATTGCCAAAATTAATGGTTGTTCTAGTTGGTTGTAATCTTTCTCAAAATCAATTTTGATAAATTAGAACTGGAAATTGGATCAGTGTAGTAAAATATATATTGCAAAAAGGGTTGATAGTGTAGTTTCTTGAACTAAAAGGCCTTCAAAACCCTTTCCACTCAATACCGAGTAGAGAATATTATCCATGAATGTAGAAAGATAGAGTACGTTGTTGTATATTTCATCCTTAGTGAATTTCCCATGGGGCACATTACAGTCATAAGGTGGAAAATTTGGATGATGTTTTGAAGTTTAACAGGGCCTAAATTACATACCAGTTAGGTTGTTTTTTTATTCCTAAAATTTCTCTTTCATAAGATGGATATGAGATACCCCTAATACTGAATACCTTAAATTTGAGAAGATCCTTCTCACACTCAATTTTCCAACTAACAAGATGGCAATGCAAATAGAATTTGAGTGCAGGCCTAGTGAAAGGAATGTGAGTTGCAACTGTGGCATTGCCATAGGGGAAGAAGTCGAAAAGAGAGGAAAGGACTGGCCTTTTTAGAAAGCATCAATAACCAATAAAATGCCTCCAAAGATAGAAAATAAAATCCAAAAAAGTTATATAATACAACAACTCAATAACCAAAAAATTGATAGTAGAGTTGAGGGTAAAATGGGAAAGGTTGGAAAGCATAATTTAAGCTTTTGCAAGGTGGATTGAATTGGAAAAAGTAAAGGAATTCCTCTTATAAATAAAAATAAAACATATTTTTGTGTATTCATTGTTTTAATCCCTTTTCACATGAAGGAGATATCAAACTACCTTGAGAGTTTGGCATTTCCTTTATATTAATTTTTTAAGATAGAGAAAGGGTTAGTTTGTTAGTTTTGGAAGCACTCATTGGAGCAATGGAGAAGCTCTTCAAATTCATTTACCCACATTTTCTAGCAAGGATATCGGCTTCAACCTGTCACTTGTCATCCACTATGATGCAGACAATCTCTCGGTAACATGTGGTTGAATTAGTTAGGATTTTATACTAGTTGTCTATTCATTGGTTGTTAAATATTTAATTGCCAGTGGATTATTAGTAGTCACTTTATCTTGTATTCATTCTCTTTATCATTATTATTGTTTTCTATAGGGAGGCCTCCCACCACTAGACACTAGTTAGAAAATCTTTTTCAAGTTCCACTCTCAGTTTCAAGTATTTCATAGTCAAAATAACCAAATCATTTGTTTAGAATTCAACCTCTAGATTTCATTCAACCTACTTTCAAGGGAATCATACTACCATTCGATAGAGATAAAAGTGAAAAGTAAATCCAAGTGAAACTAATAAAAAGTACCACTAAGAAGAGATGTATATGTAGATGGTGTTTTATGAATATGCAACAATATACATGCCTAGAGATAGATTTCTCTTGTATAGTGGATTAATGTGATTCTTTCAATAAGGGAGAAGACCCCATGCTTCCTATTATTTCCCATATATGTAGGTACGCTTCAAAAAATGCAAAATGGCGAATCTTTTTGGGGATAAAAACATGGAAAAATAGCCTGCTAGGCTAAAATTCGCCCCTTAAATTATCCTTTCCCACGACCTCCTCAACAGGTATCCAGTTGCTTAAAAGTGTAGAAATAATGCCCAAACATTAGTATTTCTCCAATCTTTCCTAGTCATGACCCTTTCAGAAAGTGAATCTTCCTAATAGAAAGTATATTGACCCAACCAATGAATATACTACGCAGTCCATAAAGATTTCGGTCCCCAGCTAGTAAGTTGGAACCCAACACAATATGTGAAAGGAAAGAGATGGTACACTGCATAGGAAGAGAACTCACCCTCTGTTGATTGTACTCGACCCAACAAACAAGAAATATGTTTGATTGAATATTGAAATGTCTTCCTTGCATTTCATTGATCAACTAAGAAATTACTAGTTGGTCCAGAGTAGAGTTTTCCATGACACTTGGCGCAAAAACAATGAAATAAAAACCTAATAGTGTAGATCTCAAGGATGAAATTTAGACAATAATTATCCTGATTATTGAATTCATCCCCCACACATGAGATCCGAACCACATATGACTTGAATATAATGATCGATCCAAGGATGGGCCTCCAACAATGCATCATTTTCATGACATTGCTTGGTGCAAAAAAGAGAGTAAAAAACCGAAAGTATAGAACTCAAGGGTGAAATCCAAATGATGGTTATCCTGAATATTGGCTACCTCCCCCAAACATAAGATCCAAATCATAAATGACTTGACAGGGACTATAATCATAGATCCAAGGATGGGCCTGAAGAGGTGCTTCCTTTTCATAACAGTGCTCAGTTCGAAAACAACAAAGTACAAGTTAATCATATAGATATCAAGGATGAAATCCAAAACAATAGTTAGACTGAACATTAACTACCTACTCCAAATATGAAATCCAAACCAAAGATGATTTGAATATAAGCATAGATCCAACAACAAGATTCCATGTGTGTATCTGAGGATTAAGCCACTTACATCTTAATACTCTGAAGGAAAATTTTCAACTTGAAAAGTAACACAAACAGTAGAAAAAGGCCACTAAGAGCTAAAATATAAATCATTACGAAACCTACATAACATTAGCCATGTTCTCATATCACATGTGTAACAACCTAACTTATTTTTATGATGTTCTAACTTCTAAGCTAAAAAATAAAAGTAAAATTAAATCAACTCTAAAATTATGGAATGATAATGCACATTCATGACTTAACATGAACGTTGTTTTTTAATGTTCTTAGATAAAAAAAGAGCCATATTTTTTTGTATTATGAGATACATAGCTGTATATCTAACATGCAAACTATTAGATTTTTATCATTTAAGCTAGCATCATATTAGGATCTTTAACTGAGAGAATAACAACCACATCAATCAAACACAAGAGACAATGAACACAATGTTTTTCATTAAGGAAATCATAAATGGAGAAAACCCCGCAACTTCCACAGAGATAGAATCAGTACCAAAATTAAAACCCCAAAATAGTAGGATGATCTCCCGACAGCAGTAGCCTCTTTCTTTCTAACCCCAACAACTTCTTCTTCCTTAGCTATGCACTACAACTGATTGTGAGTGAGTGTTTGATAAATATAGAGGCTCACTCTCTATTTATAATAATTCTCAACTTGACAATAACTCACTAGGGCCGACTTATCTAAGAGAGTCTAATAACCCTACGGCCCCTGAATTGTGGGGACTTTAACATTTGCACAATAGGAGGGTTACCCACAATGACTTGACATGAATTGTTTATATTAGTGAATCTCCCAATAGGAACATCGGGGCATGACATGACTCAAATACATTACAGACACTTCTCGGAATAAACATAGGGGTACAAGACATAAGATATACAAGTGAATACTTTCCGAAGTTACAAATACATCAACACTCCCTCTTAACTAGGAAGGTATTCTCTCGACACAATTTATCAGCACAGGTCTTCTTCTCTATATCATCTAGATCATTAATGAGTTCTCGTCATCTTCATCTTCAAGTCATCTTCATCTTCAAGTCATCTTCATCTTCAAGTTATCTTCATCTTCAAGTCATCTTCATCTTGATTTGGATCATCACTGCTGGATCATCTCTACTGGATCATCATCAATGGATCTAGATCATCATCACTCAATCTGGATCATCACTGGGTCATCATCATGGGTGATATCTCTTGATTCTTATCATCATAGGAAGTTCTATAGAGGCAACCCTTTTTCATGCTAGATGTACATCTACAGAGCCAGTCCTTTTTCATATTGGATGTATCATCACAGAGCTAGTCCTTTTTCATACTAGATGTGACATCTACACAGAGCCAGTCCTTTTTCATACTGGATGAGTCTTCACATAGCTAGTCCTTTTTCATACTAGATGTGGGATCTACATAGAGCCAGTCCTTTCTCATACTGGACGAGTCTTAATAGAGTTAGTCCTTTTTCATACTAGATGAGGGATCTACACAGAGTCAATCCTTTTTCATACAGGATGAGTCTTCACAGAGATATTCCTTTTTCATACTAGATGTGGGATCTACACAGAGCCAGTCCTTTTTCATACTGGGTGAGTCCTCAAAGAGCTAGTCCTTTTTCATACTAGATGTGGGATCTACACCGAGCTAGTCCTTTTTCATACTAGATGTGTCTTCACAGAGCTAGCCCTTTTTCATGCTAGATGTGGGATCATCACATACATCTGACAATGGAAGGAACCAATCCTCTCACCATGTCACAGCTCTTACATCGGACCATGGAAGGAACCAATCCTCTCACCATGTCAGAAGGGCACATCACTTACATCTGACCATGGAAGGAACCAATCCCCTCACCATGTCAGAAGGGCTCATCATGGACTCATCACTTCCTCTTGGGAGGAATCTCAATGTGGAGAACACCAAGCTTCTCCTTGAAGTACTCAAAATTCACCCTAGCCAATGGTTTATTCAACACATTAGCTATATGTTCGTCCATCGCAACATACTGGAGCTTCACTACTCCTCTCTGCACCATATCCCTCATATAGTGATATTTGATCTCAATATGCTTTGACTTGTCATGGAACATTGGGTTCTCTGACAACTTCACACAACTATGGTTGTCGCAATATATACAAGTAGAATCTAACTGGAGATGAAATAAATCAGATAGTAGCTTGCTCAGCCATACTGCCTCACAACTAGTTGAACAAGCTGCGACATAATCTGCTTCAGCTATACTCAGTTCCACACAGGATTTCTTCCTGCAAACCCAAGAGATCACACCTGTTCCCATACTGAAGCAACACCCTGAAGTGCTCTTCCTATCGATGGCACTTCCTACCCAATCTGAATCAACATAACCCTCCAGGTTAGTCTTCTGATTAGCCTTATACTTGATCCCATAATCAACTGTACCCTTCAAGTACCTCAGAATATTCTTTGCAGCAATCAAGTGAACATGTCTGGGATTTGTCAGGAACTGGATCAAGGTGTTCACAGTAAAGAAAATATTTGGTCTCGTATTTGTCAGGTACATCAAGGATCCAATCATCTAACGATAGATTGTGGCATCAACCGACTCAGATGAAGCACCACTCAATAGCTTTAGGTTCAATGCCATAGGTGTGGTTAAGGCCTTGCATTCCATCATCCCAAATATATTCAGGATCTCTAATACATACTTCCCTTGTTCGAGGAAGATTCCATCTGCATTCTGCCACACCTCCATGCCTAGAAAATAATGCATCATACCCAAGTCCTTCATTTCGAACTCGACAACAATATTTCTCTTCGTATCAGTATCAGTAATCAATCCATCTATACCTGTTACAAACAGATCATCTACATATAGTAGGAGTATCACTAGATTTCCTTCTTCAACCTTGTAGTCATGAGGTTGGAATCTACTTTACTTTTGGTAAAACCCAAACTGGATAGAAAGCCATCAATTCTGTCGTACCATGTCCTAGGTGCATGTTTCAAACCATACAGGGATTTATTCAATTTACAGGTGCAAAAAGTTTCTTCCTAATCTATTCCTTCTTTCTGGGAGAAGCCATGATCCAGGAATCTTGCTTTATATTTTTCTATGTTGCCATCTGCAGCATGCTTGATCTTGTAGATCCATTTGGAAGTCACTACAGACTTCCCCTCATGTCTTGGGACAACATCCCAAACATCATTCTTCATGATCAATTGGTATTCTTAGATCAGAGCATCCTTCCATTCTTTCTTTTTTGTTTCTTCTTCATAGTTGGAAGGTTCTTTATCAATGAAATCACGTAATAAGGATACATAATGGGAACACGACATGGTTCTTTTCCTTTCTCTGTGTGTTTCTTTTGGAGCCCAATATCTTTTTGCACCTTGGATAACTTCTCTTACCCAAGCAGGTTTCCTCTTGTGAGGATTCTTTTCCTGAGGTGGATCTACAGGTTCTTGAGTTTCTTCTATTTCTCGATCTTCTTCTTGATATTCCTCATTCATGGTTGTGTCATGAATTCTGGGTGCTTCTGTTTCTTCAGGTTCTTCAGTAGGTCTCTTTTTGGATTTGTTGTAAGCTGAGTCTTTGTCAAATGTCACATCCCTGCTGATGTCGATATTCTTAAATATTGGGAAGTATATTCTGTAAGCCTTCGATATTTCAGAGTATCCCAAAAATATACCCTTCCTTCTTGAAGGATCTAACTTTGTCCTCTTTTCTTTCGGAATGTGTATGTACACTAGACAGCCGAATATTCTGAGATGGATGACTTCTGGGTTCTTTCCGGAAAATACTTCTTCAGGTGTCTTATTCTCGAGTACTTTGTGTGGAGTACGGTTCTGTACATACACCACTGTTCTGGAAGCTTCTGCCCATAGATGCATAGGAAGATCGTGATCATGAAGCATGGCCCTTGCAACGCCCATGATCATTCTATTCTTCCTTTCTACAACTCTATTCTGTTGTGGATTATATGGAGTGGTCAACTCCCTCTTAATCCATGAATCTTTGCATAAGTATTTGAATTCATTCGAAGTGAATTCTACGCCATTATCTGATCGAAAAATATTGATCTTCATTTCTATGTGGTTCTTGATCAAGGCTTTGAATTACTTGAACTTGCTGAATACTTCATCTTTGTTCTTCATAAAGTATATCCATGTCTTCCTAGAAAAATCATCAATGCAAGAAACATAGTATACATACCCGCTTAATGAACTGGATGAAATCGGACCGCATACATCAGAGTGGATGATTTCCAAGATTCCTTTTGCCTTGCTCTCGCTACTTGGAAATGTCTTCTTTGTGTTCTTTCCTTTTTCACATCCTTTGCAAACACCATCATGTTTTGTCTGCATTTTTGGAAGACCTTCAACAACTTTGCTTGCAAGTGGTAGTGCCCTATAATGCACATCTACAAGCGTTCTATGCCAAAGTTTTTTTGGTTCTACTGAGTCATGAACCAAAGCTTGTTCTGGTTGGCCCTTCAATTTGTATAGACCTCCTTATTCTTCCCCAATCACTATTGCATCATAAAAATTCTTTCCCTTTGGCCACATAAGAACTTGGCCATCTAGAAAAGTAACCCTTATTCCTTTCGCATCCAATACAGATATGGAGAGGAGGTTCTAATTTTAGTCCTATTACAAACAATACATTTTCATCTTCATAGACTTTCCAAAGTCTAGCTTATAGGAGGATTCACCACTACAATTTATTGGATACTGGTAGTCATCCCCAAGTTTCACCTTGTGAGGTGACTCATGTTCAGATAGTTTCACAAATGATTCTTTGAATCCTATCATATGTTTGGAATCACCACTGTCTATAAGCCAATCATTGCTTCCATATGAGAGAGTTCCCTTGAGAGCAGAGATCAATACATATTCTTCATCACTTGAAGAATCATCAGTTTCTTGTCTGATTCTCTTTTTGGAAGGTTCATCATCCTCTGCAGCATGGGCATGATGTCTTCTCTTGTTTCCTCTTTTCTTCTTTGAGTTCCCTTTGTTAGGGAAATATTTGGATATGTGACCTTTCTTATCACATGTGTAACATCTAATAGTAGATAGATCTCTCCTAGAGTAAGAAATCTTACCGTTGGAGTGATGATGGTCCCTTCTAGTTTTCTTGGTGTGGGATGTGAGAGCTTGATCTTCACTTCCCATCTTTTCTTCTCAAGATACTATCTGAGCTTCTTCTTGAGAGAATTCTTCCCATAGTCTACAGAACTTGGCTAGCTTTTTTCTGGCACAAATCCCTTGAATGAAAGAGTCCCATGCCCTAGGAAGACCATTCAAGGTGGTCATCACAATCTCTGCATTTTCCAATTCTTCATCTACTGCTTCCAGCTGTTCCTTGATCTGAGATACCCTTGTAAAGTAAGACTAGATGGTCTCTGCATTCTGGATCTTTATATTCTTTAGTTGATTTCTTAGAGTCATCTTTCAATTTATGTTCTTCCATTCAAACAGTTTGGTTAGGGAATCAAACATAGCTTTAGGTGTCTTTAGGGAGGACACCTGTGGTATGAGGTGATCCTTGATTGAATCAGCAATAATCATCTTAGCCATAACCAACTTCTTCTTATGTAATGCCTTAGCCTCATCTCCCTCTGGAGATGGAACCTCCTCATTGATATAGGAGTCCAACTCATTTTCTTCCAGGACCAGGGAGATCCTATACTTCCAGGATCGAGAGTTATTAGCTCCCTCAAGCTTTTCATCAAGCTTGGTATGATGAGACATCTCAACTTGAGAACCTCAAATGGAAATAGAAAAGATTTAGAGTTTACCAAGTCAAGATGTCGGATCTGGGTCTGGAGCTGAATTTCTATAGTGCTGGTTCAGGAGCAGATTAGGGTTTGACTTTACCGGAGTTCTATCCAACCAAATTCTTTGATCTTGATCTCTAAACTTCTATTTTGAGGAGGAGATCAATCCAAGCCTGAGCTCACTCAAAAATTCCACTTCTATGGAAAGCCCTAATTTTCGATAGCAGTGTCAGGTCCAAAACTAAAAAAGCTCAGAATCAAATTCTCCTTTGATAGAAAGATGTGCCCTAGGGAGGAGAGTCAAGATAACCTTATTTTGCTGAAAAAATATGGAGAGAGATCCAAAAAGTAGGAAGTGCTAGTTCCGGTAGCTGCACAGTGTCTTCTTCTCAGGTTAGCTTTGATACCATGTTAGATTTTTATCATTTAAGCGAGCATCATATTAGGATCTTTAACTAAGAGAATAACAAGAACATCAATCAAACACAAGAGACAATGAGCACAATGTTTTTCCTTGGGGAAACCATAAATGGAGAAAACCCCACAACTTCCTCAGAGATAGAATTAGCACCAAAAGTAAAACCCCAAAATAGTAAGATGATCTCCCGACTGCAGTAGCGTCTTTCTTTCTAGACCCAACAACTTCTTCTTCCTCAGCTATGCGCTACAACTGAGTGTGAGTGAGTGTGTGATAAATAAAAAGGCTCATTCTCTATTTATACTAATTCCCGACTTGACAATAACTCACTAGGGCCGAATTCTCTAGGAGAGTCTAATTACCCTAGGGCCCCGAAATGACATAGGACAATTCAAACATGATCTTAATCATACCCAAATCGTTGACAATATTAGAGAGAGTTACCTGCATAATATCAGATGCCATGATAAATATACAAATTCATATGATGCTACCTTTCCCTAATATTGATGCTTGTGGCATGAGAAAAATTGTAAAAATATAACTTTATGAATGAATAACAAAAAAAAGGAAGCTTACCAACTTGCTTCTAAATTCATATTTTTGAATCAACTTCATTAAGAAACTCTCTAATTGCATAACAAATCTCTTCATCGGTAGGATATGATAGGCTCTCTTTCCCTCTAGATCTCTCTTTCCCTTCTAAATGAGGTTTCATCAACAAAAGAGTTTGTTTAGTTCAGAATTTCAGAACATTTGTAGTGTGGTCATGTTTTGGGACGAAGACACAATATCTTTCCAATTGGTGAGGATACATAGAGGTTTATTGCATTCATTATAAGACTAAACAAATGGAATGTTTAAAAATCATCTTTGACCCTCCCAAAAACGAGATATTTTACCCGCCACTTCAAATGTATGCTTCTTCAATTGCCTCTTGCCACGAGAAGACTCGTATTCATACGATGTATTCAATTCTTTTCTTTTTGTTTTTATATCCATGGGAGGAGTATCAAGGCTAATTGAAACAACAATATTTGTGTCAATAAAATCATTTCCCTAATGATTTGCAATATGTTTAGAAGGGATTTTCAAAGGTTTACTGCAAAGGATTCCACTAGAATCCTCTTCCCTGACTACAATCTCCCTACTTTTATGCTCAATACCAAGGTCACTACACAAGAAGAAAACGCTGACACAACATAGATACTAATATAGGATGAAGAATACTACCTCTACACAAGAAATATTTTCCAAACCTCAGCAAATGTCCACAAATCTTGTTCAATCCTGCTTGAATATTTTTCCCCATTGAAGCTCATGTATTAGAGGAAATTTCAACTCAAAATGTGCCTTCTAAGGAAAATAATAAAATAATAGTTAAAATAATAAAATAATTAAATAATAGTTAAAATAATTAAATAATATTTATAAATTTTGGAGGAAGAAAAGAAAAACTACTTTTTTTGTTCATATTTTTGACATATCTCCCTGTGTTTTTACTCAAATTTCGAATGGGAGAGCTCCCTGGATGTAGAATTAAATTCTACATCCAACGAGTACCCACTCTGTACACTTTTGGTGGACCCCTCTACCCCAAAAATAAGAAATACTTGAAAAAACATGATGAACACATCACGCTTTTAAAGGTATTTTCTTATTTTTTGGGTAGTGGGGTTTGTCAAAAGTGTGTAGAGTGGGTACTCATTGGATGTGTAATTTAATTATGCATCCAGGGAGCTCTCCCTCTTGAAATTTGAGTAAAAACAAAGAGAGATATGTCGAAAATATGAACAAAAAAATAGTTTTTTTTTTATGATATCTATCCCCAAATTTATATTAAAAAATTGTTTAAGACCTACACGGTATTTCAAATTTAAAAAAAATTCATTGGCTAACACTTGATGACAAGGAATTTGAATTAGGGTTGAAAGCCCCATTTTGATTTGAAATTTCCTCTAATGAAGAAATTTCTCTTTTCAGGCTTGGGACACCTCATTAATTACAATATTTTCGACATTTGAATGGGTTTCAATGCCGCCAATCTCATAGCAAGCTCTTTCCCTAAAATTTTATCCTCTTCTTCATCAACCAGAACCCTATATTTCTTGCCAATTCCTTCATTTTCTCTCATGCTCCCAAACAAAGTTGGATCCTTCTCTAGATCATTGTTTGTCCTTCTATCATTATCTATGTCATTTTTTCCTTTTTATCACTAATTTGAGGTTTGATGGACCTCACAATTCAGGGTTTTGCAAGAGGACATTTGAACCTGGAATATCGACTAGCTAAATCGTCATCAAGACCAGCGTAATCAAAGCCTCCCACATCTCCATATGAATAATTCACTGATGAGTTTATGGGTTGTACCAGTATGTTGGAGTTGAGATTCAGTTGCAATGCATTTTCATCTAGAACTATGCGAGCAACTACCATTCTCTTCTCAGCAATCTACTCCAAATTGTGTTGTTGGAAGACCTTCTGTCATTTTTTCAACATGTATGCTTGCATAGCCCACTAGTATCCCACTGACTTTGTGCAAATTTAATGTACATATTATTTCAACAATGCAGAGGGTTAAAGTCCATTAACACTAAGTCTATTTAGGTTAAGAAAAAAGAAAAAGAAAAAAAGAAAAAATACTTTAATTCACCTATTGACCTCAAAAAGAGGGAAAATTAAAAACTTAATTCACCCACAATTCCAAAAGTTAAATAATGATTTTTTTCATAAAAATAAATTAAATTAAAATTTTCTAAATATTTTTTAATAAAATGTTGAAAAATAAATTTACTAATTTTATATGATGAGAAAAAAATGTAATTTTCCTAAACTTTTAAGGATTTCTTTCTAATATGGTTATTGCACCGAGAGTTGTGAGGTGCTCTACAACCATGTTTATCAATAAGTTTTATCAAGCATTCAAGTGAATAGAGGGTAAGGTTTAATAAGGTATTTTGGTGAATGCAAATGTAAGATTTCATGGTATTGGGTAGTCTCCCTGATGAGTAAAATTACTCGACTAGAATGTTGGAAATGTGGAGTGTTATAAAGTCATTAAGAAATCGACGGTGTAAGGTTTTGGGATATTGGGATGTTTCCCAAAGGCTTAACTCACCTTACCAATGTCTAAAGTCCCCGACGACTAAAGAATCACAAGGATTGAAACATTATCATAATTACAAAAGAAATCAACCTACCGAGGAATATAATGTGAAGAGTTTATAAGTTTTCATTTTATAGAAAAATATAGTGTGTTTTTTAAGAATATGAAGTACCTCATTGTCTAGAAATTGAACACATGCAACTAGGTACATTATAATAACATTCCCATATTGCCCCCTACTCGTGACTCTGAATCTTTATCCCAGTGATTTCAATTTGAATGTTGTAAGAATGCCACGTTTATTGTAGTATTCCCATAACCCACCCCCCACTGATAGCTATTTAGTTGAAGATAGTAGTAGTAAGACAATGGATAATTCGACGAAATTTGACAATGGATATAAATTGCAATTTTGACAATAAATATTTACAATTTTGTAAATTTTAAGGTTGCAAATGGAATTAGAGGGGCCTCTAAATCTGTCTTCACTGTTAAAATTTATGAAATTGTATTTCATCTTACAATTTCGTAAATTTTAATGCCGCAGATGGATTCAAATACCCCCAAATACAATTTCATAAATTTTAATGCAGCATATGGATTTAGGTATCCCCTTAGTCATTCCAAACTAATTAGTCATTGCAATGATATTAATTACCCTCACTTCTAGTCTAGTTGTGACCCACTTTATGAATGCAATTGATAGGGAATTTTTGACAAACACTTTGTGTGTGACTGCTGTAACTACCTGTCAAATTTTAGAATAATATAGTACCCTTTTTATTGGTTTACTATGTGGTTTTAGCAAGCAAGAATGTATGGTATTTTATGTGGTACAAATAGGTAATTAAGAGCAATAACAACATACAATAACCAATCTTAACAACACTTCATATCTGTAATTTATTTGAAATAATAAGTTGCATGCCTAGAAAATGATGGAGCAATGATCGAACGATACCTTCGGCCCACAAATCCGAAGTTGACGTGTTTTTTTGGCCATGCATTGGATGAATTTGGTATGTCTACGTGGACAAGGAGCATTCAAATGGCTAGTTCTCGAGGGATGTAGGGCTATGATGCTTCTAGCTAGGTATCGATATGGTACTGGTTCTAATACATAATTTGTAATTGACGTAGGAACCTAATTTTGCTTTGGAACGTGCTTAACCGGGTTTGCTTCAATGCTGCAGCAGGGATAAAGATGGTCAAGAGAAAATTCGTGTAATTTCTTTGTTGGATCTCTGAAGATCGAGGTGCATGGCACCAATATTACTAATAGAAGGTAGCCAATTTACAAAGTTTACACTTCATTGTCAAATTTGCAATTTTCCATGACACAATTAAAAATGACTAACATAAATGACTAATTCATATTCTTCTAACTAGTCATTTTTTATGCCTTGACTAAATTAGTCATTTATGTTAGTCATTTTTAACTCTGTCACTTATTATCTAGTCATATTTATTAACCGGTGACTAAATTAGTTGTTAATTTAAGTCGTTTATAGTTGGTTCAATCAAAATTGCTCATATTTAGTAGTAAATCACTTGAAAAACATGCGATGACTAGAATTTTTAGTCACCTAGTAGCTAATTCCTCATTTTGTATTAGTGGAGTGAGGATTAATTAAGGGTTATAGACTGCAAATAAATTTTGGTAGAGTAACAATGCTTAATAGGATAATGTGGAATGGGGGCCTCCACCCTTGAATTAAAAGGAATTTTAACCAATGTATGCTTTTCCATGGTTTTTTATGACCCAAAGTATTTTTTATGGTATTATTCATAACTTTACCATAGGTTTCATGTGACCCATGATATTTTTCTATGGTATTGGTATTTTCCCTTTTTTTTTTAATTTTTGGATTTTTTTTCCCCTTTTTCTTTTTGTTTTTTTGTTGTTCGGGGAATATTGCCTTATTTTTAATGGGAAAATAAATATTTTTCTTCAAATGTGGTAAAATAATATAGGCTTGTGGATTGGTGGAGTCCAAAACCTAGGAAAATAAGTCCGAAGCTATGATGACTAAGGTAATGAGTTAGGTGAAAAATATTATGGTGTTAACATATTTCCCCATGATGTGTGAGGGAACGAGATAATAGTATGGTTGATAGACATAATAGTACTTATATTTCCAAAGCAATAAGGGGATCAATGTGCAGAGAGAGGTAGACTACACTGACGTAGAGAACAAACTTAGTGTTGGGGATGCAAGTGTACATATCATTAGAAATATATAGACGAGGCGGGCATACCCATGCTCATGCCAATGGTCTAGTGATGACTAATACATGGAAAAATATTGTGTTCCAACTAACTACTGATAAGAAGAGTTGAAACTGAAAACAATGGGATGCATGATCATGAATGATATGCTAGAATGGACAACAACTCATGAAATTCGGGCACTGAGCTTCTAAAGCTCAAAGGTACAATATAATGCAACTGGAATTGGATGTACTTAAAAAAAAAAGGGATTTCAAAGACTATCTCTAATGTAGCCCGAATATCCCAAGGAACATAATAATGACCAGGTTCCATATTGACTCACCAACGTGCTAGAGTCAAAGGACATAGGGGGTCTTCGACAAATGATGACTAGAAAAAACCATGTACGAATCTCAACGGTGCAAGTAAGGAGCTAATGTCGAGTACGTGAGAAGAAATCATAAAAAAGGGAAATGAGGTTTCCCTTCCAAATGGTCTGTACGAATTCATCGATGATGGCAATGAATCCAAGGTACAGGGACCTCTAGGGATATCCTCTAGAATATATGTGTTTGCATTAATAGAGAGAGACCTACAATTACCAAGGAAATAATGGTTCCTTGATAGGACTGTGAGGTGTACAATAATCGAGTAACTGGAACAAGATGGTGAATTGAGACACTATCGGTAGAGACGAGGGTCACTGTGTAATGGGACTCAAACTTCCTGTGGTCAGAGTATGATGGCGGCGCTTACTTGGAGGCATATGAAACTGATCTCAGGGGAGGGGAAACATAGCTGGGAAGGGGGGAATTGCACTAGTAAGACCTCAAAGGGGAAAACATGCTAAGAATGAAGAATGGGGGACTCTAATGATGACTCTAAGGGAAACTCAATTACATATTAATATGAACAAAGGAGACCGGGGATGTTGCCTACATAAGGAACTGGATGTGATATGTAGGGGTGCTAAGAAGCACCGGTTTGGGCTCTCTTCATGGTTTAAATATCTCAAATAAGGTGTAGAAGTATGCTCAAATAAATAACATCATGTGGATTTTTACCGATCCTAAGACAGTCAATGATCATCAATATTTTTAATTTTAAGGAGTTTGAAAGACATAAAGAAAACTCCAATGGTGGTCTCTTTCATAAATTTAGTCTTGAGGGACCGAAAAAGGATAAATGTGTACGATGGAGAACTCTTTTAGCTAAAAGAGACTAGAGTATTCATTTTTCATAAGTAGTCCATCTAGCCCAAAAAATGGGTAAACTTATACTGGATGGACATTCTTTCAAGTCCTTTAAGGAATCTAGAAGAGACAAGATCATTCATAAATCTTTTCATTGGTTAAGGAATCAGAAAATATCTTAATAGAAACTACAAGCTGGGAGTCTAGGGGAAGTGTTCAATAGGTGACTATATGAGGAAATATATGAGGTTGCAGAGTCAATATGTCAACCTATACGAAATCTTGATCCTAAGGGGATGCAGATGACATGCGTTCCTAAAGCAAGGGGTTCTAAAAAATGGTTAGCAATGTGAGGGGAGGCTCTACTTCCAAGCAAGGGAAAATGAAAGGGGTGGCTTGGAAAGGCCACTTACTTAGACAGTGGGGGGTCCTATAGGCTCAATGGGGGAAAATGGAGGAAATGCATCAACTCAACTGAGGGGGCATGTCCTATATGTCAATTAAGGGATTATACCTATAGAGGCAATTGCTACCACGAAGATGTGCGCAATCGTAACGTGTAACCTATATTTGTACACATAACAAGGATACCTGAGCATAAAGGTGCATCTAGAAAATAAAAAATGTATACAAACACATGTAAAATACCACTCACATGATGGGACATAAATCGAGGAAGGGATTAAAAATGACCTAGAAGCGGTTTGCTAACCATAGAAAGGGGATGTTATAGTCAGAAAGAGCATGGAACACTAATTCCAGTGGTGAAAACAACACAAAAAATGAACATCATATGAGTCTGAAACACTCGGTAGAAGAAAAGGGCTAATGGGCCTATAAAAGGGAGAATGGGACCATATGACCCTTGTCATTTTCACTGTTGGAGTGTGGAGAGTGTGTAGAGGGACCTAGAGAGAAACTGAGATTTCTTTAAATAAGAGTGATGGATCTCAATTCCGTGACTTGTAGATAAGAGATCATAAAATTGTGTTCCTTTTTATGTATTTTTTTGGTTGATTTGATCTTTTGGGGGCCTAAGCGATGCCATAAAGGGTTTTCATATTTGGAGCACTTATTTTGAGGGGACAAAAGTGATTTAAGGTGATCCTTTATGGATAGTAGAATCGATATAAAGTGCTCTATTCCTCCAGATAGGAGCACTCCATAGCACTCTGTTTCTTGAAACAAGTGTGCTCTAGGGGAAAAGAAGGGATTTTTTTTAAGGTGTTGATGTTTGTTCTCTTGGATTCTTGTAGGATACCTTGCATGGATTGGCATGAGAGGGACATGGGTGACTTGTGTCACAAGGTGTAGGGTGATCAATTGGTGAAATAAAGATTGGAACAATATAGGCTGTTGATGTTCTTTTAGAACCCACTGATGCGAAGTGCCAAGATCTTGACAAACAAGCTGGTAGAATTTTGGGATTGCGATTCTAATGCCTTTCTCATTCAGGAGAGAGGATCAAGATCATGATGCAGGATGTATATTTTATGATGGGGTTACCTATGTATGGGATCATTGGGGACACCCATCCAAAACACCCAAGAATAATTTCAATGGCAGAGTTGGTGGATTGACACTTCTATGGGACAATGTGGCCCATGAAGAACTATCATTAGAGGAAATTTGGGGTCTAAAATGGGCCTTATAAGAAAACATGCCAACAATAAATTTTGTGAGTTGGAATTCAAGAACCAATAGAATTTCAATAAAATGAGTCAACCATAATGGTTGAATTAATATATTTTTCATAAAAGAAAACTACTTTTTTTGTTCATATTTTTGACATATCTCCCTATTTTTTTACTCAAATTTCAAGTGGGATAGCTCATTGGATGTGGAATATAATTCCGCATCCAACAAGTATCCACACTTCATACTTTTGACGGACCATGCTACCCCAAAAATAAAAAAATACCTGAAAAAAATGTGATGATGATGTCATCATCATGCTTTCTTCAGGTATTTCTTGGTTTTGGGGTAGAGGGGTTTGTCATTGGATGCATAATATAATTTTGCATCCAACAAGTACCCACACTTCATACTTTTAACAGACCATGCTACCCAAAAAATAAAAAATACCCGAAAAAATGTGATGATGATGTCACACTACTACATTTTGATCCAAAATCTGACAAAAAAATCCGACGGCGCGTGGATTTCTCTTTTTAAACTTACCAAAAATCACAATGATACATTTTTTTTTTGTAAATGTGGCCACAAGCGTCGGTGAAGCGACGGCTATTCTCATAACCATCGGTTAAGAGATGGTGTGTTGTTAAGCGTCGCTTAAGCGACGGATAAAGTGACGGCAACTTCCCAAAATAGCCAATTTTTTTTTATTATACATCCATTTTAGTCGTCGCTTAAGCGACGAAAACTTCCTAAAATAGTAATTTTTTTTATTATACATCTATTTTAGTACCGAAATAGGGAGGGAATTTATGTGTTGGCGCTACTAAAACAAGGTTTTTATGAATTGAAAGTAGTGGAGACAGCTAAACACGGTAGGAGCACAGGCCATAGAGACATGGATGGTGCAGTAGCAAAGCAGTTAACCCCGTTTGGAACCACTAGCAAAGGCAATGGAAACTAAGGCAGAGGAGGAATCGGTAGAGCTAGCAGCGTGGCAAAGTTCTGAGTTCCCTTAAGCAAGCACCTAAATTTTTTAGGTAAAAGTGAAATTGATGAAGAATTAGACACTATCCGATGAAGTTATAGGATCCTTTTGTAGTTTTAGAGTTTTTGCAAGGTTTTAGGGCAGGTTTTTTTGAGGTTTTTGTGAAGATGGAAGCTTCATGCTTTTCGATGGTGACTACCCAAGTGCTGCCTTCATTAGAAGTAACAACAGTAACAGCTTTAGGAGGAGGTTCAGCATGTCTAAAGGCTCCTTGTTCAAGGCTTCCTATGATGGCCTTGCCAACGGCTGCCCCTTGTCATTCAGGGATATCCCATTAACGGCTGCCCCTGAGACAATTATCTTCTGTTGTAAATGTCTGTCATCTCATGCTTAATTTCTTCTACAGATTTGTACATGTAGGCTGAAAATATTTTTTGTTCCAGGGATGTATTGTGGGCATTTCTTTTTATATTTTCAGTATATGCTTACACGGAACACTTAAAATGCCTAATGGGTGCAGGTAATTTATGATAGGTCCACCGGGCGAAGCAGAGGATTTGCATTTGTTACAATGAGCATCGTTGAAGAGGCTAAAGCAGCTTTAAAAAAGTTCGATGGCTTTGTAAGTGAGGGAATGTATTCATTCCTGGAGTTGTTTACTTGTCTCATATTTTCATACAGGGATCAATTTAAGCATTGTTATCTAAATCTTATATTTTCAGGCAATTGATATGAATCCTTAACTAGTGTTCTAGAAAATTTTATATTCTTATTGTCTTAGATTGGAAGAAAAGAAACTTAATCATATTGATAATGATGTGAGCAAACGTGTTCTTAAGCACTATAAGTAAAAGCAAGAAAATAAGGTCTGGAGCTTCTTGTGTCGGTTGGTCCATTGTTAGCAGTTTTGTGACTAGACTGGGTTGGTTGGCCTTATATCAATGCAAGAAATAGGTGGGCACAATCTAAAGGTCAACTTTCCAGAGATTCCTAGAGTACCAGATGGGTTTCCTAGATCACCAACTGGAGGGAGGCCCACAAGGTCACCTAGTTTTGGTGGCTATGTTGATAGTCCACACAAGGTGTATGTTGTTAATCTTGCATGGAGTGTCACCTCAGAATCTCTTAAAGAGGCATTCAACACAAAAGGGAATGTGTTGGGTGCAAAAGTTATACAGGATTGTGAAACAGGAAGATCGCGAGGGTTTGGATTTGTTTCTTACTCGTCAGAAGCTGAAGTAGAAGCTGCATATTTTGTTGACTAAAAGGGATCACTCATACGATTTGCAGACAAGGAGACCTGCCCAAATTGTAAACAAGGAGACCGATTACACCCCACTTTCCAATGAGAAGAGGGATAACAAATTTTGGACGTGAGCCAGCTACAAAAATGGTAAGCCAAAACCTTGTTTGGTTCAGAAACCCTGATAGGGATTTTGATTTAAGATTGCATATTTTGTTGACTAAAAGGGATCCAACACAAATCATTGAAAAACATTCACAAATAGCTTGGGATTAAACTAGGAAACTATAAACAATGTCATTGATAGCACTATTGTTAGACCAATTTTAGGGGTTACAAGCCTTGCTGTCAGTGCTCAGCTATAGACAGACCAGCAGAACACACAATTTACTATAATATTTTTCATTTTCCTTATTTGCTAAAATGTTCTTTATGTTTGCCAAATTTTATAAAAGCCTCTATAGAACATTCATACTTGTGGACCATTTTCCTTGGGGCATATGACTAATCAGTTGTATTCATATCTTGCCAATGAACTTATCATCTCCATGCGTTGTGATGCAATGTTAATCATTTGATCCAAAAAGTCATCTCTGCTATCATCAGATGCTACAAATTATATTATAGGCAGTGAGAAGAAACATTTGAAACCTCGATCACATCAACAGAGTCCTCAAATCTTTTGTTGCAGATCTCTTAAAGGGAAGAAACACTTCTTTCCTATGTATGACTAAAGAGATCAATTAGCTTGCTCAAATTACTGTTTCTCAACCGAAGCTTGTTCAGAAAGTAAATTATAGTCTTGCTATTGTTAAATTCAACATGAGATGTCATTCTCAGGAACCAAACCCTTCTCCAGCATCTTATTGATGAGTAATTCTGCTTCAAAGTTCTTATTTTCTTTGCAAAGCTCTCTGAGTAAGGCCGTATATGTTTTAACATTTGGTTCAAAACCATTTTCCTCCATTGCTTTTAGTTGCTTAAGGCATCTTTCAGTTTCTCCATCCTCAATAAGGCCATCAATTAGCATTGTCCACGTCCCTTCATCAGGACTATAACCACTTTGTAATACATTCCCAAACAACCTTTCCCCTTCTTGTGCCTTGCCTTCTTTGCAGAGTCCATGAATCACAGAATTGTACAAAGACAGGCTTGGTTCATAACCATTTTCAACCATTCTATCCAAAAGCTCTAGAGAATAGATGCAGTTTCCCTGTTTACAGTGCACATTAATTAGAGATGTATAAATTGCTTCATGAGGACAGAGGCCTCTGTCTTGCATATTTTTTATCAGTTGATTTGCCTCTAGGAGTCTGCCACCCTTACATAATCCTGCAATTAAGGCACTATAAGTATCTACAGTAGGCTGACAATACTTCTCCATCATTTTGTCAAGAAGCTTGAATGCAAGATCAATGTTTATTTCATGTGGCATTCCATCCAGGGACTGAATTTCATCTAAGCTACCATGATCTGAACTGCCTATTGCATCCTCATCAGGAATCACATGTCCTTTTTGTATTTTGTTTTCTTGAACTATAGCACTCATAAGCACGCAATAACTTCGATAATTAGGCTGGCATCCCTCATCAAACATCTTACTTAATAGATCAAAAGCATGATCCATCCTGCCTAATTTGATGTTGCCATCAATTAATGATGTGTAAGTATTCAAGATGCAAAGAGAATTACAAGAAATGGTGGCCAAAGATAAAGAATCTATCTTCATCCCAGGAAGCCAGTAATTACTACAGTATACTTATCTTCCATTTATATAGTTTTGCATTTGACTGCAAGTTCAGTAGTACTTCGACTTCTGTGTTTATGTTTTCTTTTTAATGTACTTTGTGACCTTTAGGCTAGTGCCATAATCTGTGTTTTCCTTTAGAATATCATTAATATCATACCTTGATGTAATGCAGAAAGCATACTGCTAAGTTCTGCAGCCATGGAAAAAGTACAGAGTCCATGACTGTCACAGAAATTTATGTTTTAAACATTCTCATTATGGACACATCTTTAATATTATGTTCCATATAGAACTGAAATAGTGCATACCAATTCAACATTTGTATCTTTAATGTCCGATATATCCTATCTAATCTGAAAACAAATGGATGGTGTTTCATTGACCTTCCAGGTAGAATTCAATTGTCAATGTAGGCACCTCATTGTGCTTTCCTTATTTTTGGAGAAATGACATAAACACCTCACAAAGTCAAGGTGATACATGCTAGATGATTAATTTCATTTGCTTCTTCATGGCTTCATTGCAAGTTCAATGATGAAAATCACTGGAGGTATTAAGCTTGAGGAAGAACTGCAAATAAGAAGCCAACAAATCTATGGAGATCAATATTATCTGGCCTTGACATTCTTCCAGAAAAATTTATGATTCATGGTCATATGCCCCATCAATTCTCTCAACCCAATTCAGTAGTCTACCAGACCTCACTCCTGTGTACAGACATGCATACATGTCACACATGCCTTCTCTGTATGCTCCCAGTTCTCCTCCACTCACTGCTGCCATTAATGGCACTCTGCGAGTCAACTATACACTTTCTGAGGTAATAAAAATCCAACAAAAAATTAAATGCAAGACTCAAGTCTCAAATTCAAGTTGTTACCTCCATTTGATGTTCAAGATACATGCAAGTTTTCCTATTGACACAGATGTGCAGTGGTTGTCCTTTGCCTCTCTGTGCAGTGGTTGTCCTTTGCCTCTGGAGCCATTTGATTTTTCCTTAAATGTAAAACAATTAAAAAGTAAATATAAGACTTAAGTCTCAAATTCAAGTTGTTACCTCCATTTGATGTTTAAGATCATCTAGGACAGTGGTGCAACATTTTAGATTCCCTGAAATATGCATTAAGTGGCATGTTAACCTATATTGCTCCATTAATTACTTTACCACAAATGCGCAATGGTCCATGCAATAGCATCCTTTTCCTCTAGAGCCATGCTACTTTTCCTTCAAATAATTAAAAAGTAAATACAAGACTAAAGTCTCAAATTCACAGTGCTACCTCCAACTCCAATCTAAATGGCACGAACTCTACAAATGTGTTCTTCAATCTGCAAGCAGCTGGGTAGATAACAATAAAAAATGACTTCCCTTTTAAAATCACCTCCAAGTCAGTGCCAAATCAACTCCAAATCCACATGCAGAATTTACTAAGCAAATCAGCTCCAAACTCATCAAATACAAACAATGACAAGTGAAATGACTTAAGGAAACCTTAGGTGGCCTTTTGACAAGGTAAGTCGAGGTTTAAGTGATTTTCTGTTCCTTTTTATTTTCTTCCATTATTCTTTTGATTTTTTTGTGATTGTCTGGTTATCAGGCTGTGTCAGAGTCATGAAATGAAATGAAGTTATATTAATTTTCTTAAATGGCCAACATAGTTCAATTGGACTAGGAAGAACACCATTTGGCAACTAGAGTAAGGACTCAGGAGTTCCTAGAGAAGGTCCTTCACAGTTCTAAAATCTGAGGTTAAGGAAACTCTAGAAGAAAGATTAGGACAATAATATAGAAAAAAAGGAGGAAACCCAACAAGGTAACTATAGAAAGTGACACATATAACAATCTGGGAGAAGAAAGCATCCTAGCAACAGTGGTGCTATGGAAGGTCCTATAGAAAGTAACCAAGACTGTGGTGGCAAAGGAACATCAACTTCATGGTCAGTATCCAAATTAAAAGAAGAGCCATCATCATCCACTGCCACCATTGTGCCAAGAATTAGCTTGATAATATCCTTCAGAGAATGGCTAGTGTTGAGAAATCTTGGTTGAACTATCTCAGATGGAAAGAAGTTGTGGAACCCTGTATTGTACCTCCCATGACATACAAGGCCGATGAATCCCTTTGAGTGGGAAGAAACTCTGTGACGGGCACTTGTCAGCAAGCCCTGTGTTGAGAAAGACGATAGGTGGAAGTCCTTCTTTGCAGTGTAGAGTAGTAGGATGAGGTTGCCTCATGGTCTCTTGTGTAGGGTGTGCTGTTTCACTAAGTTTGTGCCCAAGCCTCAGGCCCTACACTAGCCCTGAAATCTCTGAACCATATAGTACAATAGGTTTTATGATCACATAAAAAAGATGCATTTTTGATTGGGTGGGATGAAAATGTATTTGGAAAATATG